>JAREIK010002107.1:4600197-5200197 GCA_029783825.1 Sapria himalayana | reverse complement strand
TTGACATTCATAATAATGTTTGCTTAAAATAAAAAAATCATTCTATTTCATTATCAAAAGAAGAATTTGATATATATATACTGATATATTTTTATAACATACAATGACATATGATAATAAATACAATAATTTATAAATAGCGTATACATTATAATGACATAAATAAAAAAAAAATAATTATAATATATTATCGTATAAGAAAATAAAAAAATCACATAATTATATTAGTCATCAATTGGTGTCTATAGTACAATAGTGTTAGTACAGATGTAGATTATTATCATGTATGTGTCTGAAAGTATCGTTAGTGCTGGTCTCAATATTTTTGATCTCTATGTGCTATGAATTATCATCCGCTATTATCTCTTATATTTTATTATGAATGCTAAATCTTAAATATTTTCAATCCTTTAAAGTATGTAAATTTTTTCTATGATATTTATTTGTAGTCTTGTTCTTTTATCTAAAATAATATTGACTATCACAAAAAAAAATAAATTCTTATGTTACACTAGATAACATGATGATTAGTAGATCACATGCTATCTTAGGTAGCATGAGTTATGTGGAATTATATAATTTCAATTATAACAAAATATTGAATTTTTTATTATTATTAGAGGTGTCAAAAATGGGCTAGGAAGCTTGTGCACGATCCACTGCATAACATGATTTTATTATGTCTGGCTCGGCATGACATGGTTTAGTTATTCCTGTCCCGACACAACATAGTCTAGAACTATGCCTTGTCCTAGACCTTGTCTACTCGTGGAATAGCTCAAGCCATGCTGGGTCGATGAGAGTTGTCTCATATTGGGCTAGGCATGACCTACATACTGGGCCCGATGGCACTTTACATTAGCCTGAAGACCCAATACCTGCTATGAGTCACGGATCAAGTCTCATATTGCTTACGTGGCCGATTGCAATGGGCCGACCACATAACTAGGTCACTTGTTACATTTTCAAACAACGAACTTCCGACAGTGATGGTTTGGCATGGTCCGATATGACCCTGCATTATGTGAGCCAACCATGCCATCCCAGGTTGATCAGCTCACATTGTGTTATGTCCGGCCCAGTATGGTGGCATGATTTATTTGACATCTCTAATTATTATTATGTGATAGGATGTAGTAATTAGTTTCTAAATATCGAGATAACTTGTTCTTATTCGACAAAATACTTCATCATTTGTCCTTTATTAATTGAATGAAGAAATCGTCTTTGAATATGATGTTCATATTCGTACTTAGTGTCTAATTATAATTATCATATCTATTATCATAATATGTAAGCAAGGTAGTTAATTTTTCATGAATGAAATCATAAGATTGGTGTTACTGATTTATGGATATGAATAAATTAGTCAAAATATTTTTTGCTCATTTAATTTTAATCCAAAGATTCATACAAGCAGTTAAGCAATACAGAATTGATATGGAACATTAATATTTTAAATGCTTTATTTTTATCTCAATAGCAATGATAATAAATATATTGTGATCTCTATTTCTAAACATACCATAAATATTATTTATGTTCTTAAGTGCAATGCAAGTGGTGAGAGAACAAAAATGAATATATATTTGTTGTGTTATAAAAAATCTTTAGGAATTTTATAAAAATTTTTTTTTCATACTTTAAATTATTAATAATAAGTTTATCACTTTTACTAGTAAATATAATCGGATATCATGTGTTAGTAGTCAACACACGAATCTAACATAAGGTAGATGTAATTTCAATGTCTCATATTCAACAAACAAATAGAGATTGATAAATTCATGTTGTTTGCTAAGGATCATTGGATATTTTATTAAATTTCTTATTTTTTTAATATGGTAGAATTTAATTTTATTCTTGTATGTGCTATCAGATTAATTATATAACAATTACACCTAATATAAAAAATTTTATTTCATAACTTATCTCTAATAGTTCTAATAATATACTAATAGCTACTTTGTTATTAAAAGTATTATTAAAAGTAAAATTAAATATTTTATTTTGAATATTATATTTTCTAAAGATGCTCGTCATACACTTATATATGACAACACTATAATGAATATTGATGATCTTAGGAAATCTTAACATTTTTTTTATAAAGTTTCTATTTTAAATTTTATAGTGGGCGGTTAAGTATGCGAATGAGACATTAGTGTGACTAGTGTTGGTATCAGACGTCATAGACACAATTCATCTATATATTTTATTAAATTTATTAATTATTAATTATTTTTTTGTTTTATAATATTTTATTATATCATTTATACTTGTAAACCTAGGGATCATATGATAAATAGATGGGAAGTAAGTTTGCACTATACTAATTATCTTAGAATTTTCTGAAAATATATATTGAAAGACTCATGACATATTAAGTTTGGTTATGCATTTCTAGAGGTGTCAAATGGGTTGTGCTGGCCCGGCCCGGCACGACATGGGAATGACTTGTGCCCATGCTAGCATGCCCTTGGCATGGGTTGTGTTGTGTTGTGTAGAGGGATTTTGGCCCGTGTGCCGTGCCAGGCACAATATGAATGCTTGGTACTTGGGGATGACACTCATGACCACATACCAAGCGTAGTCACGATGAGCCGACGTCGACGGGCAAGGCACGTCGAGCCCCAAAAGAATGGCGGCGATGCGCTGCTGAAACTCTAATTTTTTAAAAATTAGGGTTACGGCCTGCTCCAAACCAGGCATAACTCTATGAATTTCAGGACGCAAGCCCGTGCCGGGCATGACCTCCACTGAACCATGCTGGGCTAGGCAAGGCACGGTAGCCCAAAACTGGACTACCCCGCTCGGCTTGACCCATTTGACACCTCTATTACTCTATGTATTTCCTCCCACAATTATTTTGACATATGAATTGAGTCAACGAAGTTAAACTAAATCTGACTTAAGAGATATTGTCGCTCAATTGAGTTTGCATGAGATCTAATGTACAATATTTTTTAATATTTTGATCAACATGCTTCTTAAGATGATCAATATCACATGTATTCATATATACACACATATATCTTTTGATAATATATATATTGTTTTCATTCTTTTTTGATATATTTAGACTTTTTATTTTTTATTATTTTAAAATGTTTTCATATTATTTAAGTTTATCTCGTTTTTTATTTGGAAGGTGGGAACTTATTTTGGGTCGAAGTCATTTGATAAAATTTAGTTTTGATCTTGGATCTTTTGATAGGATTGTTATTATTTACATATATGTCAATTTCAATTCATTATTATTATATTTATTGCAGGTTATTTTTTTAAAAATTTTTTTATTTTATAAAATTTCACATTTTAAAAAAAAAGTGTATTGTAATTATTCTTTTATAAAATACTTTCTTTTGTGCTACATTACTTTTAACCTTCTCAAAAATTTCGATGTAATTTACAAGTTGTATTGTAAATATCATAAGTGTAAATAAAATATAAAAATTACAAAAAAAAGCAAACCTTCAAAGGAAGAGAGAGAGAGAGAGAAGAGAGAGTGAGAAGATGAGAGAAATATTTAGAAAAAAATGAGAATCAAATTTCTAAATATCTTAATCTCTGTTTATAGAGTTTTGTATAAATAAAAAATACATTTTTATTTTTTTTAGATTTTTTAGGTCATAAATCTGATATTTATTTTTTGGCGTATAGTCATTGGAAAAAAATGTGATGACTATGTTTTTTTAAATGTTTTTTAAGGCAGCGACAGTGACAATGACATGCATGAAGTGTCCATGTTGCTGTCTATGGCCGTTGCTTGAAAATACAACAGGCTACCATGTAACTTGAACTCTACTTACGTTAAGAAAACCTAGTTTCATTGGTGTTGCTACGCAATAGGGCATGATTTGTGTCTTGTAACCTTCATTTGATCGGTCATTGAAGTGTCAAACAGGCCATGTCGTTTTAGTATGACCTAATTTTTGGTGGTCCAATTGGGCCACTGTTTTGTTCTGGGCACAACATGGTGTGACAGTCTTGCCATTCCAGGCATGACATGACTCAATAATGACCATCCTGATACTGGTCGTTTGACTTGACTCTGTTTGGATTCGGGCCGGGTTGAGTTGGGCATGTTCAGGGGTCAATATTCTATCGTAGTCTAGCATAGCTAGGACTTCGAGACTAACTCGCACTCAACTCACCATCATTGTCTCGGTCTCACCCCCAACTAGAGGTGTCAAACGTGCCGGCCCGGCCCAGCACGAGGCACGGCACGGTTCGGCCGTGCCTGGGCCGGCCCGGCACGATCAAAAAATGTGCCCGGGCGAACAAAGCACGTGCCGTGCCTGGCCCGGCACGGCACGGTAGCACGGCTGGGCACGTGAAAAACGGGCCGTGCCGTGCTGGGCCCGCCCGTTTGACACCTCTACCCCCAACTTCTACTATTTGTGGAATTGTAAATTAATTATTTTAATTTTTTTTTATAAATTTCATATTTTAAGTTACCTCTTGCCCTTTATCAGTAATATTATATTATTTATTTATTTCATATAAATTATAAAAAAATAAATTTATTAATACAAATGATAAAGTATAATAAATAATCAAAAATATTAAAAAAAACATATCAATCATTTATCATTCAATTTAAATATAAATAAAATAATACAAAGTCATAACTCTACAATAATGGACAACATAAAATAAAAATTGTGAATCTCATTTATAATAATGTAATCTCAATCCTAGTGCCAATTGACATAAGAATGCAAACTGTTCATTATCATGTAAGTGTATGATGGTATCACCAGCGGTGAGCTTAACAATCTCAAAGTCGTACGAGTTATAATCTAATAGCAACTCCTCTACTCTTGTTTTAGAACTATCTTTGATATTCAACCTTGAATCTTTTTAATCCTTCATGTATGTTAGTGTGTCAATGATATTTGATTATAGTCTCGATCTCCTATCCAAAATCACTGACTGTAATAGAAAAAGTAGACTCGGATGCTATGCTTGACACTGGATGAATCAATAAATCCTATGTCATCTTAGACAGCATAGGATAGGTGGATTTTTATGATTTTCATAAAATAACAATATTCTTTAATTCTTATGTGATAGGATTGAACAATAATCACTATCTAAGTATCGAGATAACTTGCTCATATTCAATGATCATCCCATTATTTTCTAATCGTTAACTAAATGTATAAGTCATTATCTCCAAATATGATATTCATGTTTATACTCGAAGCCTAACTATAACTATTATCGTACCTAGTGTCGTAGTATGTAAATAACTTAGTCAATTTATCATGAATAAATTTTTCAGGTTGGTGTTCCTAGTTCATGCACGAGGATATGTATGTCAAAATATTTTTTATCCCTATCTCAATAGTCACGTCACTAAATATTAGGTCAAATTAAATTTTCTAAATATGCCACTAATATTGCATATGCATTTGAGTGCAATGCAAGTGGTGAGAGTATTAACTGATGAACATTTGTTCATCGTGTTATAAAAAATATTTAGGAATTTTATAAATAAAATTCTTATATATCAGTCACTGTCGTCAATAATAAGTTTGTCATTTTTATTATTTATATAGTCAAATATCATATATTTGTATTTAACATATAACTTCAACATCAGGTATATGTAATTCAAACTTAGTCATATATTCATTTTGAATTTTTCTTTTTTTGCACATAGTAAGGTACATATTTTTTTAAAGCGGAAGAAATAACATTCATCATTGCTTGTGCTATTAAGTAAATGATGTGACACATATATTTTACATAAAAATCTTTTTAATATGCTATTTCTAATAGTTTAAATAAACATGTTAATTGATACTTCATTCTTATATGTGTTATCAAATATGATACCATATATTTTATTTTAAATATTATATTCTTTAAAGATTTTCATCAAGCACTCATATATGACATGTTCAATGTGGACATGAACTATCCCACAATGATTCCCTTTGGCAAACACATTGTTGTTTAAAAAAAAAAACTTTGCACGTGTAAACTGTGGGGTGGGTTTTGTATTTAATAAAATATAATATTTTTTTTAAATAATCAGGCGTGTCAGGCATGGTCAAATCAGACCTTGTCCATAACTCTTTCCGAGCACAGTAGTCTATCGTGCTGCTAGACCATGCCTACAGGCCATGTAGCTGGGTCATGCCTGGTTTGGGTCGAGGCTCGACACCCCCTAGTCCTACATTGCATGAGCTGTGCCTTGAGCTAGCACGGTTCTTGCTAGTGCCATGCCGGGCCAGGCACGACTCAGTCGGGTCGTGCCTGGGCCACTCGACTCACTTGCCACCTTTACTCAGTCATGGAATATTCTGCTGGTAGATTGTGCCATTGGTCTAGGCATGTGGGTCATGCATGGCTTAGCATGGTTCATTGGCAGGTCTATCCCAGCATGACATGAGCCGTGCCTCGGGTTGGCAATGTCTAGTTTTAGTCATGATTATGGACTTAGACTTGCTGGGCTTGTCACAACCAATTCAGGAAGTGCCTTATGTCGTGCTCGTGCTGAATGACTCTCTTGACACCTGTTGGTTATTGAATTTTGGTTTTCTTTAATCCTTGATGCATGTAGTTGTCACATATAGAGGTGTCAAACGGGATGTGCCGGGTCAGCCCAGCTCATTTTTTTTGAGCATACCCGTGCTTTCGTGCCGTGCCTGGCACGGCACGGTTACTGTACCGTGTCGTGTCTGGCCCGTCACGGTTTATCAAAGCCATCCCGTACGGGCCAAACTAGGCCGGAACGGGGCCTAGTTTAATCAATTTTTTTTAAAATTTTAAAGTTTTTTATTTTACTTTATATAAAATATATATTATATTATATATAGATAATGTATAATATATTAAATTTATAAAATGAAAATTGTTAAAAATTTAATAAATTATAAAGTTTAAATTTTTTATTAAAAATATAATATAAATAAATTATAAAGTTTAATATTTAAATTAGTAAATTGATAATTATTAAAAAGTTGTAACTTGAAAATATTAATAAAGTTTAAAATTTTTTTATAATTTAATCTAAATGTAGATTATAATTTATTAGAATTAAATTATATAGTTTTAATTTTTAAATAAAAATTTTAAACTAAAAAATAAATTAAACAAAAAATTTTGTTAAAAAAAATTATAAAGTCAAAAATATAAAAGCAAACCAAATGAGAAATGTCCAATCAGCCAATAGATACCGAACCAAACAAATACAAGTTTCAATATAACGTAAAAAAAAGCATACAATCAATAAAAAATAAAACATTGAAATCAAAAAGCAGAATCAAGAATAAATCATAAAAATCATCAACTATGTCCGTGATCACGAGGCATCAAAAATCAAAATCAAGTGACAATGACAAATAGAATGTGGCGTGGTGTGACACTGACAACTGGTGTCTGGCAACAGGCATGGGAAATCAGCAATCACATCAATCATCAGTCGATATATCATGAGCATCATTAACCGTAATATCAAGATCACTATCATATGGATCATCATCATCAACAATCAACTCCTCCGCTTTCGCAGTGGATGCGGATGCAGTCCCTGTCTCATCTCCAGCATGATCATGGATGCTAAATCTTGAATCCTCCCAATCCTTTAAACAGACTAAAGTCTCAATAATATCTGGATGTAATCTCGATCTCCTATCTGAAATCACGTTCACTGCAACAGAAAAAGTTGACTCCGATGCTATGCTAGACACCGGAGGAGTCAGTAGATCTTGTGTCATCCTAGATAGTACGGGAAAGGTAGACTCATATGATTTTCATCACTGTAATATATCAAGATTTTTAGTATTAGAATGTGATAAGATTGAGCAGTAATCGGTATCTAAGTACCAAGAAAGCTCGCTCCTATGTGATGGTCCACCTCGACGTTTTCACTTCGCTAACTGAATGAAAAAATCGTTATCTCCGAAGAATGTATCCATGTCCGTAATCACAGTCTCACCACCACCACTACTACCATACCTAGTATCGTAGTGTATGAACATGTCAGTTAATTTCTCGTGAATTAACCCTTCAGGTGGGTCTTCCATATTCATGCACGAGGAAATGTAAGTCAGTGTGTTATCTATCCCTTCCATATTAATCCCAGGGTTAATGCATGCATCGAGACAATAAATAGATGAAATAATGAACCAGTACTTTAAGTACTTGGTTTCTATCTCTGCAACCATTTGGCTAAGTGTCGGGTCAGCTCGATACTTCTTAAACATGCTACTAATGTTGCATATGCACCTGAGTGCAATGCAAGTCGTGGGAATATAAACTAACGAACACATGTTCGTCGTATCATAAAAAATATTCAGGAATTTCATAAATAAAATTTCTGAAGTCCAGTCAGTGCTTCAATAATAAGTTCGTTACTCTTACTATTGACGTAGTCGGATATCACGTGTTCGTATTCAACACATGACTCCAATATTAGGTAATTGTAATACTAACGGTATCTCACTTCCGATTGAAATTTTTTCTTCTTAAGATTTGTAGACAAATAGTGACTACCTAACTATTGTTGTCTGTGAGGAGTGCGAATATTTTTTAGTACATTACGTATATTATTTAACGCGGGGGAATACACCTTCATACCCGCTTGAATAATTAGGTTAATCTCGTGAACAAGCATCTGACATGAAAAATCTCTCCTAATGGTGCGTCTCTAATATTCCTAACAAACATGTTAATCACTACTTCATTATTAGATGTGTTATCGAATATGATACTAAAACTTTTATTTTAAATTTTATATTCCTTAAAAATTTTTATCATACACGTGTCGGGCGGGACCGTGGATCGGGTTTGATTGGACCTATGCCGGCGTGCATCGTGGACCATGGGCGCGTGGGCGTGGAGATGGGGTGCGATGCGGGTGGGGACTGGGGACTTGGGGTTGGGGGTCATGGGGTGCTGGGTGCGGGTTTGACCTTGACCCGTGTCTACGGGCCGTGCCACGGGCTACTGAACCAGGTCAGGCACGGCACGAGGCTAGGTTGGCCTCCGCATGGTACGATAGGTGCCTTACCCGGGCAGGGGAAATTTTCATGCCGGCCCGGCCCAGGCACGACCAAATTGTGTCGGGCCGGTCTGGCCTGGCCTGATTGACACCTCTAGTCATATATAGTAAGATGCTCATAACATACTATTTAATTTTTGGGCCACAAAATTCTAAATGTAAAACATAATCAAACGATAAAAATGTTGCACAAGCAAATTTTTATGAAATGGAAAAATAGGATTGAAACATTCCACATGTTGGGAGTTTTCATCAAAAGACATAAAATAAATAAAAAAAGAAAAATATAAAGTTGTAAATTATAATATTTCTCTCAAATTGGTGTGTAAAAGTCTAGAACACCAAAATTGGAGGAGAGAAAAGTAAGTTGATTTTTTTAAAAGTTTTCATGAATATGCTAATTTGTTATATTATTTGAATATATGTTGAAGCAATGTTCTAATCTTAAATCTTCTTCTCGAGCAAGAAGCAAATTACCTTTATGTATTTGTATTTTTCTATTCGTGAAATATCAGATTGGAAGTTATCTGCCTTACTACCTAACTTTTATTTGTAAAGGGTGGTGGGAGAAGAGAGTGGATTCCATATCTCTTTTATTAGTTACATTATTTAAAATATCTTACAAGTAATTCTCGTCATTGATTTTAATTTTGACTCCATGTTGAATCTTGAAATAGTTGTACATCTTTAACTTTTTGAAAACAAAAGATTGTCTCAAAAAAATATAAAATCTTGTCATACATCTTTTTTTAATGTATGTTGATGCTCAACTTGAATTTAAATACATAACTAATATATATATGATTCCTGAAAGAAATTATAAGTTATGAAATTTTTTTTATATATCTCAGTATGCGTAGATGTGCATCAAAGTGAATGTATTATAAAAAATTTAGATAATGACTAATTAAATTGACTACATATGTTATATCTAGTTTGATTATAGTCAAATCTTTTCCATGGTTGTCCTATAAATAATCAAATAAACTACATGAGTTATATCAGAGGTAAAGTCAATACTTGGATTAATGAGAGTATCTACTAGATCATAATTTAAAATATCTATCTTGCATGATTAATATATTTTTATTAACAGTAATCTAGATGACAATGCTCTATTATGAAGGTACGTTACGAGAGAAGCAAAATTAGTTGGAGGAAATGTTACTTTTTAATATAATTTTTGAAGATAAATATATAAAGGATCATATTATAGAGTCAAGGATCATATGTGAAAAAACAAAAGGAATCGGGGTTGCATCTTGTACTAAAGTAACGAATTGGAATCTAGTTCAGATACGAATGGTGGTGGAGGAAGCTGAACAAAGAGTAAAATAATTTATTCTCAAGCAAGTTTATTTACTAACATCAAGTGTTGGAATGTCTAATTTTGAAATTTTTTTTTCTAGTGTCAGTGCTATTGATCCAAAAAAGAGAAAATGGTCTATTAGATCAATTGAGAAAATATTCAATTTAAGTGCACGTGAAATAGTTGACAATAAGATAGCTATGATATTTTATACTGGAGGGATTGTCTTTTTACTTTGCTATAAATCCTTATTATGCTCGTATTTTTAAAAGCACAAGCTAACATCAAGGTTATGTCCCACCATATAATAATGTGTTAGAAATTATATGATTGTAGAAAGTGAAGAATAATATTGAGATTCTATTGGAATCAATAAAGAAGACTTGTATTGAGAAATGAGTGAATATTTGTAGTGATGGATGATCAGATGCTCAAAGAAGATCACTTTTTAACATCATGACAGATTTTCAGAAGGTGGGCCAGTATTTTTGAAACAATAAATTGTGAAGGCAAGACTAATGATAAATACTTTATAGTAGGTTTGTTAATTAACTTTATATAAGAGATTGATCCTTAAAAAATAATTCAAGTTATAACTGATATTCCTGTAGTCTGCAAAGCAGCAAGATACATTATCGAAGCAAAATTTTGACATATCTTTTGGATCTCATGTGTGATTCATACTCTCAATCTTGTTTTGAAGAACATATATTCACCATCAACACACCTTAGATATGATGATGTGATGGAACAACGTGATCAAATTTCTCTGGTTTCAAGTGATGCATTATTTTCAATCAATTTATTATGAATAATGCAATGAGATTGTTAATGTTCAATAATCATTACAAATTTAAGTTACTTTTAGTGGCTGATACAATGCATATTCATGAGATAATTTATATATAATAATATTTATTTTATTCATAATCTCTCCCCTAATTATATCGTGAATGCGCATTTATGCCTGTTCTTATTTTCATGATCACCATTATTATCATTAAATATTATTATATATCTATCAGCCTTTAGCTTGATCGTTGGGTCTTTATTTTACTAGGTTTGCTTTTCTTCTTCTTCCATGCAGCGTTGCTGTGTTTTTATCCTGGGCTCGACGATCTGACATAGCTTCTGTAGAAAATACAGGAGGCATCATGTAGTACATTCTGCTCAAGTGTTTACCTTAGAGATATCTGATATCAGGGGCGCAGGCTTAAATACCTCATTTCATCTTCACTCTGGCAGTCGATCAAATCCAACTGTGCTGGGCTGCATAGCAGGGTCAGCTCTGCTGCGGAAGGCGGCTTTGCTTGCGTTCGAGGAGCGGAAGAGATCAACCCTGACCAGTGATATCATCGAGTGCTTGGGAAGAAGGTGAGATGATCCTGTTTGATTAGGGCGAGCCAGAGAGATTATGAGCAACACGTGTTGTGTTTTTTTGTAAGCGTGGCTCTTCTTCTGTGTTCGTGTTGCAGTTTGGAGGACATTTGTCCAGCCCTAGGAAAATGACGGCTCCATCTAGTGTGGATTATAAGCCGAGTCGACCACATGCACCATGTTTCCCAGTCCTGGTGATCCTTCTGCCGATGAGCTAAAACTTTTGGTGTACATTTATAACAAAACCTGTGTTTTGGTCTGTTAGCATCAATAATGGAGATCCTTTTACACCAACGATATGGTTTTCCACACACGCACGCGCGCACTTATATGAGAGTGTGTGTGCGCGCGTGTTCCTGCGGGCGTGTCATGTGTGGGTGTCTTATGAGGAGTTTTTATGTTTTATTCATATAATATGGTAGTTATTATGTATTAATGTGATGTCTTCTTCTCTTTTTATTTTCTTCGTATTATTCTATTTCTTCTTTTTTTTCTCATTTTTCATCTTCTTTATTTATTTCTTCTTCATTTTCTTCTCCTTCAATTTCTTATTTTTTTCTTTTTTCAACTTTTTCTTCTTTTCTTTCTTTAACTTTTTCTTCTTTTCTTTCTTCAACTTTTCTTCTTTTATTTCTTCAACTTTTCTTCTTTTTATTTCTTCAACTTTTCTTCTTTTATTTCTTCAACTTTTCTTCTTTTTCTTTCTTCAACTTTTCTTCTTTTTCTTTCTTCAACTTATTCTTCTTTTATTTCTTCAACTTCTTCTTCTTTTCTTTCTTCTCATTCTTCTTCTTCTTTTTTTTTCTTTTCTCTTCTTCTGCTTTTTTTTTTCTCCCTCACTTTTTTCTCTTTTTTTTTTTTCGTTTTTTTTTCACTTATTCTTCTACTACTTATTATTATTCTTCTTTATCTTCTTATTTCTTTCTCTTTTATTTTCTTCTTTTTTTTTTCTTCTTTCTTTTCATATTTTTTTTCTATTACTACTACTTCTTTTCATCTTTCTTTTCATTTTCTGCTCATATTTCTATTTCTTTTATTTTTTTTTTGTTTTTTTCATTCTTTTTATTCTTCTTATTCTATTTATTTTTTATTTTATGATATTGTTACATCTTAATTTTTTTTAATATTTTTATGACATTAATTTTTTATTATTTTATGGCAAGTCTTAAAATTAGGAAAAAATGTGATTTGTCAAGAAATAGGTATTTTCTTGAAAAGAAAGATCGGATACAAAAAGGAATAACAAGATTTGAATGTGAGGAAGGGGATGAAATGGATTCATAAGAGAAAATAGTTTCATGAAAAATATCATGTCTCGTGAACATTTGGTGGGTGACAATGTCATTGAGCTTCTAATCTTTATGACTAACATGATATCCAAGAAAGGTACATCATCTGGCTTGAGGGGGAAACCCATGGGGGATATGCACATTAGTTGTATTTGCCAGATACCCAAAAACTCTAATATGAGAATAAGAAGGAAGCTTGTCATGGAGTCGTTCAAAAGGAGTTTGACAAGAAAGGAGGGGTGTATGCAAACGATTAATGATAATAACACCAGTAAAACTAAAAACACATTCTACCAAAATGTAGAGAAAGGCTTGCTTGAAAACAAAAGACTTTAGTAGACTCAAGAATATGACGGTGTTTGTGCCCTACAACTCCATTTTGTTTAGGGGTATGAAAACAAGAATGTTGGTAAATTTTCCCTTTTTATTTAAAAATTCTCACATAGAGAATAATTCTCTACCTTTATCAACTCGTATGTTGGCTATATATACATGGAACTGTGTTTGGACAAATGAAAAAAAATTGACAAGTAAATAGTGTGAATCAAGAAAAATCATTTACAATAATCAAAAAAAAAATATATCTTGCACTAAAAAAAGAGGTAATTTTATTGGGGTCCCAAATATCATTTTGAATTAATTTAAAAGGCCTAACAGACAGAATTGAACTCAAAAAAAAATCAAAGTCATCTTTGTTTTGCAAGTGGACTGGAAGGAGAATTTTAACAAATGCTTTGCTATAAAATCTAATCCAAGGGAAGACAAATGCTTCAAATGGTGATGCCCCAAAGTGGTGGGGGAGGTGACCTGACAACTATTTGAATGACAAGTAGTGGCTACTGCCGATGGAGTTTGATGTTTTGGCCTCTCCGATGCCAATGCAGCTAAGTAATAAAGTCCGTCTAGTTCACCCAAACCAATTATCGTCATTGTCATCAAGTTCAGCAAAAAACACCAATGAGGAAAAAAAAATAACTGAACAATTGAGATCTTTGGTAGCTCGACTCACATACATTAAATCCACCTTAAAAGATGGCACGCCAAACACATTTTTTTAAAGCAACAATAGAAGTCAAGGATAAATTCTCAATGGTTATAATTGGAGCTTATTTTTCATTTGACATAACAACTGGTGATAAAAATTTGTTCTTACTGTCATTGATGAGCAAAGTTTGAGATGAAGTAATATGGTCTATTCCACCACTATCAATAATTAATCGATGGAAGCGCATCAATGTTTGTAACAAACCTGAGGCAGTAGCATTAGCTTTAGGATTAGTGAATTGTGTTGTCTCTTTGCCTTGCATAATAGATAATATTTGATTGATTTGCAATTTGCAAATTAGAGAGCCCATTTGTCATCGACATCACTTCCTGCATTATTGGGCTTTCTTTCAAATAGTTGACTGGAGATTAATGGCTATTGTTGCACTTAAACTGAATGCTTCCTTGAGTAGATATGTTTTATACATGTTTAAGGCATTTTAGTGAGTACCCATTTAGGTTCCAGCATGTTTCTCTTATGTGATGGTCACGACCATGATAAGAGCAATGCAAAGATTTTCGATCAGATGGGTTGGAACGAGAAGAACCTGGTCGCTTGTCCATGTTGAATAGTCCGGAGCCATTGGTTCAGCCTTTCTCGTATGGCATGCCCCACAAGAGCAAATGGTGTCATTATAGGACCCTAATTCGTATTATAATTTTTGTAGCCTTGTGAAATAAGCGGTAACAGTCATTTGATCTTTAGTAAGACAAGCAATGTCTCTCTCAATAGGTCTGTCAAAATTCAAAACGACATGATTAACCGACACGATTAACCACTGATTAAACAGGTTTGGGTGAGGCCTAAATGGGTTTGGTGATAAACGGGTCAACCTGTTTAACACGTTTAATAAATGGGTCGTGTTCGGGTGAGACATGCTAACTCGTTTATGACTCATTTACCCGTTTAAATAAATTGGTAAATGGTTAAACAAGTGGTTTACCATGTTAAATAGGTAAAACGTATGGTAAACAAGTAAATGGGTCAAATGAGTAGTTTATCGTGTTAACCCTGAACCAACCAAACTCGTTAAAATTAGACGTGTTAAATGAGTCGTGTTGTGTTACCCATTTATTAAATGGTTCGTGTTCGTATTTCATTTTTTTACTCGTTTATTAAACGTGTCGTATACTGGCTTACATATTTTTTACTCGTCACCCGTTTAACACATAACCGTTTAACCCAACACAACCTGTTTAACACATAACCGTTTAACCCAACCCAACCCGTTTGACACCCCTACCTCTCAATCTAAAAAATACAAGGGGCATTGCATTGAGAAAAATAATCCCAAAGATTATCCCATATCTCCTGGGTAGTGGTTGAAAAAATGAAATTGACTGAATGGTCATGTGTAAGTGAATTGAGAATCCAATAGAGAATCATATAGTTGCATTTTTTCCATGAAGCATATTCGTCTGGATTGGCTTTGACATACGACATTGTGGTGGTCCTAGTCCTATCTATGAAACCTAACTTGGATGTGCCATTTAAAGAGATTATTGTGGCTCTACATCATCTTGAATAATTATCACCATTAAGTGGCTTGGAGGAAACAAGTAGCATTCATGTATGATAAGAACGGTGAAGGTAAAATGAATTGGAGGCGTTAAGCCTGCCTCCATTAGAATGTTGTTCCATTCATGACAATGAGAAACAATAAAAAAAAGGCAAGGGAAAGAGGATAGAGAAATAGGATAAACCTCCCTCTGATACCATGTAAAGAAATGGAAAATAATGTTCTAATCGAATACGTTGATTTATTCAAGAGATTTCCTACAATCATACTAACTAAGTAGTCTAAATATAAAAGACAACTAAATAAATATACAAATAATATAATATATTTATTCAAGAGATTTTCTATTATTATGCTAATCTATTCTTGGTAGTCTAAGTATACACAGTCAACCGAACAAATATATAACTAATATTATATATTTATCAATGAATGGTCATATATCAGAGTTTTGTATGGAACTAATTCATTTTAAAAAAATCTAAAATTTAAGTCGGGTTTTAAAAATATACTCAAACCAGTATGTCTGGAAACAACGTGGCAAGAATGTCGTTGTGAATGTCGGTCATTACCACGTTGTTAATATTTTAAAATTAGAAGCCGGTGTTGTGAATGTCGGCTATTGAAAATATCCTTATCGTTATCTCAACTTGCCCCCTCTCCCCCTAGCCCATAACCCCTCACCCCTGGCTTCTTTCGTGGAGCTCGGTCGAGCTCCACGACAGAGCTCCTCGAGCTCCACGACAGAGCTCCTTGAGCTCCATGTCGAACTCCACGATGGAGCTCTAGTGGGCTCCATGAAGGAGTGAGGGGCAAGAGACGAGCTAAGATAACAATAAGTGTGTTTTCAATAGCCGGCATTCACAATGCCGGCTTCTGATATTAAAATATAAACAGCGTGGCAATGACAACCGTTCACAACGACGACTTTGCTATGTTGTTTTCATACGGACTAGTTTGAGCATATTTTTGAAAATCAACTTAAATTTTAGATTTTTTATTTTAAATGAATTAGTTCCGTACAAAACTCCAGATATCATTGACTTTTCCTTCTCAACAGAGATATAAATTTTCTAGTGTCCAACTCTCAAAGAATGGATACTCATGTTCAAGGATTTGTAAATAATAAATAATTAGTATTAATGGAATAAAATATAAAAAATTAGTGAAAATAATATAAAACTTTGAAGATTACTAAGAATACATATGTTTATCTTGACTCATATTAAAACTTTTATTCCTATCTTTCTCCTATTCTCTCATCTCCTTATCTATTCTTCATCTCTCTCTTATTCCCTTCTCCTCTCTCTCTCTCTCTCTCATGCCCTTGTCTTCTCCTCTCTCTCTCTCTCATCCTCTTGTCTTCTCCTCTCTCTCATTCCCTTGTCTTCTCTCTCTCTCTCTCTCTATCTCTCTCTTATTTATAAATATAAATAAATATACATAAATATAAATAAAAAATAAATAAATAAATAAATATATATATATATATATATATATATATATTATAGGTATATATATGTTTGTAATTGTTATATATGTTTATATATCTATATATATTTATGTATATTTATATGTGTATCAATTAATTTTTATTTGTATATAAATATTTAGATTTGGTACACTTTATAAAAAATATTGTGTGATCTATTGGTCAATTTTATTTTTATACATGGAGGGTATCAGTTTGAATCCCACCGATTTCTATTGCATTTAATTTCGTTGTTTATTGCACCAAAATTTAATTATTTTAGAATATGGTATATTTTTTTATATTTTGAAAAATTTGGCACACAAAAATCAAATATTTTGTATTTGTGCACCAAAATACAAATATAATTTCTATTTACTAAACCCAAAATATAATTTCTACCTCATGCCTCAAATAAAAGTACTAAACTAGTTAATTAGATTTCCTAAAGGCTAGTCATATCAAAATGTTGTTAACTAAATTTCAAATGATATTAAAATCTAATAAAAAAGAAAAAGAAAAAAAATTACCATATTTATCATGCCAATGCTTTTTGTTAAACCAGATAATTTCTTGCCTCATTCGATTATTTTTTATAAATGTGAATGACTACATACATGAAAAATGGTTATAAACTTAATGGATTTATTAAAAAATTCTGTATATTCATGTCACAACAATGAATCCTATAGATTCATTAATGAATCTCAGTAATAAGATTCATATATTTTATCATCTAATAAGCCTATAAAAGGGTCTTCACCCTTTGGTGAAATAGATTATCAGAAATAAGAGTTCTCACATCTTCTACTTCTCATTCTCATGTGCTAACTTTCTCTCATCCTCTCACTAACTTTAACTTTGTCACACATTGGGATCATTTGGTTTACAACACATTATCAATATGACGCTCTATGTTGCTATAACGCATTAAGTCTCTTTTAAGAAAAATTTCTTATCTCTATATTACATATTATTCAAAACTCAAAACATCTTTTCCATTGAATTATTCATTTTTTGTTTTGATGGCAGCTTTAGTAAAACTTGAGTTTGTAGCATTAGACATCATTGAGAAAAATTATTTATCATAGATACTTGATGCTGAAATCCATCTAGAAGCTAATGCCCTTGGAGAAACAATTAAAGATGATAATAATGCATCCATTCATGACAAAACAAAAACAATGATTTTTCTTCGGTACCACCTTCATGAAGTGATGAAAGCCAAATATTTAACAATAAAGGATTAACTTATCCTTTGGAATAACCTCAAAGAGAGGTATGACCACCAAATGACGGTCATTCTCCCCAAAGCCCATTATGATTTTATGCACGTATGTCTTTAAGATTATAAGATAGTAAATGAATATAATTCCATGATATTTTGCATTAGCTTCCAGTTGAAATTATGTAGGGAAAAAGTTACCGATGAGGATATGTTGGAAAAGTTTTTTCTACTTTTCACGCATCAAATTTGCTCTTGCAATAGCAATATTGTAAAAAGAGTTTTAAGAAATACTCTCAATTGATCACCTCTCTTCTCGTGGCCGAACAAAATAATGAACTTCTAATGAAAAATCAGGAAACATGTCCAACTAGTTCTGCTCCATTCCTCGAAGTGAATGTGACTACATTTCAACCTCATAATCAAATACAAGGTTGGGGTCATGGTCGTGGTAGTGGATGTGGCCGTGGCTGTGCACGTCCAATTGATCTCCTCTCACTCATTTTCTCTCATCTCCTTATCTATTCTTCATCTCTCTCTTATTCCCCTGTATTCTTTCCCTCTCTCTCTTATTCCCTTGTCTTCTCTCTCTCTCTCTCTCATGTCTTTGTTCTCTCTCTCTCTCCCCCTCTCCCTTCCTCTCTCCTTGTCCTCCATGTCCCATCCCTTGTACTCCCCACACACTTATTCCCCCCCCCCCTCTCCCCCTAATTCCCTTCTCCCACTCTCCTCTCTTATTCCCAATGATTAAAATATCAGTTTCTACGGATATATTGGTACTTAGATTTTACGGATATATCAGTGTGTATTTGTATGTGAGCTCTAATCAAGGATAGATATATCAGTTTTAATGGATATATCGATACTTAGAATTTATGGATATATAGGTAGATATATCGGAAATTTTTATCTTTGCTTATTCTCTTCTCCCACCCCCCCTCTCTTATTCCTTCTCCCACCCCCCCTCTCTTATTCCTTCTCCCACCCCCCCTCTCTTATTCCTTCTCCCACACCCCCCCTCTCTTATTCCTTCTCCCACCCCCCTCTCTTATTCCCTTCTCCCACCCCCCTCTTATTCCCTTCTCCCACCCCCCCTCTCTTATTCCCTTCTCCCACCTCCCTCTTATTCCCTTCTCCCACCCCCCCTCTCTTATTCCCTTCTCCCGCCCCCCTCTCTTAATCCCTTCTCCCACCCCCTCTCTTATTCCCTTTTCCCTCCCCCCTCTCTTATTCCCTTCTCTCACCCCCCTCTCTTATTCCCTTCTCCCACCCCCTCTCTTATTCCCTTCTCCCACCCCCCCTCTCTTATTCCCTTCTCCCGCCCCCCTCTCTTAATCCCTTCTCCCACCCCCTCTCTTATTCCCTTTTCCCACCCCCCTCTCTTATTCCCTTCTCTCACCCCCCTCTCTTATTCCCTTCTCCCACCCCCTCTCTTATTCCCTTCTCCCACCCCCCCTCTCTTATTCCCTTCTCCCGCCCCCCTCTCTTAATCCCTTCTCCCACCCCCTCTCTTATTCCCTTTTCCCACCCCCCTCTCTTATTCCCTTCTCTCACCCCCCTCTCTTATTCCCTTCTCCCACCCCCTCTCTTATTCCCTTCTCCCACCCCCCCTCTCTTATTCCCTTCTCCCGCCCCCCTCTCTTAATCCCTTCTCCCACCCCCTCTCTTATTCCCTTTTCCCACCCCCCTCTCTTATTCCCTTCTCTCACCCCCCTCTCTTATTCCCTTCTCCCACCCCCTCTCTTATTCCCTTCTCCCACCCCCCCTCTCTTATTCCCTTCTCCCACCCTCCTCTCTCTCTCTCTCACATCCCTCGACCCTCACTCCCTCCTCTCGCTCTCTCTTTCTCTCTCCCTCCTATCTCGTTGTTCTCTTTTCTCTATTTTTTCTCTATTCACGTGAAAACTGAAATATTCTCATATAAAAAATTTGTTTGTAAAGATTAAGATGACAACAATAATTATATACATAAAAATATATAATTTTGTATGAATTTTATAAAATTCATTAACTTATACAAATTATTTTTGGAGAGATTTGTGTTTTGGTGCACTAAACACAAAATATTTGATTTTTGGTGTATAGAACAATTCATAATAAAAAAAATACTAGATTCTAAAATAATAAAATTTTGTAGCACTAAAATTTATCAACCCAATTTTGTCCTTTGAAATTTGAAAAATAAAATAAAATAATATAAATTAAAACATGATGTTAGCAACAAATCACTTAATTCAATGAAATAGATATTAGTGGGATTCAAACAAACGCCCTCTAAGTATAAAACCACAATGACCAATTGATCACATAGTTTTTTTTTTTGTATGTGTAACAAATCAAAATCTCTATATACAAAAACAAAAATAATTGATACACACACACACACACAAATATATGTAAATATATAAATATATATATAAATTACCAAACATATATACATCTATATAAACATAAACACACACACACATATGCGCACATACACACACACATATATGTATATATATATATATATATGTTTATATAGGTATATATATGTTTATATAGGTATATATATGTTTGTAAATTTTTATTTATGTTTATATATCTACATATATTTATGTATATATATGTGTGTAGCATTTAATTTATTTTTTTATATAAACATTTTGATTTAGTACACTTATTAAAAAAATTATGATCTATTGGTCAATTTTTTTTGGGGAATTATGTTTCAGGGTACTCTTTCAAAAATATTTAAATTTATGAAATTAATCTTTTAATATTTAAAAAAAAATCATTAGACTCTTAAGAAATTAAAATTTGCGGCACACTATTGCATTAATCCTAGATTGCCTCTCATTAAATCCTTTCGGCCATTCGGTCCTCATCCTCTCCCTTTGACGAGCTCGATGGAGCTCAACGACCTGTTCCTGTGGCTTGGCGTCTAGCTCCATGAGCTCGTGGTCGAGCTCCCAGAGCTCAATGGAGTTTGACAACGAGCTTTAAGAGTTTACAGGAGCCCATCGAGCTCCATCGAGCTCGACGATAAGCTCCAAGAGCTAGATGGAGCTCATCGATGGGAGACGGTGAGGGTCGATGGGAGAGGGCGAGGACCGGTGAGAGAGGGCAAGGGCCAAATGGCCAATGGAGAGAGGGCGAGGGTTGAATGACTGATGAGATTTATTGAAAGGCAATCTAGGATCAAAGCAACATAGTGCCCCATATTTTAATTTCTTAAGATTTTAGTGATTTTTTTTTTCAAATATTTAAAAATTAGTTTCATAATTTTCAAATTTTCTGGGGAAGTACCTCAAAACATAATTCTCCAATTTTATTTTTATACCGAGAGAGCGTTGGTTTGAATTCCACCGATATCTTGCATTTAATTTCTTGGTTTATTATACCAAAACTCAATTATGAAAAATCAAATATTTTGTGTTTGGTACACTAAAACAAAAATATATCTTAATTTTATTACAAAACCCAAGATATAATTTTTACCTCATGTGTCATGCCTAAAATAAAAGTACTCAACTAGTTAAGTAGATTTCCTCTGGGAGAGAATTATGTTTTGGGGTATTCTCTCAGAAATTTTTAAAAAATTGAAACTAAATTCTTAATATTTGAAAAAAAGTCATAAAACTATAAATAAATTAAAAATAAGGATACTCAAATTCGTAAGTCCTAAACTACCATCGCTTCTCTTCCCTGCCCCTCGCACTCATCCTCACCATTGCCCCTCGCCTCTCACATTCGTCCTTGCCCCTCGCCCGTCTATTCCCGACCATCTCCCCACGCCCTAGAGGTGTCAACCGGGCCGGCCCGACTCGACTCGAAGCACGTCACGATTTGGCCGTGCCTGGGCCAGCCCAGCACGAAAATTTCCCTTGCCCGGGCTCGTGCTGTGCCGTGCTGAGGCCAACTGGGCCTCGTGCCATGCCTGGCCCGCCACGGTACCGTGTTGAAACCATTTTTTTTAAAATTAGGGTTATGGGGGCGCCGAAACCCTAATTTTTTTTTAAATTATGGTTTTGGGCGTGCCGAAATCCTAATTTTTTTAATTTAGGCTTTAGTTCGATCGGAGTGAACCCAGCGGATTGTGCCTCGGGCCTGTGTCGTGTTGAACTCCACAAAACCGTGCTGTGTCAGACACGTCACGGTACAATAACCGTGCCGTGCCCAGCATGAAAGCACGGCGGGCCGGAAAAAAAATGGGTCGAGCTGGCCAGACAAGTCCCGTTTGACACCTCTACCCTGCTCCTCTCCACCATGCACTCTCCCCCCACTCCTCTCTCCCCGCCTCTCTCCTCGCCTCTCTCCCTCCACTCCTCTCTCCCTGCCTCTCTCCACGAGCTCTATCGTGGAGCTCACTGGGGCTATTTAACTATATCGTTGAGCTCGACGGAACTCCATGAGTTTCAGTGATCTCCACGTTGAACTTGCTGGTGCTCCTTGAACTCCATTATGGTGCTCGATGAAGCTCCTTCGTGAAGCTTGAGGGGCGAGGACAGATGAGCGAGAGAAAATGGGCCAGTGTCAAGGGCAAAGGGAGATGGGCGAGGAGAGAGGAGTGAGGGCATATGGGTGAGTGGCAAGGGTGAAGGGAGACGGGTGATGATATCAAGAGTTTAGCACTTACTAATTCGAGTACTCTTATTTTTTTTTATTTACAGTTTTTTGATTTTTTTTAAATATTAAAAGTTTAGTTTTAATTTTTTAAAAATTTCTAGGGGAGTAGTCCTGTCAATCTGTTATTGACTAAATTTCAAATGATATCAAAATCTAATAAAAAAGAAAAAGAAAAGAAAATTACCAGATTTATCATGCCATTGCCAATGCTATTTGCCAAACCGGATGATTTCTTGCTTCATTCGATACTCCAATTTATCAAGCCAATGGTCTTCGATTCTGAATCTTAAACGAATCCCTCTCTGTTAATAATATCAATTTTTTTTTTAAAAAAATTTCTCCAGAGATTCTGTGATTTTGGGTGGGTGATCATACGGTGTTGGTGTTGGTGCTGGTCAATGGCGTCGTGTTGATTTACCTCCATGACACTGGGTTATCTTCGCCAGGTCTGTTCTTCCAGCTTACATCAGAATTTCATCTTGCGTTTCGACAGTTTGATTCCGATGTTTGAAAAATTTAGCTGCGTTTTCGACAGATTGCGTTACGACAGATTACATTTCGACAGTTTTGAGTGGCTGTTTAAATTTTGATTTCTGATTCAGTCTCAGCCGCTGCAATAGATAGTCGCTTTAGTTTTTTTTAACATCATTGGAATTGGGTAGGTAATGTAGTTGCAATTTTGTCGTGAGACAGAATCTCTCTCTGTTCTAACATCTGTTTCGTTAAAATCTAGGTGGTATATGAATTCAATTTATCTCTTCTCAGATCTAATATTCGCTTTCTGTTCATGTTGCCTTTTGGCCCCGAAAATTGGCCTATATTTCTCATTTCTGATAGCATGTTTTTTGTTGAGAACTGTAATTTGGATCTCCTTCTTCGTCATTGAGTACTTCCGTGACGATTGCTAGTGATCTTATTGACAACTGCTCCATGTTTCTATTTGGTTCTACGTGAATTACTTAATCATTTCTGATTCATCTTCGCTCACTCAAGGTTAGTGATTGGTGGCTAAATAGCTGCAGAGGAACTTATGCTCATCCTACTGTAGTAGTTAATTCTTCTGTTTTCGATTCTGATTGCTTCTACCCTATTTTATTTTATCTAATGTTTTTATCCTTTTCCTGATGGAAGATAATATAACAACTAGAAGAAGCATTCTGTTTCGAAAAATGGAAGGAAAAAAACGTGAGGCAAACCAAACATTTGGCCAGTATATTTTATATGCCCGTCAAGATTGTATTCCATGTCAAATCGAACAGGTGACTACATGAGATAGATTGTCTTATTTCCTTTTTTCTTGTTTTCCATTGATGTTCTTCTCTAAATTTTATTGTATTGTGAGGTTGCAATCTGAGGCGTTCTTTTAATTTATCAGGGTCTCTTTTTGGGTTCATACCAAGCTACGAGGGACAAGGATGAATTGAAAAGATTGAATATTACACACATTTTAACTGTCGCTGATATATTATCTCCTCTTCATCCAGATGATTTCCAATATAGCTGTGTTAAAAGTGAGACTTATTTTTTTTTTAATTTGAGTGATCATTTTCTTGTCATTCTTTTTGAGCCATGTGTGGCTGGGCTAGCTTTTGTGCACCCTGAGTCCTCGACTGCTCCTATGCAGAGATGGGTCCTTCTCCTACTTCTATCTCTAGGTAAGTCTGTGTAGGCCTAGGTACATGGCTTGGCTCATTAGTTTTTTGGTCATTGATTGAGTATTTATGAATTAGAGTATTGTGATAAAATTTCTTATGTGAAAGTTGCATTTACTTAT
The DNA here is from genome assembly GCA_029783825.1 of Sapria himalayana. NCBI lineage: Eukaryota > Viridiplantae > Streptophyta > Magnoliopsida > Malpighiales > Rafflesiaceae > Sapria > Sapria himalayana. Next base: position 5,175,561 of record JAREIK010002107.1, on the reverse strand, counting down.
TGATTTCATTTGATTTTTAGTTATGGATGATCCGAATTCAGATTTGATGGGGCATTTCGATGAGTGCATTGATTTCATTAATATGGGAAAAAAGGAGGGTGGAGTTTTGGTGCACTGCATGGCTGGAAAATCAAGAAGGTATTTAACTTTTCATTCTCATTCTCTATATTTGGTAATCCAAGTGATCATATTTCATGCATTTTGGATTTTTATGCTCAATTTCTCTATAATAATTATTTAATTTGGATGTCTAAAAATTATTTGGTGCTAGGATTTTGAGGCATAATATTTGTTAAAATATTTTTTAAAAAAATCTTAACTAAAATAATTTGAAGAAATAAGTTTTATAAAGATCACTTGACCAATTGTGCTTTATAATGATGAATTATATAGATGTGTCAAATGAGCTCTGTCATGCTGGCATGACCTATTTTTGGATTATTCATTTGGGCTACCATGTCGTGCTTAGCATGACTTGTCATTTGAGTCGTGACATGCTCGACATTGCATGACTTCCAGTCTACTTGGCATGACATAACATGATTTCTAGCCTGCTTGGCTCGAATTGACATTGCTGGCATAACTTTGGGTAGGTTCGTGCTTACTGTGCTGGGTCATTTTGGATCATGCCAGATCTGGTTGGTATTGTGGGCATTATCACCACATGCATCTTTCATAGCCCACCTCTTGCACACACCAACGACCAAACACTATAAAAACATAAAAATTAAAATATAAAATAATAAAAACAAAGAAAACAAAGTAATTACATATACAACACATATTAGACAATATTAATTAAAAATAGAGGTGTCAAACGGGCTGGGCCGGACTAGACTGGTACGGTTTTATGCCGCCCAACTGGGCTCCTGTGCTGGGTCAGACACAGTTCTGTGGAGGTCAGGCCCGACATGGCCATGCAACACGAAATTCACTGGGTTTGGCCCAGTTTGGCCAGGTTTGGGTCATGCCAAAATATTAATTTAAAAAAAATTAGGGTTTTGGTGGCGTGCCACCGTGCCACCACGTGTCTTTGCTCTTTCAGGGCTTAGCGAGCCTCACTCGTCGGGCGTTGACTCGTTGTGACCATGCTTGGTGTGTAGTCAAGTGTGCCGTGCCGATGTGCCTAGCATGTCATGTTGTGACTGGCTAAGAAACACGAACACAGACACAGACACGGGGATATAATAATGCAGGATACAAGAACATGGCATTTTCAAAAAAACTAGGATACGGATATGGCTAGGATACGGCATGATAAAAAAATAAAAATACAAATAAAAATTAATCTTTATAAATATTAGGTATTTTATAAAATAAATAATATATTTTATTTTATTAAATAAATATATTTTTTTATTTTATAAAATTAAAATATTTTATTTTATTTTACAAGATAATATTTATAATTATCTTATTTTATAAAATAATATTTAATAATAATCTTATATTATATAAAAATATAATTTTTTTTATTTTATAAAATAAAAATATTTTATTTTATAAAAATCAGGCCCCCCCCCCCCCCAAAAATTGGGCCCTGCCTCTCCACAGAATCACGCCAGTCCCCAGCCTCCCACAAATCGTGCCATCCTCTCCACAAATTGTGCCCGCCCCTACATCCCCACAAATCGCGCTCGCCCCCTACTTCCCCAAAATCACGCATGCCCCCTTCCCTCTCCATAGAATTGCGTCTACCCTTGTCGCCCCACAGAATCGTGCTCACTTGCGATGTCTCATAGAATTGGCCATTAGCCATCATGGGCGATGTCATCGGGCATTATCGGCATGGATATGGAAGCCGATGCATTCGTCCAATATGCCACGTGGCGTATCGGATACGGATTGATCAACGATATGTCACATGACGTATCGGACATGTATCCGTACCGTGTCCAAGTGTCCGACACGTGGACATGCCTATAGGGAGCCGTATCTGTGCTTCCTTGGTGATTGGCATGGTATGTGGGCCAAAAAATTTGGCCATGCATGGCACAACTTGTGCAGTAGGTGTACCTGGCAAGGGCTCGAGCACGAGCCTAGGCACGACACTATAGCATGCCGTGCCGGGCCAGACACGACTGAACTATTCCGTGCCTGGCAGGCCCGACCCGGCTCATTTGATACCAAAATAAAATATAAATATAATTATAAAACTAAAAATGTATAAACATAAATTATAATTCTTGTATTGTAAGTGTAATAAAAAATGAAATAGAAATTTTATTTCAAACTAAGATCAAATAGATAATTATGAAATAAAAATAATAAATAATATTTAATAATAATAGCAAAAAAAATAATTATAAATTATAATCATAGTATTGAAATTCAATCATGTTATATTAAAATGATATTCATAAAATAAATATAATATCAACAAAAAATAATTAATTTTAATGTGAATAAGTGTTTGTATATAAATTATCATCATTATATAAATGTCTGATGGTAGTGGTAGTCTTAATTTTCATAAAGTTTATGAGTCATCATCTTTTAGTATGTTTTTTATTTTCATTTTCTTTTGAATATTAAATCTTGAATTTTTATAGTCTTTTATAAATGCAAATATCTTAACGATACTTAATCGTAATTTTGATTTTTTATTTGAAATAATATTAGATGCAACAAATAAATTAGACTCTGATACTATGTTAGACACTAGAGGAGTCAGTAAATTTTGTGTTATTTTAGACATTATGAGAACAGTTATCAAAATTGAATGATTTATGATTTGATTCACGATTTATGTGATAAATAATTTAACTTTTTAAAAGAATTGAAAATATGCATGAATCAAAGACTGAATTGTTGAATTGCGAATTGATTTACATGAATCGATTTAATATTTATTTTTAAGAGATCAAAGTCCTCAAAAAGTAATAAAAATAAAAATTAAAATATCAAAAAAAATTATCAACCGTAAGAATTAATTAACATGGAAAAAAGTAACTCAAATCTTTGGTATTATGAATTTAATGTGAAAAAATACAAAAATACCAAAAAAGTCACAAAAATAAAAATAAAAATATAAAATAAAATTGCTAACCGTAAGAAATAAGAATTAATTAACATGTAAAAAAAATCATTAAAATTTAATTTATGATTTGATTTAATTCTTAATTCTTGATTTACTCATTAAGTATTTTATTTTTTGATTTGAATATCGATTTAATAACTATTAGTCTGAGATAAGTTGATTTATATGATTTTTATGATAATAAAATATTAAAGTTATTATTATTATTATATGATAGTCCTCCTAAGCCTCTTTAATAAATATGGCTTTACCTAAAAATAAATAAGGTATCGAGACCTACTGACATAGATTAAGTAGCTACCTTGAGTTCTATTCTAAACCTCAGCTTCGCCTTTACTCGAGGGAATTTGTAGAGTAAAATGATGCTTTTTACTTTGGACTCTTCCTTTTTCTAGGCGAATGGGTTTTGGTGGAAACGATCACCCAAGAGTTGTTAAGCTAACTAAGGGAAGATTTCACTAAAGATAGAACCGATGGGATCTTGCTTAAATTTCACGTATATAATTGATATCTAAGTACTGAGATAGCATGTTCTTATTTGATGAACCATCACATCATTTTTTTTCTTGCTAATTAAATAGAGAAATCTTTGTATTTGAATATGATATTCATGTCAGTATTCAGAGCATGACTATAATTACTATCATACATAGTGTTATATTAACTAAATTAGTTGATAAATTTTTTATTAATTAATTATTCAGGTTGCTAGCTTTGGTTTATATACATTGATATGTATGTCAAAGTATTCTCAATTCATTTTATCTTAATCTTAAAATTTATTTAGGCATTAAAGTAATAAAGAGATAGAATAATGATAAATATTTTAAATACTTAATTTTTATCTCAATGGACATAATATTAAATATAGGGTGATTTCTAAACTCGAAATATATTATTTATTTTGCATATACACCTGAGTGTAATACAAATGGTGGTAGTTTACACAAATAAACATATATTCACCAAAGTTTTAAAAGGAAAAAGCATAAGTGAGGTATTACTGTATTCGTGAGGCAAAACATAAGTCTCGAGGCATTAAAGTGTAAGTTTTTTGTGCATCATAATATATAATTAATTAATATTTTAAAATATATAAAATAAAATAGCATAAATAAAAAAATAAAAAATCAAAGTTTTAAAAAGTATTTTTAAGATTTCCATTGACTATAAATATAATTAATAAATATTTTATAATATATTAAAAATAAAATAAAATAGTATTAAATACTTTAATAAATATTTTATAATATATTAAATTTTAATAAATTTAAAATAATTTCATAATTATCAAATTAATAATTAAAAATTATTTTTTTAATTAATAAATAGTATGAAATATTTTATAATTAATATTATTTATTAAATTGATAATTTTATCAAATTATCAATTAAAATACTATTTTAAAATTTAATAAATTTAAAATAGCATGGAGCTTATTTCTTTTTACTTGCCCCTGCCCTTGTTCCTGTCTCATCTTTCTTTGCCCTCGCTCCTCTCTCTTGCTCCATGGAAAGCTCGATGAAGCTTCCTTGAGATCCTTGTTGGAGCTCATGGAGCTTTGTCGAGTTCCACGGTGGAGCTCTACCATGGAGCTCTACCATGGAGCTTGATGGAGCTCACTAGAGCTCCACGAGCTATATCGTGGAGCTTGAGGAGCTTCATTGAACTTCATATTATTTTTAATGTCTTGAGGTATTTTATGAACGCCTCGTGTTAAGATGCGCATCAAGATATTTTTAAAAATGCTTTTAAAAATAGTGATTTTTATCTTGTCAAAAAATATTCAGAAATTTCTTAAAAAAAATTTTTATATCACAATTAGTGATGTCAATAATAAGTTAGTCATTTTTACTATCGATGTAATTGGATATCATATGTTCGTGTCCAACTTTGAGTAAATATAATTCTAATGATACATTATATTAATTTGGAATTTATTTTTTTAGATTCGTAGATAAATAGAAATTATCAAACTTTTATTATCTGTTAGACATTTAAGAGAAATTATTTTTATTCTTAATTATATTATCAGGTTAATAATATGATACAAGTACTTAATTTGAAAAAGTTTACCTAATGACTTCTCTTTAATGGTATTATAAATATGCTAATAATTATTTTGTTATTAAAAATTTATTAAATATGATATTACATATTTTTTTGTGAATGTCATAATTTTTATAACTTATCTATATACACTCATATTTGACAGGATAATCAAAATTCATAGGCTCGGCAATGTGATTCATCCTATTTAAGATACATATGCTGGAGCCTGAAAGTAAACCATAGAGATCATGGTGAAGGGTGCAATTCTCAAAAATAGCTGAGATTCTTTCATGATGTGAAATCGAGTCGTCCTTTGAGAGCAGGCGAATCCTTTTGCAAGGAGAGGGTTTCAACCTGTTACGCGCCCAAATAATCAAATTCATTACTAAGGTTGTTTAAGTCCATTTCCAGGTCTTTCTTCCTAGAATCAATAGCAGCTTATTTTTTTCCTCATTTCTTCAAGTCGGAAAGGTATGATGTTTAACTAAAATTTTGTTTACTATAAGATTTCCTGAGAAAGTTCTCCCGTCCAACAAAAGTTGTGGACCTTGACTTGAAAGCTAGGGGAAACTAACTGTCCATGATAGTGGTCAAAAAAAATAGTAAGGAATTTATATATGTAAAGACTTGCTTCTGATCTTATCTTATTCCAAAGAATGGCTGAGCCCAAGGGCACTCTTTCTCTTGCACATGATCTTTTGACTCATTTCATTGGTTTCGCACCTTGGGCTCTTTCCTTTCGGATCTTGCTTTCATCCCCGAACATTGAAGCGAAGACTCTCCTTAGTAGTTTACTTTGCTTGAAGTGCCCATTTTTAGCATAGTATGTGGACGGAATCGCTTTTCAATTAAAAAGCGAGGAGGTATCCTGTCATTAGCTAGTCTTAGGAGTATCTTTGTTTTGTCTAGCCCAGGTTTCTAAGATGATTTTCTTTGGGATGACGATGATTGGAGTTTACGTCAGTTAAAGTTACTTAAAGGCTAAATAATCAATTGGAAGCTTTCTTTAACGAATATTCTTAGTATTGGTACCTAAACCCTAGTTAGTTCCTGCCATCTATGCTGCTTCCTCTGTGGATAGGTGATCAATGGAGACAAATATTTTTGACTTTCTTGCCCTCGGTCTAACTTCCTTCATCTCGGCTTCGCTAAAATCACCTAACCGTCCTATGTCTTGAAGCTGCATTTCTTAACTGGATGAATATGAGAGTTAGAAGGGCTTGGTTGATGGACTAGTCAAAGTTTTTGGACGAAAGAGTTCAAATCAATTGAATCAAAGACTTGTTGCCTAGGAGTTTCAAGCTACGAGGATTAAGAATCTTAAGAAATTCTAAAATTTTTTTATTAGGTTTCATGTATAATCTATATAATGGGCACCAAGACTTATAAATAATGCATTGTCATTACTAGTTTAGATATTAGATGTCATGAATACTATTCTATTATATTTTTTAAATTTATTAATTATTATTATTTTTTAATTTATAATATTTATTTATGTTGTTTTTACACGTGGCCTTAGATATCCTATGATAATCAGGCTAGAAATAGGTTTGCATAATACTGATTATCATAAGATATTTTAAAAATATAATCAGAAGACTTGTGATCATAATTAGTTTGGTCATGTATTCTTTCATTAAATTGTAATATATGATCGTGGTGAAAAAAATTAAACTAAATAAAATTTTTAAAAATCTTATCGCTCAAGCTCTGTTAGTTTTGCTTGAGATCTAATGTATTATATTTTTTGATGTATTGATCGGCATACCTTTTTGGGTGGCCCATGTCACATGCACTTATATATATATATATATATATATATATATATATATATTAATCATAATTATGAAAGGCATGCCTGATGCGTGCCTAAAGCTTAGGCGCCACCACTCTCGGGAAAAATGCCTCGCTTCAGGCGAGGCGCAGGCGGGTGAGGCACAGTTACGAAACCTACGCGTCTGTTACCAAACCGACGCATTTTTTATGATTCTGACGCGGCTAACGGGGAGGGGAGAGAAGTTGGAAGCTGAGGACGAGGAGCACACCGCCGAGGCGCCGACAGTACCTAAGGTAACCTAATTCTATAATATATAATTGGGGGGGGGGGTGTGTTGGAAGCTGTAACGGGAGGGGGTGGGGTTCAAAGTATAATTTTAATTATTTTAAATACAGTAACGAGAGGGGGCAGGGGTTAGAGGGTTTACATATATATTTTTTATATTTTAATTATTATTGTTTGTTTAATATATATGCAAAATATAATAAACAAATAATTTATTTTAATTTTAAATACATGATTTTAAGAATAATAATAAATATGCAATATTAAAATATGAAATATATAAATATGAATACTTTTTGTAGTATGTAATATTTAGTAATATATAATATGTAAGTATAATAGTTTTTGTTATATATTTTATTTTAAATAAATTAATGTCATATGTAAATAATGAAAATATAATGAAAATTGTATTATAGCATTGATGGAGAAAAAAAATTAGATTAAATTAATTTTGGAATAATATAGATTATTTAAAATGCATAATTTTTTTTCATGTAGAATTATACAATAAAATGAGTTGTAATGTTTGTAAAAATAATATTTGATCATTTTTTTTATTTATCTAAATTTTTGTTAATGGATAATATTTGTATTTGTTTTTTTTTCATGTCGTATCCTAGTCGTATCTGTATCCTAGTTTTTTGAAATTTTTTGTGTTCCCGTATCTTGTTGTGTCGTATCCCCGTGTCCGTATCCATGAAAAAGGCGAAGGAAATCATCATCAAAAGCTTTAATGGGAATGAAGAGAAGTATAGGAAAATTATGGAAATCATTGATAGGAGGTGGGAGGTTCAACTTCATTGGCCTTTGTATTCAGCTGGGTATTTTTTGATTGATGGGAAGAATGGAAGATGAATGTATTGCAGATGATGATTTGGTGTTTGAAAGTGATGATTTAACATGGGGTGATGTTGCAAGAGCTAGTGGAGCTGATGAACTTAGGGTTTATACAAGAGCTAAACCAAGCAAAACACAAACACCAACACTAAAATCAAAGTCAAGACCATCTAGCTTTAAACATACTCCTATTCTTGCTTTGATTGATAAAGATGAAGAGATGATCTATTCATCAGGAGAGGAAGATGAAGAAGAGAGAGAGTGAAAGATTGATGATGGAGATAGAGGTGTCAAACGGGCCGGGCCGGCCCGGCACGATAAAAAAACGTGCCCGGGCCCGTGCCGGGCCCGGCCGAACAAACCACGGCCCGGCACGGCTCGTGCCTTGGCACGGCACGCCGGCCCGCGTGCTTGAGTCGTGACTCGTGAGTCGCGACTCACGAGTCACGACTCACGAGTCACGACTCACGGTCACGACTCACGACTCACGGTCACGACTCACTGAGTCGTGACTCGTGACCCAACCGGGCCCCGCCTCCGGTAAAAAGACCGCGGGTCGGGTCCAAACAGACCCGACCCGCCCCGCCCCGCCTGCCTTGCCGTGCGCCCGTGCCCGAGCGGGCCGGCACGGCACGGCACGGCCTTGCCGTGCCCACGGGCCGTGCCGTGCCCACGGGCCGTGCCGTGCCCACGGGCCGTGCCGTGCCCGAATTTAAAAAACCGTGCCGTGCCGGGCACGGCACGGCAGCACGGCTGGGCACGTGAAAAACGGGCCGTGCCGTGCTGGGCCGGCCCGTTTGACACCTCTAGATGGAGATGATATTGATGAAGACTTTCTTGATTTAGATTTAGATGTAGATACATGAGTGTTTATTTTGTTTTAGAACTTTGAATGTTTGTTATTTTGTTTTGAAACTTTGAATGCTTGGATGATGGGAGCGCTATTAATATTTGATTTTTATCTTTGATATTCTTTAGTTTATTATTAGATGAAAATTAAAGACTGTATTTGGTAAAATGTATAATTTTTATGTGTATTAGGCTGGGTGCGTCTCAAATAAAAAAGCCTGCGCCTCAAGCGTGCCTCGTGCCTTAAGGCCCCAAAAGGTTTTTGCGTCTCAGTGCGTCTTGCGCCTTAAATAACTATGATATTAATATACACATTGTGCTAATTTTTTATTGATATTTTTAGGATTTTTATTATTTATTGTGTTACTGCGAGTTCAAATAACTAAAATTCTTTTAGTTTTTTAATTTTAAGGTATATTACTTCAGGTTAAAGTTATCAGAAAAAACATAGTCTTGGTCTTACATATTTTTGTATGGTTATCTTTATTATTCATATTTAAATTAATATTAATTATATAATTATTTATTCAAAATTAGGCATTGATTTTAGTGTATGTTAAAAAATAATTAATTAATATTTATAAATAACTAAATATTATGAAATAGAAGGATAAAAGAGCAAGAGATATAGGAGAAACAAGGGTGAAATTTCATATTTCTTGTATATATTGATTTATATAAATGTTTCCTATTTATAATGTTTAATACATGAATATATTAATGTGTATATAAATACGTCATAAATATATCAATGAATATATATTAATTCATGTCAATTAATACACATTAATCTATAAATAATAAGAGTCACAAGAATATCAATAATCAAGAGATTAATGAAGAGTTTACGGACATTCATAATATTATTCATAATATTTTTTTTGGATGTCCATGATACTGTCTCATTAAAAGTTTTACCAGGAAAACCTAGTGGGACAAAATCATGGTTAAGAAAAAAGAGTACAATATAAAATATTAATTTAAATTTTTGAGAATGTGCATTTCAATATTATGAACTAGCATTTCAAATGCTATAGTAGGTAGATCTTTGGTAAATAAATCTGCTATATTATTTGTTTAACGAATTGATTAAATATTAATATTACTATTTTTTTGTAGATCATGTGTGAACAAGAATTTTGATGATATATATTTTATTCTATCTCCTTTAATGTATTCATTTTTAATTGAACAATACTTATAATATTATCTTAATACAAGGCCGTTGGGACCTCTTTGCTAAAAGATAAACCACATAATCCTCGAATATGATGTATTATAGATCTTAATCAAAAATATTTATGATTTGCTTCATGAATTGCTAGGATCTCTGTATGATTAGAAGATGTGGTAATTGATTGTTTCGTAGAATGCCATGAAATGACTATATCACCACATGTGAACAAATAATCTATCTGTGATTGAGCATTATGATGGTTAGATATATATCCCATATCTGCATAATCAATTAATTTTGATTTTGGTACATTGAGATAATATAGGTCCATATCCATCGTACCTCGAAGATATCTCACTATATGTTTAACTCTATTCCAATGTCCTCTTGCTGGACAAGAATTATATATTGCTAATAAATTTATAAAAAATGATATATTAGGTCGTGTATGAATTATATGATATATTAATGCTCTAATAATACTAAGATATGCTATTTTAACACCAAGATGCTCTTCATTATCCATCAAAGGTTGGAAATGATCATTATTCACACCTAATGACCTTACAACCATTGGAGTGCTCATTGGATGCATATTATCCATATAGAATTCTTTTAACATTTTTGATATATAAGTTGATTGATGAACAAAAATTTTATTCTATGAAGTGTTCAATTTGTAAACCAATGTAAAGTTTTATTTTTTTGAGGATTTTCATCATAAATTCATTCTTTAAGTTGCTCATTGCTTTTGAAAGTTTATTTGTAGTTCCAATAATATTCATGTCATCAACATAAATTATAATTATAACGAACTCGGATCCAGCTCTTTTAATAAATACACATGGGCAAAGGGAATTTTTCTTATATCCTTTTCGTAATAAATATTTACTAAGACGATTATACCACACATGTTCAGATTGTTTTAACTCATATAGAGATCTGCATAATTTTATCGAGTAAAGTTATCGAGAATCTGAATTATGTTTTGTAGATAATTTTAATTCTTCTGGGATTTTTATGTAAATATCACTGTCAAGTAAGACATATAAATAAGCCATAACTACATCCACTAAACACATACTAAGTTTTGAATGTATTGCCAGGCTAATTAAATATTGAAAATTAGTTGCATCAACTATATGAGAATACGTCTCTTCATAATCAATGCCAGGTCTTTGAGAGAATTTTTGTGCAACCAATTGTGTCTTATTTAACAATTTTATTTGTCGCATCTCATTTTTGCATAAATACTCATTTGTATCTTACAGGTTTGACACTATCAGATGTATCTACAATATGACCAAAAATTTTATGTTTTAAAAGAGAATTTAATTCTGCTTCAATTATATCTTTTCATTTTAGTCAATCATCTCTCTATCTACATTCCTCGACAAATTTTGGTTTAAAGTCTTTATTGTCATTAACAATGTTAAATGCAATATTATAAGTAAATATTTCATCGATGTTGATTTTATTTTAATTTTATCTTTGGTCAGTTGTGACATAGTTTATCGAGATCTCTTAATTGTCATAAGTTTCACGTACCTGAATTTTTTCTGGAGCATTAGTAGCTGGCATGTAAGATGTAGTCACTCTCTTTGGATTAGTGAATATATTTGATAATTGATTTGCTAAATTTTATAAATGAATAATCATTTGAATTTTTAGTTCACATTCATTTGTGGGAGGGTTAAGTTGTGATAATGATAATTGATTCTAACAAATAGTTTTTTTCAAGTGTTTATTTTCTTTCTTTAAATTTGAAAAATCTGATTCAACAAAATGAGCCATAAATAAATTTTCAGTTGATGACTCAATATTTAATTATTGATTTAGATTTATATCCAATATGTATTCTCAATTTTTTTTAGGAATACATCTTAGTTCGTTGTGGTGGAGTAATTGGAACATATATCGCACACCAAAAAAATTATTAAATGAGAAATATTTGATTCTTGACCAAAAACTAATTGTAAAGGAGAGAGCTCATGAAAATTTATTGGTCTAATACAAATCAGTGCTGCTGCATGTAAAATAGTGTGATTCCAAGCAGAAATTGGGAGTTTCGTCTTTATTAATAATGAACTTGCAATAAATGAAGGTGTTTAATAAATAATTCTGTAAGATTATTTTATGTATGAACATATGTTACAAGATGTTTAATGGTTATTCTAATATACATACAATAATCATTATAAGCTTGGGAAGTAACTTCTCTAGTATTATAGAGATGAATGACTTAATCTGAAAAATGAGTCTGTAATCAAATTATTAGAGCAAGTAATCTAACAAATGTTTGGTTTTTTGTTGATAACAAATAAACATGTGATCATCTTGTTGATGTATTAATCAGAATCATAAAATATCAAAATTGTCTACATGGTGGATAAATTGGCTCACATATATCACCTTATATACGTTACAAAAATATAAGAGGTTTTATTTTTATTTTTGTTAGTGATGACCATATAATTAATTTTTCTTGTAATAAGCAGCACATTAAAATTAATTGGACAGAAAAATTATTTGATTTTTCAGTGAATGCCCACTTGAATTATTAATAATTCTCTGCATTATTATAGACACAGGATATTCCAATCGGTCATGTCAAATAATAAAATTAGTTTTATTAGTAAATTTTTGATTTACTATGACTGTGCCTTAATTGTGCTTATGTTTGTGTTGTACAAACCAGTGGAAAAAGTGAGTAATTTTTTCAATATATTTTTCTTATCCGAGATAACATTAGTAATATATAAATACTCAGTATTGTATTCATTCGTAGTCTCAATATGATATCTATTTTCTCGAATATTTTTAAATTTCAATAAATTTCTTTGATACTTTATAGAATATAATGCATCATCAAAATGAATTTATTCTTTCGGGTAATAATATATTAGTTTTTCTAGATCCCTCAATCAATTTTGTATTATCCGATATTATATTCATATCTGATCCTTGCATTATTAAAAAGGAAAAGAATTTTTTTATCTTTAAGTATAATATGTGTTGATGCACTATCTGTGAGACATATCATTGTCACCGATTGAGGATCACACTAGATATCTTTTCATATTCTTCATTAGAAACAAGATATATAATAAGAAAATTATAAAATAACACATAATAAAATAACTTTTATTATTTAGTAGTATAATGACTTTCATAATAGTAGACTCAAATATATAAATATAAATGGAAAATATTTTATTTTTGGAGATTTTCATCACCAAACAAGTGCTCAATATTCGTTTTAGGCTGAATAAAAAAATCTGTAATATCTGAATGAGTCATATCATAAAGGTCATGATCAACACTTTCATCATTTGAAATAAAATTTATCTCTATTATTTTTTTATGTTTCTTTTTTAGTGATTCTTGGTAGAGATCAACCTAATATTTTGGTGTATGACAGGTACATGATCAATGATTTTTTATGCCGCAAATATAGTATAAATTTGATATTATTTGGTTATTTTTATCATTTTTGTTGTCCTTTTCAATATTCTCCCTATTTTGATATTCTGACACATTCTTGCATTGTTGATTGTAATTGTAACTATTGTGACTAAGTTCTCGTCCATGTCCTCGACCCCAACAATGATCACAACCATGATCATGATCATGACCTCGACTTTGTCCATAATAAGGGTGATATGTTGCCATTTTCACTTAAGGGAATGGAGTCGAATTAGTTGGATGAATCTCATGATTTTTCATCAAAAGCTAATTATTATGTTCGGCCACAAAAAGACATGAAATTAATTTAGAATAATTTTCAAAGCCTTTTTCACGATATTGATGCTGCAAGAGTACATTAGATGCATGAAAAGTGGAGAAAATTTTCTCCAATACACCAGTAATTTTTTTTTCTTTACATAATTGTAATTGAGAATTAATTCTAAATATTACTTAGTTATACTCACTCACAGATTTAAATCTTGCAGTCTCAAATGCACCCAGTCATAGTGAGCATTTGAGAGAAATATCCTTCTCTGATATTCATATATTTCCTTCAAATAGTTCCACAAAACAAGTGGATCCTTTACGGTAAGGTATTTAGTTTTTAAATCATTCATAAAGGTGACAACAAAGAAAAATTATTGCTTTGACATTTTCTTGAATGGATATTATATTCTTTTCTTTAATTGTATCTTCAAGATCATATGCATCTAGATGGATTTTAACATCTAGTATCCACGACAATAAATTTTTTTCCATGATATCAAGAGTCACAAATTCTAGTTTCGCAAGATTCGACATAATAATACTTTAATATATGTTCAATATTTTTTTAGAAAATCAAAAAGTATTTCTTGCTGATAATGTATTATGAAATATGAAGGACAAAAGAACGAGAGATATAAGAGAAACAAGAAAAAGATTTCTTATTCCTTTTGGTATATACCGACTCATACAAATACTCCATATTTATAGGATTTAATACATGAATACATTAATGTGGATATAAATATGTCATAAATCTACTAATAAATACATATTAATTCATGTTAATTAATACACATTAGTTTGTGAATAATAAGAGTCACAAGAATATTAATAGTCAAGAGATTAATAGAGAATTTATTGACATCCATAATATTGTTCATAATACTAAAAAAAATATTTGGATTTTATTATCATTAGATATTAGCATAATCATAATTGAATGAAATGACAGAGTCATAGTCCTGTAGAGAGATAGAGATGAAATTAAAAAACAAAAATAATTCTAAATTGTAATTTGAGAATGAGAGGGACAACAAAGGAGAGCATACAATATAAGAGAAGAGAGATATAGAATTGAGAATGAGAATTTTTAAACTCTTAATCTATATTTATAGAATTTTTTTTACTAAATTTTATATATTTTTTAATATTTTTAAATATTTTTAAATATTTTTTAATATAAAATGGGTAGAAACCAGACAACCATTGGTTTCTACTTCTAGTCTTCCTAATGAATTTTAACAACCATGCTAGGATCTTTAGATTGTAATGTTTTTTTTTAATGGCAACGTCTTCGCATGTGCTCAAAAACCACAGTGATTTCTGTTGCTGAAGGGTTCTTGTGCGCATTTGCTTGTTGCTTAGTCGCTGGGACTTTTGTCCCACCGAGGTGATCTGCCACATCATTATGGTAGATCGGGCTTATTTAAAAAATCCATCATGTGGATGTGGAGGGTATAGTACACTTTCATTTTATTAAAAAAAATTGTTTTTTTTAATAGATTTGGGTGTGGTCACGCTTCACAATGACCCTTGATCCATGACCCATTTTCAGGATGTGCTCTTAGGTTATAGTCACCATATTGGTGGATAATGCCAATAGGCTAGACACTTGGGTCGTGCCTGGCTCTGCACAAGGCATGATAGCCTATGCTCAAGCACATCATGAGCCATGCCTTGGGTCTGCATGATCTAGGTCCAAATATGATTCTGGAATGTGTCATGCCAGGCCAGGTACGCCTTAGTCTAGACGTACCATGTTTGGGCTGCCTGGCCAATTGACACATCTAAATGAATATTTGATTGAAAAATATGAAAAAAAGTCATAAAATAAAGAATAATTTGATGAGCATGTTGAGATAAATTATAAATGTATAAAAATATAATAAAAATGATATAATAAATAAATATATTTGAGAATTATTTATGGCTCATCTTTAATTCATGAAAATTAGGTGATATGGATAGAAATGATAAAAAAATATCAATTTTTGATCAACTAGGATTGTGAGGATTTGGAATGACTCAATGATGTCTGGAGTTTAATTTATGTGAGTGAGGATTTAGAATGAATCATTGTTGTCATAAAAGTGTGGAGATAAGGATAACAAAAAAAAAAATCATGGGTTAGTATTGTGAAAAAAAGACTTTTGCTTCAATTTTTTTATCTATTAATTAGTGGTAAAATTAGAGGTATCAAATGAGTCAGCAGGCCTGGGCATGACCCATGACACGGTTCGAAATTGTGCCTGGTCTCTCGCCATGCTGTCCAGCGGCATGGCTCGTGTTGTGCTGGGCTTAGGCAAGCTGTGCCTCATGACAGACCAGGCACATGCACGACCCATGTGCCTGGCTCGGTGCCAAGGTCCACCGGCTCATGGACCCTGGACTCATTATGAATCATGGACACCTATGCCACCTATGCCGAATCTTGATTGCGTGGCTGATTGCAATTGATTAACTACGTAAGTTGGTCACCTGTTACTTTTTCATGTGATGGGCTTCTGACATGCAAGGAAACACGAACACGGCTCCCTACAGCCGTGTCCACGTGTCCGACACTCGGACACGTGGACACGATACCGACATGGCACGAATACGCGTCCGATACGTCATGTGGCGTATCATTGATCAATCTGTATCCAATACGCCACATGGCGCATCGAACGGTTGTGTCGGCTGCCGTATCCATGTCGAGAGTGCTTGGCGTCCGACGACGTCCGGTGGTCGTCGCCGAATGGACAGACGTTGGCCACTGACAGGGGGCGGGCACGATTTGAGGGGGAGGCAGGGGCGGGCGCTATGTGTGAGGATGCAGGGTTGACATAAAATAAAATAAAATATTTTTATTTTATAAAAAAAAATATATTTTTATATAATATAATTATAAAATATTATTTTATAAAATAAAATAATTATAAATATTATCTTATAAAATAAAATACAAAATTTTTATTTTATAAAATAAAAAAATATATATTTATTTTAAAATAAAATATTTTAATTTAATTTAATTTATTTTATAAAATACCTAATATTTATAAAGAAAATAATTTTTATTTTTTTTATCATGTCATATCCTAGTCGTATTCGTATCCTAGTTTTTTAGAATTTGTCGTGTCTCCGTATCTTGTCGTGTCATATCCTCGTGTCCGTGTTTGTCTCCGTGCTTCTTAGCTGACATGGATGGTCATACACGTCTCTGCAATATGCGGGCCAACCGTGCCGTGATGGTTTGGTCAACTGGTTCCCGTGCCTTTCCAGGCACGACACGATGACACGGGCCGTTTTACACCTCTTGGCCAAATATGATCTTAGAATTGAATTTTGTCTTGATTTGTGTACTCAACGCATCAACTTACACATAATTTTAATTTAACCATGGTCATGGATTATATTGTTAAATAAGGAAATTAGAAAGATGATACCTGTTAAAAAATGATTAACTGATGAAGTTAAAATGATGCAATTTTGTTTTAACTATTTTTTTTTTGATAATTATGAGTATCCTAGCTAGTTTGCACATATCTTGACCTCTCTCGTGGGGAGACGAACTTTTTCCTCAACCTCGTCTCTAGGTAAGTTTGGATGCTGTTGGATTCTGAATTCCAACTCAGCACATTATGCGGTGGGGTCACCCCTACTTGTTATATTATCCATCGGTTATAATTTTCAACTATTTTATTTCACAAGAGTGCTTTGCCCAAGGATATAAATGACAAGAAAATACATATGTTATATATATATATATATATTAATGCCTAATTTTTTTTGAGATATATATGTGTGTGTGTGTGCTGTTATATAGTGCATATATATATATATATATATACTATATTGCACGGATACGCCTAGGAACTGCTGTGTCGCCGTGTCCGACCCGTGTCGCCGTGTCCACGTGTCGGACACAAGGACACGGCGACACGGGTCGGACACGGGTCGGATACGTGTCAGAGACATATCCAACGCGTTATTCGGAAATAGTCGTCGTTAACAACAGACGCGTCGTTTACCTACAGACGCGTCATTTACCAACTGATGCGTTTTTACGATTCTAACGCGTCGGAAATATACTATATATTAACTATTACTCCTATATCTCTAACAAATTGAGGAGCACACCGCCGACAGTGAGTTGCCGACAAGCCGATTGCGAGAAATAGTTATCAATTATCATTGCGTCAATCGGGGAGGAGAGGAGCACACCGCCGAGGTGCCGACAATACCTAAGGTAACCTAATTCTATAAAGGGAATGAAGGATTTTAGAATTTGTATCGGGAGGGGGGAGAGTTCGAAAATCGAAACTGTAAAGGGAGGGTAGTGGGGGAGGGGTGTTAGAGGGTTTAAATTTTTTTTACATTATTTTAAAATACAGAATTTTAAATTATTTTAAAATACAGAATTTTAAATTATTTTAAAATACCTAATATTTATAATTAATAATTTTTATTTTTAATTTTATTTTTTTTATCATGACGTATCCTAGTCGTATCCGTATCCTAGTTTTTTAGAATTTGCCGTGTCCCCGTATCCTGCCGTGTCATATCTCCGTGTCCGTATCTTTGTCCGTGCAACATAGTATATATATATAGGTTTATATACACACATGCTTACACACCATCCATACATGTTATTTATATATATATGTATGTATAAGTTTTTTGAGATATATATACATGTTATATATTATGTATATATATATATGTGTGTGTGTGTGTCTATATGATAATATCATAATGATATTTACATTATGTATATCATGATACATATTGTGATATATAGTTTTTAAAAATACTTTTTTTTTTATTTTTCAAATGATGTGAATATTTTTTTAATAATGTTAAGGGTATATTAGGCATTATAATAAATAATGCATCAAAACCCATATAGTCCTGGTTTTTTGATAATTTTTTAAAATAAAATTTGAGTACTTAAATTAAATTTTAATTATTTTGATTTTGATGTACTAAACCCTTATTTTTGTATAACTCTCACACACACACACACACACACATGAATGCTATTAACACTGTATATTCATTAAGTGAAAATAACATCTATGTTGTTATTATATATAAATATTATATGTTTATGCAGTTATTTTTATGTAAAATATGAAAATAGGAAAATGAATATTTTGTTATGGATTTTAAAAAAATGTTGTTTGGATCAGAACTAGGTTTGATCCTCATGCATTTTCTTGATTTTTTAAATCATGCGGGTCGGATCCTAACCTGATCTAGCCTGCAGTCTTTTTTGTTGAACCATGATGTGATGCTTAGAGCTGGAAAGCAGGTCCAGCGGCTTGGACCTGGCCCCATGAATGCTGTCTCAGGAATGACATTTTGCCGCAGGAATCTTGCCTAGAACAGGCATGGCTTGGAGCTCATGGAGTTCATGGAGTTCATGGAGCTCTGTTGATGGAGCTCCAGTGAGCTCCACGATGGAGCTCGTGGAGAGGGGCAGGGGGAGATGGGCTAGGGGAAAGGGCAATGGCAAGGGCAAGGGCGAGGACTGGGCGAGGGAAGGGGGAGAGGGTAGTTTAGGATATGTGCATTCACGTGCCTGAATTTTAATTTATTTTTATTTTGGTGCATTTTTTCTGAACTATTTCATGTGTTCTAACCTTTTCTTTAGACTTTTTTGTTTGTTTGTTCTGTGTGAATGCATGTTTCTGAGCTTTCATGGTCTGTCGTACGTTTCAGCGTTACTGTTGTTGTTGCTTATCTCATGAAAAGTCATCAGATGGGCCTTTCTCAAGCTCTTGAACTCGTCATATCTAAACGGCCTGGGGCTCAACCAAATGGCGGCTTCATCTCCCAACTTGAAGCCTACCAGAAATCTCTTGAAGGCAAGTCGTCTTAGCATGCTACGACGCCCAACGGATTAAACACAATTAAAAATTACATCAAGGGTTCTATTTTGCCCCCACCATGCTTCTTCTTCGTCTTCTTTATTGGAACCAAATTAGTCATGGTTTCGTTGTGTTGATCACAGCCGCGATGACTATGGATGTGTCGAAAGTCAAGGAAGATGACCCAGCCGTCATTTCTGGGACGGATTTTCTCTGCGCTTCCGACCCGAGTTCCTCCTGAAATCGTCTTTCCTGGCTCTTGTTCGCTGTCTGCCAGCACTTTCGCATTCTTATCCATATTGCTGATATATATATATATATATCAGCATAAGAATGATTGTCAAGTTATACTTTTGAAATTATTAATGGTACTGTGATTATCAGGTTTATGTGCTCAATTTCAAAAATTAAGAGATCAAGATCTGAAATTTTGCACAAGTGATTCAATACCAATGTTTGAAGATGTATGTGCGTATATGTATATGTGTGTATATGTATGTGCGTGTGTATATGTATATGTGTGTATATATCTATATGTGTTAAGAGTAATTTATGATCGTAAACGCTCCCTCCGATCATTTAAGGGGTTGAAGGCGTAAGCAAACGTGAGATGCGGTATTTATGAGAGAGAGTGATCGGAAAGATGGAAAGAGATGGCTGGTAGCGAAGAAGCATCACGAGACTGCAACACTTGATAATTAATATATATTTATATATTGGCTCTGGCTGCGCTCCAAGGAATTAAATATTCCATGGAAACCTGTAAGTATTAGAAAACCACAGGAGAATATATGTGTGTATGTATGTATTTATATAAAAAAAATGTCTCACATGGAGATGGAAAGGAAGAGAAGAATACAGATGCATGAACACCTCAAGTTGTTGCGTTCCACGACTCCTTCGTTTTACATCAAAAAGGTGCACGTTTCTTCTCCTGCTCCTGAATGCCCGATCGATCTTTTGTTGATCTTTTGTTGTCTTCCGAACCATCGCGGCATTCTTTTTTCTGTTCCAACTGGACGTGCTGTTACGATCCGATGGCATGCAGGGGGACCAAGCATCGATAATTGCGGGTGTGGTGGAGTTTATAAAGGAGCTGCAGGATGTTCTGCAAGCCCTGGAGTCGAAGAAACGGAGGAAGAGGGTTAGTGCTCCGCCGTGTACTCTTCTTCCCCATGAAAGCTCTTCCGCTCCGGCTCGAGCTGAGCGCGTTCAAGAACTGAGCTCGTGCTGCAACTCTTCCATGGCGGACGTGGAAGCCAAGTTATCGGGAGCTCATGTTATTCTGAATATCATATCTCAGAGATCACTGGGTCAAATCATAAAGATCATCAACTTGCTCGAAAATCTATCTTTTGAAGTCGTTCGGCTGAACATCAGCAGCATAGAAGAAGCTGTTCTTTGCTCCCTCGTCGTCAAGGTACTCGACTAGGGCAAAACTAAACTGCTCCTCCGTGTTTTTTCAAAAATTTAACCTTTTTTCACTGTTTCTTTTCTTGTCTTTCTTTTTTCTAAAAACCCTAAAAATTTGTGGCAGATTGGACTGGAGTGCCAGGTGAGTGTCGAGGAACTTGCCCTTGTGGTGCAGCAGACTTTCGTCATTTCCAAGCAGTATTAGTCATGTCTATCCTTTTCTCTTGTAGTTTTGCTTCTTTGATAACATTTTTGGATGAACCACCACCTCCACCACATTCCTTGCTTCATGTTTGATGCCGTTGCATTAAAAAAAAAAAAAAACGTAACATCATGTAATGAATTAGCATATATATGGCATGAAGAATTTAAAATTAGCTAACCCACCAAAATAATATCAACAATTAACTAAGTGTTTTGTTGATATCCACAAATGTAAAAATAGCTTGTATGGTATTGACAGAGAAGATGAAGAATGATCTTTTACCACAGGGTAATAAGTTCGATCCCTAGGGATGTAAGATATGATTTTCAATGTGTATGGCAACTATATTTATCATTTTGTTGAGACATAGGTCTTACCTGCTCCAACCCAAGAGGCCTAAGACCCATATATATACGAGGTAGTATCACATGGTAAAAAATTATGTTAGGTGCCTAAATTTTTAAATTATTAAACTAATTTTTTTTTTACTTTTTTGTTATTTTGATTGATTTTAGATCCTAAGATTAATTTAGAACATTTAAACAAAATTTAATGAGCCTAGCATGTTAGTAATATATTACAAAATAAAATTCTTGATGTTCAAAATTATGTAATTTATCTATCATATATAAAAATAATATTGTATTATTTTACAAAATACTCAAAATAAATAAAGACCTAATATGATGGTAATTTAAAGCTTAATGTGATTTAACTTTTAAGTTATGTGTATTATTTTTAAGATAGCTTAATGTAAATTTAGTTATTTTTATTTAGAATTATGCTTGATTTCCTCTTCACATGTCCAAATCACATAAAATATTTCTTTAATCATTAGCTCTATAATTGCAATACCTAGTATTCGAGTATCATTTTATTTCAATGTCTATGTGCTGATTTTCTCATAGATCTATCTTAACATATATGTTTATACTATGGTCATTTTATGAATATCATATTTGATAATAAAATAATATTATAATTCATAAAATATAGCTAGTCTGAAAATTATGGTATTGCATTTTTATAGCACACCCAGTGAAGCATACCCATTATAAGACATTCTTCTCTAACCCTAGAAACCAATTATTCTGAGCATTGGCTTTACCTATGTCCACACTTGGGCATGTCGAAGGCACTACTAGCCTTGTCGATTCTAATAGCTTGGCATAATCATCACGGATAATGCCCAACCTAAGAAAGGGGTGGGCCGTGGGCACAACCATGCCCAATATGGGGAGTACCTTTGACATGTGCACACCCTATTCTTCACAGATTGAAAATAACTTGCAATGAATCAAGAGCTTGAAGATGAAGAGAGAGAGGGAGGGGGGGGGGGGGGGGGAGAAGGAGGGGGAGAGAGATGGAGGGAGAGAGAGATGGGTGGAGACTGGAGAGAGAGAGAGAGAGGAATGGAGGGAGAATTAGATGGAGGGAGGGAGGGAGAGAGAGAGAGATGGAGGGGGAGAGAGAGAGATGGAGGGAGGAGAGAGAGAGAGATGGAGGGGAGAGAGAGAGATGGAGGGAGGGAGAGAGAGAGATGGAGGGAAAGAGAGAGAGAGATGGAGGAGAGAGAGAGAGATGGAAGGAGAGAGAGAGATGGAGGGAGAGAGAGAGAGGGAGAAATGGATGGAGAGAGAGAGAGATGGAGAGAGAGAGATGGAGAGAGAGAGAGAGAGGGTGAGATGGAGGGAGATAGAGAGAGAGAGAGGGAGAGATAGAGAGAAAAAATTTTCAAGATGCAAAGAATGAACCTCCGCTAATAATATTAAGAGATATTTATGCTTTTATACTAAAAAGAAAAAATGATATAAAATCAAATAAATGTTCAATATAATATAAGTTGAGCCATTTAAATGATTTTATATAGATTAAATGAATAAATTATGGACCTAAGATTGTTTAACAATATGAATATTTATTTTTTTTGAAAATAGATTGTCTCATTATTAAATAACTAAATTACTAATATAATACTTATTTGATCGATATCTAGATAAAAGTATGTTATACTAATACAATCCGTGCACTCTTAGATCTTAGTTGTCATGATATTCTTATTAATAAACTTTTGAGATATCACATAATCGATAAAAATAAGTGACATAACAAAGAAATAATAAGGTATAATTCTCAAATTCCCTCTCTCAAGGGTGAATTTAGAAATTAACTAAAATAAAATGAGATTAGGGTTTATATCCTATATTCTCTCGAGGGCTATGAATACGAACCTAAGATTCATAAGATTTTTTTTCTTATACCTCATTTGAATGTCTCTCCAATGTCAAGAAAAATTGAGGCTTATGATTTATGTAATTATGGTTAATATGATATATAAATAGTTTTTTGAGTAATTGATGCATTTGATTTATATTATGGAATAAAAATCAATAGGAATATTGATTAAATAGAATTTGAGTTATGGATTTGACTATTGGTGGGGTTATGCATATTGTCATGGTGATCAATGATTGATAAATAATAATTCTCATTTGTGAATGTGTAGGATGAAAGTAACATTCTTTTTGAGTGTGATGCATAAGAAAAACCTATTTATTAAAACATGAAATTAAGGTATATTACGCATTATAAATATAATATTCACAAAGTTGAAATCATAAATACTTTTATATACCACTTCATTTTACATGTTTCAGAAAAATTAATTTTTGATTTATGTTAATATTTTATAGAACATTCTCATAATGATTTTACCTTGGGGTTACAAATACATTTAGTGTGTGAGTAATATTATCACTATGGAGGATGATGATAGGTAATTCACAAGATATACATGAATGGTTGTGACTCCAAAGGTGATGATAACTCTTTGAGTTACTTTCATTCATATGGTTCCCATCGATGAAATTTAAGGGAATTATATGTTAATTGTGTAACAATAGTTCTCACAAAGCTAAAAGTATAAATACTTATAAACCTTATCGATTCTTAGTCTTGATGACACATAAGGTTAGAGAATAAAAATATCCATATGAAGTAACTATCAAGGGTATTTGATGAGTTGCCTAAAAGATATGGACTTGTGAATAACTCTTGAGTAGAGATGTTTGTTGTCTCAGTGTTTATAATCATTTTAAATACTACAAGGGCAAAATGATATTTTAACAATATTCAACCTTCATTCTATATCTAAATACAATATAAATTAAATTATTTGAATATGCATTATACAAATCAAGTGGACAAACCTTATGATCTAATATTCATACCAAAATTCCAAAATATCTCATCTATTAGAATTATGTTGTTTTTCTGTTGGTTGACATCACTGCACTTTCCTATTTCTTCCACCCACTGGCACTCTCTCTATGTTGTTTCATTCCCATTCACTTTGTCTCATTGCTCTTTGGCTATTTTTTAATCCACCACAACCATTTTGTATAAAATTTCAAATGATTTGATGCTTATTGTCAATATAATATTCATGCGTCTTATTCGTTCTTCTAAGAGTTAGTAGAATAGGTCTTCAAAATTTTTTTGCGTTGTGACTAAAGCCATCTCCTTTTGATGTAGATACTTTTCCCACATCACATCATGCATTCTAACATTTTCTGTTACTCCTATGCACATGAAATGGATCTTCCTTTTCAGCTCTTTTTTGTTTTGCTTTATACTTTGCTCCCTATTTTCTACAATATGCACAATATCCATAAACACACCACCATATGCAGCTAAGAAATGCTTAATGTAGGGTAGCTCATCTTCTAGCATTCCTCTCATTCTTTCCATCTCTTGTATGTTAGTCGAAGTGAATAATGAACATTCTTCCCAAATATCAGCCAATCCTTCCTCTTCAAGCATAGGCTTCTTCACTTTTATGTCTCTTTCTATTATTCTCTTTATGTCTGACAATGTCAGAGGAGATACTATTGAACACATTGTATTGACTTGTTTATTAGTAAAAACTCTCTTGGCTAAACATAATAAAATAATATGGGAAGATTAAATTAGTTGACCATACAAATCACCAATGAAATATCCAAGAATCAATTTCTTCAATTTTTTTCCCATATCAAAATGGTACCCAATAAGGATGACATATAACAAATTCGCTCTCTCTAGAATTATCTTAGAAACATAGAGAGAAGACAATATAAATGAACATTTGAAATATAACTAAACTTTACTCATCTCCATGAGTTCCCCCATCATCAAAGATTGTACTATGCAATCTTACCCTCTATGAGCTATTTCCATTTTTCAAAAATTTAGTGATATATAAAAATTCCATTTACCTATAGTGATAGTTAATATTAGTTGAAGATAAAGTCATGATACTCGGACTTGACCATGATCTTGAGGACCAGTGAGTAATTGGTTGCTATGAAAAAAAAATTAATGATATCCAATCAAAATTTCCAAGCTAAATATGATTATGACTCTATGATAATATTAGAACTACTAATAATATGACATAAAGTAGAAAGATTGTAATAATGAGTTAAGAGGATCTTTACATTAGAATTATCTTGACTAATTAGGTAGAGTTTTGGCCAAGAATTGATGCCAAAACTATGTGAGATTTAATGATCCCCTCTACTAAATACCTCAAAAAATATAATTAATTTTATGTTTATTCATCAAAACTCTTGAGATCACCAAAGACAATAAATCAACTCATATTATCTCTATATCCATGTCTACATATCATCATAATTAATCAAAATACACAAGAAGGTTCGGTAATTTGAACACTGAACAACATATTTATTCTCGAGAAATAATATTTTTTTAGTACTTTAGATAGCTCTATTTTGATAACTTTTTTGGATCAAATAACTTCTCTTAATTTTTTGTTTGAATTGTAGAAATGTTGTGTTTTACACTTCCTTTATTCATTTTTTCAGCCAACCAATTAATAGAGAAAAGAATTGGGATTGGGCTAACATCTCGAGACCTAAGGAGTTAAAAAAATTTCTTAAGGAGGTAAAAATTTTCTTCTCAACCAAATAGTTGAGGAGAACATCAATATATTTTTTAAGGAGTTAAAACAAATTAATATAGATGACTATCATTGAGAAATAAAAGAGACTAGAATAAGTGAAAATAACCAAAACTGTCAATATGATGAGGTGTATAATTACCAAGCAATGACATCTAATTCATATTTCATGATAATTTGAATCAATCCTATTATTAGCTAGTAGTTTATAATAAAAATTTGAGATTTCAGAGCCATGAAGTGAGCATATTCAATAATCATTATCTAATCCTTGAAACTTCATGTGATAATATACTTACCTACCTGCTAAATTATTTGATTAAGAGCAAATGATGTGGAAGAAATGAAGTAGAAATGATTAGAGAAGAGTATTATACTTGGGTATACTCGAAGAAATTATTGTATTAAAAGTTTTAGTGGCTAAAATAGAGGAACCTTAGAAAGAAAAATAGAATGAAAAAGGCACTATAGCAAAATTTGCAGTGGTTAATATGGAGACATTAGAAGTTAACCTGAAAAAGCAATTGAAGATAAAATCTTGATTATTCAAGAAGAAGATATAAATATTGAAGTTTTAGTAGCTAATATGGAGGAAGTTGAGGAGAAGAACTAGGAATAAAAAGTTGAAAAAATCATGATATTTTGCAATGTAGATGATGTCATCATGACAATTATGTATCCAACATCAATGACTAATACCAAAAGTACAAGAAGAAAATAAATCAAAAAGTATGCACAAAAGTTAGCTTAAATAATAGAGATTTCTGATGGAAAAGATAAGTTATTGATAATATAACTATTGACATTAAACACAGTACTACTTAGGATGCAACAAAAAAAGTTTTGTTTTACATGATGTTGTTTTTATTGTAAAATAAGCATCATATTTATATAGCTACACTTAAATCCTCCACACAAAAGAATCATAAATGAAAACTAGCTATGATTATGAGTCTTTCAGCCCAAAGTCGTCGTCATTTTTAGTGTCATCACTTTGGTGTTATAAAAAAATGTCCATCAAAACCATAATAACAAAGTCATGACTATGCCAAGCATTGTGACTTTGGTATTATAGAAATAAAAGCAGCATCAGAAATCAAATGGCAAAGCCATGGTCATAACCTAGTGTTGCGACTTTGATGTAACTTCGTGACATAATGCCATAAATTTTTAATTAAAGAAAGAAAAGTTATCCCACAAAGCCATAACTTTTATTAATTAGGTCGTGACTATAAATACTCAACCATAAAAATCCTTCAATAGTATCCTATTTCTTTCTTGATGCCATCATGAACCAATCCCAAGCCCATTCATATCATTGATTTAATGATTGAAGGGAGGAAATCTTCAAAGAAAATAGTCAAAGAAATGAGGCGCAAAGAAAAAGGGAAGTGATGGAGATCTAGATCCATGGAAATTCCATTCAAATCCATAGTGCCCATGGATAATTTTTTTATAGAGATGGGGCAGTGATGAATGGAATTAATTCTTGAAATGAAAAAAATGTAATAGAGAAAGAGAATTCATTGAATTCATCCCTCTTTTGGGTAGATCATATATAAGAGAACTTGATTGTTATTTTTCATACATAGAGAACTAGGATATTCTTCTATTGTGAAAGAATTATATATCAATTTGGTGGGTATGTAATATAAAATATGCTATGTTAGAAGTATTTGAGTGCATTTTGATAAGGGGATAATAATGAGCTGGTTGGATTCCATGGAGTCAAAGATAGTATAACTTTTAAATCACTTAGAAGGTAGCCTAATTTTTTGGTAATTATTAGTTTATTGATAGCTAGAAAGAGCGAATGGAGTTTGACTTCAAAGAGCACATATGAATAATTAATACGGGGATAACCCATGAAGTGAGTAAAGTTTCATTGTATTTCATATGCTCATTTATATTACCGATAATCCATCTCTTGATGATCATTTTGGAAAGAGAAATCTTGCTACATACTATCCTATTTAGTTATAGTTTTAAAGTTAGAATAATTTTTGAGAAGTCAATTCATATTTTTTTGAGGGTAAAGTTTTTGTCTAAATAATTTACCCTTCCATTATTACTATATTATGTTTAGTTGAGAGAGTCCCCATATATAAACAAGTTGATGCAATGTATCTGATAGTATTCACCCCTAACATTGTCAAGCATTAAAATGAGACATGAAGGAGATAGAAAAGGAACTAGGACATATCTCGAAACGGAAAAATCAATAAAAATTTGAGAAGGATCATCATTCACGGGAGCTGACATACAAGACATAGAAGAGAAAGGAAGATGTGAAGAAGAGGAACCTAACATTGAGTATTCCCTATCTACACAAGGATATATATTTTGTGATATTTTTCCCATTTTGGGAAAGTTTAGCGAGATGCCAAAAAAATAAATAATACCTAAAAAATGAGATCTAATTTTTATGTACAATAGTAGTGGAGGAAGTTAGAAAATGAGATGCAATGTGGAAAATACATTTCAAACAAAAAGAGAGATCATTCATAATGAACCAAGAAAAGTTTTAAGTCAAGATCTATAAACTTTTGAAAGAGG
Organism: Sapria himalayana; assembly: GCA_029783825.1. Classification (NCBI taxonomy): domain Eukaryota; kingdom Viridiplantae; phylum Streptophyta; class Magnoliopsida; order Malpighiales; family Rafflesiaceae; genus Sapria; species Sapria himalayana. The sequence goes on along the minus strand of JAREIK010002107.1, from coordinate 5,146,810 downwards.
ATGATATGCATAGAGATCAGATTGATAGGCAGTGCTGAATCATTTGAGAGACTATAATAGGCCATCACAATAGATTATAAAAAAATAGTAGTGAAAAGAGATGAAACAAATGGAATGATATATAATAGCAGGAGAACCTGTAGATAGAGGAATTACGAAAATATAATGTGAATAAAAATGATTTGTATTTTGTAATGGAATCATTTGAGGATGTACAAAATTTCAATTGGTGAAGATAAGATGCACTATGTAACATTTTGACAAAAATATTGGATTATACAGTTTCATAGAAGGAAAATTTTGCAGAGACTATCCACCTCTATGCCACCATTTGAATACTCCATATTATATTTCCCTTTAAAGAAGTTTGATCCTAAATGAAAATCATATCATTGACCTCTCCCAACTCATTGATTTATACTTTTTATATAATTTCATATTATGACACTCTAATCAATAGTGATGAATTTAATTGAGATGATATTGAAGATTTTTTTTAGAGGAGAAATTATTGCTTGAAGATGAGCAATAGTTTTAATATGTGAGTTTGTTTGATATATAAAATATCAAATATTCTTATAAAAAATTATAGTAATATTAGACAATGTGTAAGTATGGAAATGAGCTTAATTGTGATTATCACCTTATGTGCTATTAGGGAAAAGAAGTATTCTAACAATAATCCAATATTTATTTTGTACTCAAGCCCAACATAAATAGAATTCCTTGAACATCATCATAGAAATCAAGTAGACAAACCATAAGATCTAAGAGTCATACCAAAATCTTATAATATCTCTTTTATTATAATTGTGTTGTGTCATTGTTGATTGATTGAACTACTGATATAATCTCTATGTAATTGATATCTAGATAAAAGTTTTTTTAATGCTTGTATGAACAATAATCGTATGCATCTTTATTGATGAAATATACTTGCTAATGAACTTTTGAAATATTGTATAACTAATAAAATTAGATAGTATAACAAAATCATAATATACATCAATATGTAGTAAGAAGAAGTATGTGACAAGGTTTTATAATTTTCTTGGAGACAATCTTGTCTCTTAAAATTGTAAAAGTCATATAGTTATTTTGAGACGCGGTAAAGAGGTGAGTTTATAATGATGTTCATAGTTACTTGTAAGATAATTTGGATGCAATCACTTATTCGATAAGATTGAATAATTACTCTCTTTCTATCACTTTTTGCTATAATAGTTAGACAATGAGGCATATAGCTTCAAATCTAATATCTCAAGAGCAGTTGAAAATTGAAACACATAGAGGTAAGCTTCTTCTTATTTATGGAGAAGATCCATGATGGTAGCATTGCTACAGCATATATTCAAAATGAAGAGCATCAGTGAAAATTTTCATGGTCTCCAAGAGGCCTCAATATATTCTTTTTCCTCGAAGTTTTGTGTTGTGTATTTGTACTCATTATTTTGATGGTGAGTATTATAGTTTTCAACTTTATTATTATTATTATATATTTTTTTTATTTATTGTTATGATTGATGAGAGAACCTAATTTGTGGGCTACCCCAATCCTTTTTGCTCATTTTATAAGGATTTGAATGTATGATGATATTATTGTGTTATTATATTTTTTTTCTGTATTATTTTATAACAAAAATAAATAAGAGGGAAAACATGGTTGAGTACACGAGAGTAATTTAAACTCTTATAGTCTTTAGTATAATATTATTCAACAAATTTACTATGCTAACTATTGCAACCCCAAAATAAGATAGTTAAAATAAAGAATAAATATTTAAAGTAGATGGCTAAAATATTTATATTATGCAAAAGTTCATGAATGATTCAAGAGTGCTAGGGGTGAGTTTATTGATTATTGTGGTGCCCATAGAGGTTAGATGTAGGAAACATTAATAATATTTAAAAGTATCATTAGAGTTGATATTAATTTTTTTGAGATCAAGCTTTTCTTTAAGGCTACATCTCATGCAATTATGATTAAAAAGACTTTGCATATTTGATTTTCTATTATTATAACTCTTATGAACACTCCAATATAATATGTTTTACTTCCAACAATTACCTCTAAGACTATGAATTCTCATTATCAAAAGTTTTGTGCATCATATTCTTCATTATCTTCAACATTATAGTGAGTTAATCTTTATCTTCATAAAATTGAAGAAACTTCTAATTAGAATTTTTCTTCATTTTCTAGCCTAACTAAATCTTACTAATCACAAAGTTTATCCCATAAGATGAGATACCATCCAACTTATTGATCAATCCTTAGTGAAACTAGATGATTCTTTAGATGGCAAATGTGATCTTGATTTTTCAATTTATTTATCAAAAAAATTATGAAATTGCATTCTATACTAAATGTTACCATTACTAATGAGGTATTTTATGCTCATATTTATCTTTCATTTATTGCTTTACTATATTATCATAATAATATCTAAATGATGCATCAAATAATGTTAAAAATGACATATTTATCTTTCATTCGAATCTTCTTTCAAGTCAATCCTGATTCATGATGCATCAAATCATCTAGAAAATGATAAATATACTAGTAATTGCATGCAATTTGATATTTATTATAATGACTAGTCTTGATGAAAAATAAAATCTACTTACGTCTATTTGATAGTTAATGATGGGGCATGTAGTAGACCCATATCTAGATCTAGAAGAGATAGGAAGTCCAAGTCTAATAAGAATTTTTTTTATTAGTTATTTATTTAATTGCATTTGGGTATGTGTCTGCTAGGATGTTTTTTTGGTGCCTATAAATATCACCCTATGTTATTATTTTGAGATTTTGAAATAATCTGAAAACTAGTTTATCCCTGTTTATTTTTCATCGTTTATGTTAAATTTTTGTTTTTTGTAGCTGAACTTCATCAATTTGGTAAGAGAGATTACTTTTATTAGAAATCTAGTTATTTATATTTATTTTTAGTTCTTATTCTGTTCTTTCAAATTGTTCACTACCTTCATTCAAGAAAACTAAGATTGAGGTGTTGCCCATCAATAATCAAGCCTTTCATTGCAAGTCTCCATAGAAATTGATGAATGTAAACTCAATCCTTTTCTATTTCTAAAATGCCTACTAATTAACATATCACAAGGAATGATTTCCTGCAATTTATTTTGATTTGTAGCTTCTAGAGTTTGTTTTTGATTTGCAACTTGTTGTTTTGGTCATTCAAAGTTGTGTGGACTTCTCATTTGATCACCATTTTAGGAATATAATCAATTAGCCCTTATCAAAGAATTACACACGTCATTTTAATCTCTTGCAACCACACAAAGGAATTGTGGGCACCCTAAAGGTTCTTTAACTCGATACATTTTCTTTACTTTGAAAACTCAATTAATATTCATGATAATTAAGTATATTTTGTTTGATTATTATAGGTTCTAGTTTATTTGATAGAGTAAAAAAAATATTTCAAAAAAGAAAATCTTTTTATTTTTAGTTATCCTTATAATGACTCATGTAATCTATGATAAATATAATCAAATTATATTTTAGATTTGTGTTTATTACAATAGCATATAGTTTATAAATTTTCTTACTCAATAAAATTTAGATTCTATCTCAATTGTCAACCACCAAAAGTGAAACTGTAAAATCTCATTCTTTACCTAAAATAAAAGATCCAACTAAGTGATTTAATAATTTTGGCTTATAACTACAAGCCTTATCTCAACTTCTAAATGATAGTCCACTTTGTATTGTCAACCATCATGATGTAAATAAAGCACAATTTGATTCAATCACTACATTGATAAGCAGTTTAAATTCAATGTGTGGTCAATTGACTCACCAACAATCTACTCTCAAACAACAAACTCATGCAATAAATCAAAAAATAGATTTGTTTTTAAAATATTTGGGTAAACATGAGATAGGTGAATATGTGGATGAAAAATGTTGGGAAATACATCAGATCACTACACACTGAAGTTTGATATCAATTTATTGAATTCACAAATGGCTTGCACCATAATCTAGGTTAGATGAACTTGGTAATTATTTCGATTGATCAGCCTCACACTAGGCTACCTACAAATTAGAGACCTTTACTTAAATCTACGTGACCTATTTCAATCTGCAAGTGCTAATTTTTTATTTGATTATCAATCACCTAAACCAAATTACCCACCCAATTAGTTGAGAGAGGATGTCGCTCCTAAATGATGCCTACCTAGGATTAATTGAAATTAGGGAAGAGATCAGGATAGGTAGGTTAGATAATCTCAAAGGACTTTAAAAAATAAATCAAAGTTAGTGCTCTTGAATTTGATGGTTGGATGGTTCCTAATGCTTTCTCAAATTTGGTTAGTTGCTATTGATGAATATTTTGATTGGCATGAGATAATTAATAGTGAATGAACTAAATTTGTTAAAATAAAATAAATTAATCCAGCTAAGATGTATTGGAAAAATATTTCTAGGACATCATTCATCGAGGTGAACTGTCCATCATCCAATGGGGTCTTATGAAAGTAAAGTTGCAAGAGAAATATATTTCTCCATCACATGAGAATTAATTATTCTCCAACAGGATTAATTTAAAATAAATGACTTTTAGTTTGCTATAAATTCAACTAAATTTGAAGAAGCTAGGTTTTGGTATAGAGAGTTTTATTGCAGAAGATCAATTTTTGCCAGTATTTGTTTTTTTAATGACCTCGGGTTCAACATTCAAATGATGATTAAATTGCATGCTCCATACACTATAAAAGATACATATAAAAAGGTCTTAGAGGTTGAGAAGTTCAATAGACCTTCCTCTTTTATACGCACATGTTAGTTTATGTCATCAAATAGTAATTCTAGGCTTAATATATTAAGAGCACAAAGTCAAATTTGCATAACTCTTTTCTTGATGCTTTTTATATTGAATCTAATGATCTAAATTCATTGATTATAAGTCTTAAGTGTCATCACAAGAGTCATATTATAACTTATTATTTTTTATGCATGTTTGCATTAAATGCTAAATTAAGTAATCTAAAGGATGTGGAAGACCAAATTGTTGATCCCTTAGATTTTTTTTTGTGATGAAGATGAACTTCAAGAAGATTGTGATATTGATGCATGTGTTGGTGTGGTTTGATGTGTGCTATCCACAATTTTAGGTAATGATAACTTGAAGTATATTAGCATTTTTCATGTAGTCATACATAGTGAAGATAAGAAATGCAAATTAGTGGTTGGTGGGGGTAGTTCAATGAATATGGTTTCTAAGGATATTATCAAAATAATAAATCTAAAAGTAGAATTACACCCAAATCCTTTTAGAGTAGCATGGGAGAATGACTTTATTTTTCCCGGCATTCATCGGTGTTTAGTGAAATGGAGGATTATAATGATATAATCTATGCCTTTATTATCTTAATGTCTTTTGCTAATTACGCCCAACTATATATAATTGTGATGTGCAATCCATGGACATTACCTATGTTCTTTTATGTTGTAGTTTGCTTTATGATTTTATATTACTAATTTTGGTAATGATATTATCTATTCCTTTAAACATATGGGTAAGAAAATTATTTTTAGATCTGTCAAGCCTAAAAGATGTACTAGTAAGCATGACATCTCTAAACTTCACGATTGATATTTATATATTTAAATATAAGAAGTTTGAGAGAGAGAGAAGAAATTGAGAATGATATATGCTTAGCATTAGTGGGAAAAAAAATTCCATCTAATTCTTTAATTGATCATACTTATTTTGAAGTAAAGAATTTGCTAGATGATTTTGTTGATCTGGTCCCTAATAATGAGTTGTCTATTGAACTGCCACTTTCGAGAGACATCATCCATCATGCTATAGTTTTAGTTCAAAATTCTCAACATCTTAACCTTACATAATATTGAATGAATTTAAGAGAGAGAGAGAGAGGGAGAGAGAGAGAGAGAGGGAGGGAGAGAGAGAGAGAGGGAGAGAGAGAGAGAGAGAGGATTTGAATAGGCGACTAGAAGGACTTTTAAATAGTTGCTTTATTAGGTATACCCTTTTTCCTTGAGTGGTGCCAACATCATTAACACCTAAGAAAGATAGGACTTAGAGAATGTGTGTGGATATTAGAGCCATCAATATGATCAAAATCAAATATATATTCATATCCCTCACCTTGAGGATATGTTGGATCTACTTGTTTATTCTAGTTGGTTCTCTAAGATAGATTTGCACGGTGTAGTGGTCATCATTAATTTTGTGTTTGTTTAGGTGATGAGTAGAAACTACATTTAAAATACAAGATGGTTTGTTTGAGCAATTAGTCATGCTATTTGGTTTGTATAATGCTCCTTGTACTTTCATGAAAGGTAGGACCCATGTCATACAGTCTTTTCTTGGTAAATTTATAGTGTGCTATTTTGATGACATACTAATCTATAGTCAATCCAAAGAAGAGCATTTAGTAGGGTTTTCTCACTCTTTGCTAAGTTTTATGTTAACCTTAAGAAGTATTATTTTATAAAATCACATATATTTTTCATAGGCTTTATTGTATCTGATCATTACATTTTTGTTGATCTCGAAAGGTTAGAGTTATTAGGGAGTGGACTAAATTGAAATCTATTACCAAATTCCAAGTTTTCTTGGTTTAACTTCTTTCTATATAAGATTTATAAGGAGATTAACACTATTATAACTCATATCATAGAATACTTAAGAAGGATGAGTTTCAATTGTCAAATGATCCTGACTAGGCATTTAGAGAAATCAAGGTCAAATTGACTAAGGCACATGTTTTAAGATATCTTGATTTTAGCAGAGTTTGTTAGGTTGCTTATGATATATCAGGTGTAGGTATTTGTGGTGTCTCGAGTCAAGAAGGCAATCCTATAGCTTTCTTCAGTGAAAAACTCAAAGATGCTAAAAGACAATAATTCTACATATGATAAAGAGTTTTATGCTATAGTATAGGGTCTTAATTTTTAGAGGTATTACTTGCTTCCTACTAAACTTGTGTTATTTTATGACCACTAAGATTTAAGATATTTAAACTCAAAAAAAATATAATGCTTGACATGCTAAGTGAATTAAATTTTTAAATGAATATTCTTTTGTGATTAATTATCATGTTGATTGTTGATATTGAAAACAGAGTTGTTGATGTACTTAGTTGGTTAATTGTTAAACTTTATCAAATGAGTGATCCCGTCATTTGGATTGATACTTTAAAAGACGAGTATTCTACATGTTAGTATTCTACTATGTTGATTTTCTTGTTGATAATAATTATTCATTTAATGTAACCAAATTGGGTAATTATCAGATATCATTGAGTGATTTATTAATTTGGGAAATGCATGTAGGTGGTTTAGCTGGATATTTTGGAGGGAAAAAAACTATTGCATTGGTTGAAGATAGATTCTATTGGCTTTATTTGAAAAGGGATATTGATAGGATAATTAAAAAATTAAGAACATGTTAGTTAGCTAAGGCTAAGAAACAAAATATTAAATTATATACTCATTTACCAGTTCATCATAAATCATGGAAAGATATTAGTATATACTTTGTTCTTGGATTACCTAGGACTACTAAAAGACATGGCTATATTTTGGTTATTATCCACCAATTTTCTAAGATGTTATATTTTATTCCATGTAACAAAACTAAATGAATTTTAGAGAACTTGTTAAGTTGCATGATATGTCTTCCACTATTATGAATGATAGGAATATGAAATTTGTTAGTTATTATTGGAAAATATTTTAGAAACTAGTTTTCACTACTTTGAAATTTTCTTGTGTTTTTCATCATCAAATTGATGCTTTAACTAAGGTTGTTAATTATAGGTTGGATGATATGCTTAGGTACTTGGGTTGGGTAAGACAAGGTATGTGGAATTTAATTTTGTCAATATTTGAGTTTGCTTATAACAATTATGTTAACTATTCAACTGATATGATTAGGTGAAAATTGACTCTAGGTAATATAGAATATAAATTAGATGCTGATTGCATCATAGATATAAGGAATTTAATATTGATAAATATGTCATATTGCATGCACATTGACTTTGTTCCTTTACAACCTCATATGTTTGTGTCTGAAACACAAAAAAAATTACAAAACACATCCAAGACTTACATGATAAAATTATGTGAAAATTTTTTCTAAACAATATAGAATATAAACTGGATGTTGATGTGTATCCATATTATAAGGAATTTAATATTGCTGAATATGTCATAGTTCTCATTCATCCTGAAAGAATTCTAAAAATATATTCAAAAAAAAATGTTATGCAAGAGTTATGGACCCTTATTCTATTATTTATAAAATGGAATCTAATACATATCTTTGTTATTTGTCTAATGACATGGATATTAATAGTATTTTCAATATAGATAATTTGCTACCTTATCGAGATACTTTTGGGCCTTCTACTCTTCCTTATAATGTATATGTAGGTAAAGCTAGTAAAGATATACTCGCTATACCTCTGTTGTAATATTCTATAGAGATGGTGGATATTATCCTGAATGATAAGTTTGTAATTCTTAGAGATTGTGGGTTTCATCATTTCCTTGTCAAATGGCAAGGCTGTCCCGATTCTAATGCTACCTAGTTATAAAAGAATGATTTTTTTTCATTTGGATATTTTTTTTGTTGGATTGCTAACTTTTTTTCACTCTTATGAGTCAATTTTTTCTCAACTCGAGGAGAGTGAAGTGACATTGAGTAGACCAATATCTAGGCCTATAAGAGATACAAAGCCAAAGTATAATAAAGATTATTATTTTTGGTTATTTATTTAATTTTACTTTGGGAAGTGTCTATTAGGATTTTGTGTTGATGCTTATAAATAATACCATATGTTATTGTTTTGAGACTTTTAAAATGATTTAAAAATAAGTTTATCTATGTTTATTTTTCTTTGTTTTTATTAATTTTTTTATCTTTGTAATCGAGGCAGATCAGTTAACATAGTAATTTTGACGACCCAATTTTGCCAGGTTGGGGAAAACTTGATTTGAGCAATTTTTTGCCACCCAAATAACCATAGCATATTACAAGCCTACCCTAGCCACCTGCATAACAATATCAACTCATATAGACATAGTGAAAGCATGAGCATGTCTACCTATGACAACTATTAGGGCTTGCTTAAGTAGATGTGATACAGTGTTACACTATAAAGCAACAACATGCATTGAAACTACGATTGTTGTCCCCATTGTAGTTTGTAGTAGTGGAAGGCGAGGCTATGATATCTAGTTTTCTAAAAGACATACCCAGCCTAACCTGAGCTTCCATGCATATTGACAATTAAAGGCTTCACACAATTATATTTAAATGATTTTTAGTGTACTTATGTTTTGGCCGCCGTGACGGCCAAAGTTAGCACCTTGTTGGCCTCAGCTTCTCACAAATAATTTGTTTATCTATTACATGTGAACATAGTTTTAAAAAGCATAATTTTCACTTGGGCAATGCAAGCATGTCTTGGTAGAAGAACACCTAGGATGCGTCGCACATGCTTTTTTCATCACTACTTCCTAATTGATCATCATACATACAAATATTTAACAACTATTTATTAGTCATAAACACATATTAATTCGAATTTTGATAAGATAAATCTTATTTATTTGTATTTCATATAAATCAATACATAATAATACAATTATAATGAAATGTTTAAAAAAAATACAAAATAAATACGACAATAAATAATATACCATTAAAAATTAACATGCTAATAATTCATACAAATAAAAAAAATAATAATAAAATCAGTCTGTCATGTCTCCTTTACAAAGGTGATTTTTGTTTCTTTCCTTCTTCATGCAACTCTCATGGCAAGTGGTGAATCAAGTTTGTATGTCATCTAACCTATAGGAAGCCTATGCCTTTATGTCTATAGCCCAAGAAGGAGGGGTAATTTTAGTTGGTGATGAAAAAAAAAAATTCCAAAAGAAGAATTTAGTCGATGCTTAGCAGGTCAATTCTTAATAAATAAATCAATAAATTTCACAACCATAAAAAATAATTGGCTCTATTATGGTGACCCATGTAAGGTGCCTGTATTAAAGAACTAAAATTGCAATGCTACATATTTCAAAATTTTAATGAGTTAGATATCAAAATTTCCCTAGAGGGAGGACCTTGTCATTTTGAACAACAAATACTGATGGAAAAGAGATTGACTATGAATGATCAACTTACAACCTTCCCTCTCAAAACTATGGATGTTTGGGTTTGAGTCTTCAACTTACAAGTTGGTTTAACATTTGAATTAGTTGTGAAGGAAGTCGATAACCATATTGGGTTATTTATTATGCTGGATGCCAACAATTTTATAGGTGCGTGAGAAAGTTATTTGAGAATTTGTGTATAAATAGAAGTTCAAAACCCTCTTAAGCACATAATGAGAATAATAAAGTTAGTGATGTATGGGTTTGGATTGATTTTAATATGAAAAAAATTATGTTTTCTACTTCATCATTATAATCCTTGGTCATATAGAAACTTTTTGTTTTAAAATGTCTGCCAGTCTTGATAGCAAACTAGAAAAATCTTATGGAGCTTGGATGAAAGCTTCAATTCGAATAACATATTCCAATTCATAAGAGAGATAGTTAATATCATAGCTACTGAGATCAGAGAAGATGCTTTTTGGCAAAGGTCATGCTTCACTAGGAGGGAATATTATGGGTCAAGGTTGTAATGATACTATTGTGCACCCTAACATGGCTAATGAAATTGAATTTTTGTGAAAAAACTATAATAGTAAGTTTGTAGGAGGGTATTTCCATTTTAATGGAAAAGTAGATAATGGGCCAAAAAGTGATAAAGTTTCAAAATACTAAGACTACAAGAGATGTTGTAGAGGATTGTAAAAATGGTGAATGGATGAGGTCCACTTAGACCAATGAGTTATTTATCATGTAATTATCATGGATTGGGCAACCCACATGCAATTCATCTTTTTAAATATATAATTCGAGGAAAAAAACTCAAACTTATTTTCCTCATTGAAACTTACTTAAAAAATAATTATTATAAAAAACTTCAGTAGACCTTGAGATACAATTAGTGCTTTGCTATTGACTATGATCGGTAGAAAGGAGGTCCTACTCTTCTCTAGAAATAAACGAATTCAATACAAATTTTGGATTTCTCAATAAATTATATAGATGCTAAAGTGTACATCCATGTGGTTGGGAACTAGTTATTCATTAGTTATTATGGAAATCAACTTGGAATCAATGTTGGAAATCATGAAAATTTCTTTGCCATCTTGCTATTATATCTCAACTTTCATGGTGCATAATTAGAGGTTATAACAATTTGTTCTATCTTCTTGAGAAAAAATTGTGTTATGATAAAGATGAAATTAATTATGTTATGATAAATATGAAATTAGGTGGATATCCATCACTTGGAAATGAGCATGAGGTACTCCAAACTAGATTCATGAAATGCTAGATCAGAGATTTGCCTCTCCTTCTTTGTGTAGGATGTATAGAAAGGCTACTCTTATGTCCTTAGAAATCACTTTTTATAATCATATTTCATTGTTTCTTAATTTGAGAAAAAAATAGTAAATGTGCCTCAATCTTATAAATTTCATTTTTAGAATCTTTGGTTGAGGGAAATAGAATGCACAAAAACTATTTCAAAAAGTTGGGGATATAGCAATTATCATAATCCTAAGGAGAAACATATGTCATAAACTCATAATTATAGTAACCATGACTTAGTACAAATGTACTTGTGTTATTTATTATATTGATTGGTTAAAGTATAAAAGGTGTTGGAAGCTCTAAGTGGGCAAGTATGATGAATTGATATGATTCTTCAAGAGTTCAGGCAGACCAACCTGATTGAGTTTGATGAACTTGTCGTAAGTCGAGGACTTAACAATGAAAAAAAGTTGTGGCCTATGCTACACAAACTGGTCAGGATTTAGAGTTGTTCCCATGATGAGCTTGTGGTAGGGAAAAACTAATTCAACAAACAACTAATAATTCCCATTACACAAAGAATGAACATTCGAAGATTTGTTGATGGGGTACTGCATGAGTTATACTATTGTATTGAAACTCTTGGCCCATCATAAGTGGTAGCAAAAATAGTTTGAAATGTCATTACAAAATATAAAGACTATTTTTATGATCCTGGTGGTCAGAAGGAAATTTCTTCCAATGGAAATATAATTAGTCAATTAAGTTTGGGTGGTAGTTATTCAAATATAGTCACTACTTTGTCGATCAACATTATATTCAGAAGGTCTACATATAATTGTATGTTCTTTAAGATTGGATGGCACTATTTGCTATTTTAGTAGTGCAGGGTATTGACTACTAAGGGTAAAAGTTTGGAGAGCAAAAATTTGGAGTTTTGTTGAAGTAGCATGACAAGTGAGGTCATGTCCTAAGATAGATGTCCCTTTGACCCATTGTTACTCTGCATAGACATTGGAGTATAAATGTTTCATAAGGGGTAAGCAATATTTGATAGTTTCATTCATATGAATCTTGATAAAGAATTAACTATGGGCAAGAAATGGATTGTGTGGAAAAGATTATCATGAACTCATAATTATAGTATTTTTGATTCAATGTAAATATACTTATGTAGATTAATATATTGATTAGTTAAAGCATAAAAATGTGGGGAGCTCTAAAGGGACATGTAGAAGGAATTGATATTATTCTTCAAGAAATCAGGTAGACCAACCTAGTTGGGTATGTGGAACTTGTCATAAATCTGGAATTTAATAATGAAGAATAGTCTTAGTCTACCACGTGCAAAGTGGTGACGATCTAGAGTCATTCCCCTGTTGAGCCTATGTAGGATAAAACAAGTTCAACATATAGCTAATATTAGCATTGTGCATATGTTGAACCCCTAATGATATGGTGATGAGGTGTTGCATGAGCAATGTCTTTACATTGAAACCCAATGTAATGACATTGGGTTTCATGTATAGCATCTATTTTATAATAAAGAACTAGTTCTTTTAAGACATGTAGAATTGATTGATATATAAATGGATTCATACTTTTGGTTTTGTAAGTATAATACTCACAATGATTAGCATACTCAAATTTCAAGTATTAATATATATATATTTATCTCATGCATCATAGTTGATATGTTATCATTTCTTTCCTACCATATGTACAAGTGAGCCTCATGCTTTACTTGTCACCATCTATTAGGATAATCTTGCACAACCCTAATATTAATAGTTAAAACCATAGTTCAAGTTTTATATAATCAACATCCATCATATCCATAACATAAAATAAATAATCACATTTATTTATTAATTAAAAATCAAAGTCACATCACAAATCTCAATTTAAACAAACCCTAGATCCAAACTATTTCGGTTCAAATTCTTAAATCCACCCTAGAGAATGGAAGTTTGAAAGTCATGTCCCCAACACTAGAGATTAATATTAATCTTGTGTCCCTTGATTACTTGTGGAACCCTTATGGAGTGAAAAATTCATCTCTAGGGTTCTATAGTTATCATAGCTTTGTTTGTCTGAGAGAGAAGAAGAAGAAGAAAAAACAAAATACATTGGAGTTTCTCTTCTCTTCCACATTTATATACGTGTGACTTTGTACTACTTTAAGTTATAAATTATGATTTTTTAGAAAAAAGTTCCAAATATATCTTTTATCTCTTCAGCTTGAGGTCATGACTCTAGAAAATAATCATAACTTTAGTTTATATCTTAATCTTATTATAACATAATGTCATAATGCTAGAAATGACCATGACTTAGGTCTAATATCTATGTAACATAAAGTTGTAGTACTGTGAAGTAATAGTAGTTTTATTCCTCTAACATCTTATCATTTAAAAAAGGACCTTAATGGCAGGACATGACCACAAATTGGTGAATGATTTCATTTTGTTATATAGTCGTAACATTGTGTTGAAGTTATAACATTAGTAATGGTCTTTCTTAAGTTTTATATGATACATTGCTAAGAAATAATCATGATGTTAAGAATATCTTTTATGTGTTGGTCATGGTCATGACACTGAGAAATAGTTATGATCATGGTCTGGGAAATAGTCATGGTCGTGACATTGAGAAATGATCGTGACCATAAAATTGGGAAATGGATGTGACAAATAATATTTTTTTTTTCATATTTCTCAAGTGTCAGTGACATTGTTGGTGACCATAGCATTGACATTCTTTCCTCTCATATATCATGTTGTCATGGTGTTGCGAGGATTCGATGATATTAATAAATAGCTTGAGCATACACGTTGTAGTTATGTATTCCATTGAGGATAAAAATCATATCTTTAGAAATAGATGTGTCAAATAGGTTGGGCACCCCTGGCTAGGCCCGAGGCATGGCCCGACTTAGCTGTGCTTAGCTCGGCACAACACAGTCCAGACCTGTGCCCATGCTCGTGCCGGGCTGGCTCATGTCATGGCTGATGGCTCATGTCGTGCTGTGCCTAGGTCTACCGGGTCTCGTGCTGGGCCAAGCACTACCCGGTACCATGGCTTGAGGGCATGTGATTTTGGCACGACTCGAATGCCTCGACACTTGACCCCAACACCCGACCCTGAGCCCAACAGATTTCAACTTTTTGTTCGTCCCATAACCTGACTTGACCCAACATGTCGATCCCATTTCTCTAGTGACAGCCTGAGCCCGAGGGTTCCAAAATCCAAAGCTCCGGGAACGTGTGACAGTTTGGGTTGGTTCGATAGTCGAATCGAACCAAACTATCCAATAAAAAAAGTTCAAATGTCAGCAGTTGGATTTTGCTGCCAACGACTGGAGGTAGAATCCAACAGCTCTAAAAATCTTATCCCAATTTTAAAAAAAAATTTCAAAAAAATCCAAAAAAATCTAAAAAAATCCAAAAAAAAAATGTTTATTAAAAAAAGTTCTTTTTCAAATTTATAAACCCCATCTCCTCATTCATTAAGTTTATGTTTTTAATATTGTTCTTTCTCTCTCTCTTTCATATTCTCTCTCTCTCTTCATCTCCTCTTAACTTTCATTTTTTTCTCTCACTATCTGCTTTTGAATTTTGGGACTCGGATGTGGATTGTGGTACACATGCGGTGCTTACATAAAAAAGATAGTTATTGAATACATTACAATTTATATCTATTTTTTTTATTGTTTAGTTATGTTTTATTTTTAAATTTTAGTTAATGCTAGTTTAAAGTTTAAATTCTAAGAATTACATTTTAGTTTAATTAATATTAATTAATATATACATCTTAAAATATTAAATACAATATGATTAAAAAACAAATAAAAAAAATGCAAATAGTAATTTAATTATGATAATGAAATTAATTATAATATAGATAACAAAAATCCTAAGGAAAGGTCTGAGACCGTCTAAATTTTGGATTCTCCGGTCTCATTATCCCAAACATCTAAAAAATAAAAAATTAGAAGAACATCAATAGTTTGGACTTACTTTTAATATAATACAATAAAAAAATATTAGTGGTACCGAAGAAGAATTGACGCAATGCAAATATTATAAAAAAAATTTTAAGTTATAAAAATTTGTGTGAAACTCGGCAACTTAAAAGACATGCCGAACTATGCACCAAAAAAGATGGTACATTAGATCCTAGGCAAACCCAACTCAGTGGTTGGTTCTTCGAGGCTAGATCCAATTCAACCTTAAATTTGACTCCTTTCATATACCACTACAAGTTAGAGAGGAAATGTATGACAAAACTGATCACCATGATTGGTCTTCCTATTAGGTTTTTGGAGGATCCAAAGATAGTCAGTATTATGCAGGCTTATTTTCAACCTGCATATCATAGGATTTCCAAGTCAATATATAGGAATGACATACTAAAATACTATAACTTAGAAAAAGAAATAATAATTAATGAATTTAGGGATTATAGTAGAGTGATGTCTGTGATGTTTGATATCTGGACTAGTCATGATGATGCATCTTATGCATGCCTCACCGCCTACTATGTATTTTCTAAAATGGACATTAAATAAAAAAAATATTAGGACTCTCAGAGATTTTATATCCTCATGATGTCTCGGGTATTCTTGAGTGCATTATAAAAATTTTTAGAGAATATAAAATTCAAAATAAAATATATAGTATCACATTCGATAATATATCTAACAATGAAGTAACTATCAACATATTTGTTAGGACTATTACAAATGAACCATTATGAGAGATTTTCCATGTTAGATGGATGTGTCACGTCATTAACCTCATAGTACAAGCAGAGATGAATGTTATTTCTCCCTCGTTAGAAAACATACATAACTCACTAAAATTTCTTTGTATGCTTCGCAAACAATAGGAGTCCGATACTCTTTGTTTGTCTGCGAGTCTAAATAAGTAATAAAATCAATTGGATATAAGGCACCATTGGAATTACACATACCTTATGTTGAAGTCGTGTGTTGGATACAAATAAGTGATATTTGACTACGTCAATAGTAAGAATGATAAACTTATTATTGACGATATTGACTGGGTTACATAAATTTTATTTATAAATTTTCTGAAGATTTTTTATACTACTACGACTTATATTATACTCAGGTGCATATGCAACATTAGTAGCATATTTAGGAAGTTTAGAGATGACTTGATACTTAACGATATGGTTGTAGAGATAAAAACCAATGACTTAAAGTACTGGTCTATCATTCCCTTTCTTTATTGTCTGGTTGCCTGCACGAACCCTCGGGTTAAGGTGGAAGGGGTAGATAACATTTTGACATACATATCCTCATGCATGAACCAAGAAGACCAACTTGAAGGGTTCATTTACGAGAATCTGACTGAGCTTTTTGCATACTATGATACTAGGTATAGTGGTAGCAGTAGTGAAGCTTCGAGTTTGGACATGGATACCATATTCGGAGATGATGACTTTTCCATTCAGGTAGCGAGAGGGAAACGATAGAGTGGACCATCGATAGGAGCGAGCTATCTCGATACTAAGATACTAATTACTGTTCAATCATATCACATTCCGATAATAAGCATATTGATATTAAGTGGTAAAAATTATATGAGTTCACTTATTCCGTGATACCTAAGATGACACGAGATCTACTAACTCATTCGGTTTTGAGAGTAGTATCGGAATCTACTTTTTTATTTATAGTGAAAAGTAATTCAAATAGGAGATCCATATTACGCACAGATATTATTGAGGCATTAGCATGTATGAGAGATTATGAGAATTTGAGCTTGGGTATTTAGGATCATACTGGGACTACAACAAAAGCGGGGGAGTTAGTTGTTACTGATGAATTGTGGGATATTGATGTTGATTGATGACTGATATGAGTATGAGATTCAGACATTAATGATTGAGCTGAGTGTCTAAGCCTACTTTACTGTATATGCCATACTGCTATTTATACACTAATACTAATATCATCATTGATTATATGCATGCGATATTTTTTATTTTCATTTATTTTTTTTGAATTGACATTGTATTTGTTAATTTTTTTTGTGATTTTACTTTGAGGCTCGATTCAAACATTTATGTTTTTTTTGTAATTTGTATTTGTTTGTATTATGTTTTAGTTTTATTAATTTAGACACAGTTAGTTATTAAATTAAAGTTATATATACTTTATGTTTTATTTAAATTAATAAATTAAAAATTAAATAATTAATTATTTATTTTATTTAATTATAAACTATTTAAGTATTAAATAATTAAAATTTAAATTTTTTAGTAATTTTGAATTTTGAATTTAAAATTTTCTAAAGGAGCTGAACTCAGCTCGAACACCAGCTAAACAGCCAAACCTAGCCCCAAAGTCAGCCTAAATGGGCTGGATCTGGGCTGTCATGGCATATCCCAGACTAAAAAAACTAAATAGCCAGGCATATGGGCCATGCCGGGCCGATTGTGATGAAGCCGTACCTTGTCAGGAATCGCATAGTAGCTCGATTGAGCCACCTAAAAAGGGGATGAGATGGCTCGACACAGCTAGAGGTGTCAAATGGGATGGGCGCCCATATCTAGCTTGATGCACGATTTGAATTAGCACATGCCAGGCCCGACACAGCATAGTCCATACCCGTGCCAGTGCTTATGCCGGGTAGAGGTGTCAAATGAGATGTGTCGAGCCAGAGTGACCTATTTTTAGCAGGCTCTATCGTGCTTTGGTGCCGGGCCAGGCACGACATGGTTAATGTATCGTGCCGTGCCTAGCTCGACAAGCTTCCATGGAGGTCAGCCCGGCACGATTCCATGGATGTCAGCCCGACACAGGCGAGCATCATGAATCTGGAGGGTTCAGCCAGGTCGGGCTGAACCCCTAATTTAAAAAAAAAAGGGTTTTGGCATGCGCCGTCGTGCCGTAGCGCAGCTGAACCTCTAATTAAAAAAAAATTAAGGTTTCGGTATGCGCCGTTGCACCACCGCAAACCCAAAACCCTAATTTTTTAAAAAATTAGGATTTCTCGGCTTGTACCGAGGTAACGTGGCAACATGCCACGGTACCGTGCCGGGCCAGGCACGACATGAGGGCTGGTGGCCTGGCTGAATCGTGCAAGGCCAGGCCGGCCTGGCCCGGTTGACACCTCTAATGCCGGGTCATGCCTAGGTCTATCGGGCCATGTACGACCTGGTATGAGGTCCCATGGGCATGCTAATTCAGCACGACCCGAACCATGCCCTGACCCCACTTCACCCCGATGCCCAACCCTGAACATGTTGGATCTGAAATTTCATCGGGCTTATAACCCGATTGACCCGACCCATAGTCTTTTTTCCCCAGCCCACCAGACCGAGCCCGATAGTTCTCGAAGTTGAAGCTTCTGGAACTAATGACCGTTAGGGTCAGTTCGATGGTCAAATTGATCCAACTATCCAAAAAAACAAAAATTCAAATCCCATCATTTGGATTTCACCTCCAAAGGCAGAATCCGACGACACTAAGGATTCTGCCCAATTTTTTTTTTAATTCAAAAAAATCAAAAAAATAAATTTTTTAAAAACTTTTTTTTATCTATAACCGACCCCACCCCACCCCATCATTCAAATATTTATGTTTTCAAAGTATTCATCTCTCTCTCTCATTTTCTCTCTCTCTCTCTCTCTCTCTCTCTCTCTCTCTCTCGGGCTCTTACTTTTGGCTTTCAGTTTTGTGACTTTTGAGACTCGAGTGTGGTGTGGATCATGATGCCCATGCGGTGCAGACATCAAAAAGGTAAAGTGTACATTTTTTTTTCACATTATGATTTATGATTATTTTTTTATTTACTAGTTTTTAAGTTCTTAATTTTAAAATTTTTTCTCCTATCTTTTTTATTTTAATTAATTTTAATTTATTAATCAAAATACATTATATAATACATTATAATTAAAAAAATTAAAAATAAAAATGACAAATAAAAATTTTTAATTACAAAAATAAAATTAATTATAATTTAGATAAAGAAAACCCTACGAAATGGTCGAAGCATTCGAAACTTTGGTTTCTCCGGTCACCCCAACCCAAACATTTAAAAAAACAAAAAAATAGAAGAACATCAGTAGTTTGGACTCACTTTAATATAATAAAATAAAAAAAAATATTAGGTGTGCCAGAGAAGAATCGGCACAGTGAAAATATTGTAAAAAAATTTTAAGCTGTAATAGTTCATGTTAGACTAGACACATTAAGTGGCATGCCAAACTATGCACTAAAAAATATGGTGCATTAGATCCCAGGAAAACCCAACTTAGCAGTGAGTTCTTTGAGATTGTATCCAGTTTAGCCTCAATGTTGATCCCATTCATAAACCGTAATGAGTTAAAAAGGGAAGACATGATCAAACTGATCACCTCGATAAGACTTATGATTAGGTTTTCGGAGGATCCAAGGATAGTCAATATTAAGTAGACTTATTTTCAACATGCATATCATAGGATTCCTAGGTCCACATCTAGGAACGATATACTAAAATATTATAACTTAGAAAATAATAATTAATGCATTTAGGGATTATAGTGGAGTAGTATCCATGAAGTCTGATATCTGGACTAATCATGACATGCATCTTATGCATACCTCACCGCCCACTATGTAGATTCTAAATGAATACTCAATAAAAAATATTAGGATTCTTAGAGATTCTCTATCCTAATGAAGGCCTAGTCATTTTTGAGTGCATGATAAAAATATTTAGAGAATATAAAATTCAAAATAAAATATTTAGTATTACATTCAAAAATACATTTAATAATGGAGTAGCGATTAATATATTTGTTAGGAGTATTAGAGATGTACCATTAGAAGAGATTTTTTACTTTAGATGCATTTGTCACATCATTAACGTGATAGCACAAGCAGAGATGAAGATTATTTTCCCTACTTTAGAAAATATACATAACTCACTAAGATTTATTAACATACCTTGTAGATAACAAGAGTTTGATAGATTCTGTTTGTCTATGGGTCTAAACAAGAAGAAATTCTAATTGGATGTGAGACACCATTGGAATTACACATACCTTATGTTGGAGTCATGTGTTGGATACGAACATGTGATATCTGACTACGTCAAATAGTAATAGTGATGAATTTATTATTGACGATACTAACTAGACTATAAAAATTTTATTTATGAATTTTCTGAAGATTTTTAATGACATAAAGAACATTTGTTCGTCTGTTTATACTCCCACAACTTGTATTACACTGCAACATTAGTAACATATTTAGGACGTTTTGAAATGACCCGACACTTAGCGATATGATTGTAAAGATGGAAACTAAGTACTTAAAGTACTAGTCCACGATTTCTTCTTTTTATTGTCTAGATGCCTGCATGGACCTTAGGATTAAGGTTGAAGGGGTAGAGAATGTTATGACATATATATCCTTATGTATGAACCAAGAAGACCAATCTGAAGGGTTCATTTACGAAAAGCTGACTGAGCTTTTTACATACTATGATACTAGGTATAGTGATAGTAGTAGTGAAGCTTCGAGTATGGACATGTATACCATATTTGGAGACGTTGGCTTTTCCATTTAGGTAGCGAGAAAAAAATAACAGGATGGACAGTTAAATAGGAGTGAGCTATCTCGATACTTTAATATCAATTATGCTCAATCCTATCAAATTCTGATAATAAGAATCTTGATATTTTATAGTGGTTAAAATCATACGAGTCCACCTATCTCGGGCTATCTAAGATGACATGGGTTCTATTGACTCATTCTGTGTCGAGCTTAACATCAAACTCTATTTTTTCTGTTGCAGTGAATGTGATTTCAGATAGGAGATCTAGATTATGTTTAGATATTGTTGAGGTATTATCATGCATAAAGAATCAAGAGGATTCGAGCTTGAGCATTCAAGATCAACCGGGACTATAGTAAAAGTGGAGGAGTTGATTGCTGATTATGATCCGTATGATATTGATGATGATTGATGACTGATAATGATTGACAGATTGAGACACTGATACTTATCTTATATCATCATTGAACATATGTTGTAATACTGTCTGCCGATGATATTTTTTATTTTCATTTATCTTTTTTTGAATTGACATTATCTTTGCTTTTTTTTGTCATATTACTTGAGGCTTGATTTTTGAATCTTCATTTATGTTTTTTGTTATTTGCATTGTATAGGTTTCTATTAATATTTTAGTTTTATTAATTCAACCATTATTAGTAGTTTTAAATTTTAGTTATTTATTTTACTAAATTTAATGTTTTTTTAAATTAATAAAATACAAATAAAAAATTATTTATTTATATTAATTTAACAATTAACTATAAACTATTTAAGTATTAAATTATTAAAATTTAAAATTTTTAATAATTTTAATATTCTAGATTAAATATTTGCAAAATGGGCTAAACTAGGCCCGAACCCGGCCCAAACCCACCCCAAACGATCAAGCTGGGCACAAACGGCTAAACTCGGCCTCAAACCTGACCTAAACGAGCCAGAACCGGCCTGTCTAGGCATGACCCAGCATGGCTTCATCATAGTCGGGGCAACTGGCCATGCCTGGCTGACTCTGATGAAGCCATGTTAGACCACTTAAAAAAGGGTCGGACTAGCCCGACCCGACCTGTTTGACACCTTTACTTGGAAATAGCCATACTCAAGTAATATGCTTTATAACTTTTAGTATCCCAAAGATTGTTGGTCTAAATAATTTGTATGATTTTGGCCTAATTATATGTGACTCTATAATTTTCTGTATCTCAAAGTCACCTATTTGTTAAAAGGTAGTGACTTTGACTTGAGACTACTGGGTCACATTAAAGATAAATTTAGATTTAGTCATGACCTTAAACACTAATTGAGTATTTGGTTGCTATGATGTAGAATTAATATTGTAGTCATTTAAATTTCTTGAAATAAGTATGACTGAATTTTTGGTAATAGAGTAGCAACTAAAAATATATTACATAGTGGAAAGATTATGCTAATAAGTTAGAAGTGTCATGACATACAAGAATTGTCCAAACCAATTTGATACAGTTTTAACCAAGTATAAATTTTGAGACTATGTAAGACTTAATATTCTACCTTATTTGCTAAAAATTTCCAAGCGCATATTAATTTTATGACTATTCATCAAAACTCACTAAAATACTAATATCATAAAATTAACTCATAATATCTCCATTTTCATGTCTACATATTATAATAAACAACTAAAATATGTAAGAATATTTGGTAGCTTGAACACCATACAATAAGCACTATAACAAACTCTATACCTTGTCTCTAAAAAAAGAGAGAATAGACATAACCTAGTGACATCTGGACTAACTCCATTCATTTTAATCATATCATATGATATAACTCTAGACATAGTGCAACATGGCCATTCTGATCATGTAATATCCTCTCATTGTACTTTTATTGTTGAACTATCATTATCAAGCTTAGCTTCAACTCAAAATATTTACCTTCTACTAGTTACATTCAAATTCCAAAGTAATTATCCATTGTAGTAGACTACCAATAGTCTCTCGAGGTGTTATGATAGTTATGCTATTGGATTACTTTCCTATCATCTCTTTAGACCATTATTTTGTTGCAAGGTGCTTCTATTTGTTCTTTCTTAGCTCTCCGTTTCAAGATTGTTCTTCTAATTCTTACAATCTCTAGGTCCATAGGTATTAGCTCAGTCTCAAAGTTTCTACTCATAATTATAGTGGCTAAAAGAATAAAAAAATACTAAACAAAAAGATACAAAGAAGTAACACAAGACAAGCAATGCAAATCTAAGTATAAAAAGAAGATAACACTATCAAAACTACTATGAAATAAATGAGTTTTTTTCAAGGATATTTATATTAAGTAAAATTGATTAAACAAATTAAATAATCTCTAGCATAAGTATTTAAAACTTATTGCAACTTTATTATGTTGTCTAATATTTAGGATTAGGTAATGTCTCAAAATCTCACTGGGAAAAAGACTCTCTTCCAATAAATCCTGTAACTATATTGGTCATCAAAGTAGTACATTTAACTTTCATCCAGATTTTGATCTCATAAGATTTTTGTAGGTAGTTCAATTAACTAATGATGAGTCAACTACTACTCTAGTTGAAAGGATAATATTATATTTTTAGCTGTCAACTACTACTATTGGGTCCTCCCCATTGATAATCTTTTTTTAGCTGTCTCCTCAATACTTTATCATCGAAATGACCAAACATTCATGCTCAAGGATCATTCATAAGTTAAAACATTTTAGAAAAATTATTAACTACCTTTGATAATTACTTCATATATGTATTCTTATTATTTGACCTCGTGTGTCATATAGAGATGAACTAATGTTGAATTAAAAATATGTATACTTTTGACTTAGTAAGCAATATACTCACACAATTAATATGTGTTTTTCTCTGAAATCTTACTAATAGCAGTGACATGATAGAACATAACTCTTAGGACTATTACCACTTTATGAGTCACCTCCACTAACGCATATCTCATGTCTTAATTATCTTTATGTACCACAATAACACGTGAATCCAACACTAATGGTGAAACCCTTAGGACATTATTATATAAAACACTTATATCAATTTAAGGTTAGTTCTTCAAAGATATACATAATAAATTAGATAATAAACAAATGTATGCATTTAGTTTTACAAGCATCATACTTGTATGATTAAACATACCTAAATGTATAATTTTAATATATAGGTTTATCTTGCATGTCATGATTAGAAGGGATGTCAGTTCCTTCCTACTATTATACACAAGTGTATCTCATATTTCACATATCATCATTCACCGTGATAACACACACAAACATACTAATACTAAAATCCAAATTTCAATTCTATTAATATACTACATTTATCAATAACAAAGCCATAACAAAATCCAAATATTAAAATCTTTTAATTAAGCATCCACCACATGAAATGAAATACACAAATCTTAAATTTCAATTTAGCCTGAGATTCGAGAGAAATTCATACGTATAGGCAAATTCCAATCCTCGAGAGTATCTAGGAATCAAATTCTAATACCATAATTATCATTTGTGTACCTTGGATTTTATCCAAGATGAGATTTATACCCCCTAGAGTTTATACATGTATCTTGTGTCAAATGTTTGCCCATTGATCTCTCAAAGGTATAGGCAAATTTGTGCTCTTCATATATACCCTAGATTTTTCCTCCTTTCATGACCAAGAAAATTCTTTTTAAATTTTTCATTTTATACTTTTATATTGAAATAGTTGTATATAAATTTTAAGTGGAAGTCGAGATACTGAGAAATACCATGGCTTTGACTTTTCATCTCTATAACACAAAGTTACAATATTAGGAATGAGTTGTGATTTTTATTTCTTTCTCACTTTAGATTTTCATGGCAATGGGAAAGTCTATAATTGTGTATTTTATCTCTGTAATACAAAGTTATGGCACTGGGAATGAGCCATAACTTTGGTCTCTCTTTTGCATCAAATTGCCATGATAATATGAATGTCCATGGCTGTGCATTCTATCATCGTAAAACAAAGTCATGACATTACGAATAATTATGACTTGTATCTTTCATCTTCGTAACTCAAAGTTATGATATTGGAAATGAGCCGTGACTTTTGTTTTTTTCTCAATAGAAAAAAGTCATGACCCTAGAAATGACCACGATTCAAGTAAATTCTCTCTGAAACTCGAAGTAGCTAAAAGTTATGGCACTAGAGAAATACCATGGATTTTTCCTGGAAGCACTATGGTGATAATTGCACCAAAAATTATGGTGAATTAGATCCCATGGTAACCACAATGAGTGGTTGAATCTTTCAAGTTGGATCTAGTTCAACTTTATGGATATATACCACAATGATTTTGAAAGGGAATGAATGACCAGACTGATTATGATCATGAATCTTTCAATTAGATTTTCAGAGGATAATAGGATAGTCAGTATTATGCATACCTATTTTCATCCTATTTATCATAGGATTAACATGTCTACAAATATGAAAAATATAATAAAATATTATAATTTAGAAAAAAATTAATAATTATTATGAACAATATTATGGATGTCCATAAACTCTTCATTAATCTCTTAACTATTGATATTCATGTGACTCTTATTATTCATAGATTAATGTATATTAAATGGCATGAATTAATATGTATTCATTGGTACATTTATTTTTGTATTGATGTATATATTCATTGACGTATTTATATACACATTAATGTATTCATCTATTAAACCCTATAAATAAGGAGCATTTGTATGAGTCAGCATAATGTCACACCCTCACTCAAAGAATACGGAATGTTCTAGAAGATTACAAAGAAGTCCACCCTTGTATTGATGGAATGAGATTATCATAGATTATTTTAGAATTCTCTAGACTTATAGGGAACCTTTAACGGTTCTAGACCCTTCCATATGCATGTATTTAAGGAGGAGGTAGCCTCATTTGTAAACCATCAAGTTGAGAGTTTCTTGTAAGATTTCATTATTAAATAAAGTGTTTTCTTTATTTTCAAGTGTTCTCTTAAATTCTTTTTTCTTTCAAGTTGTGGGTTGACGCCAATCATAACAAGCAAGGAAAAAGTAAGGCTGACTTAACAACATAAACGGGTTAAGTTGTCTAAGTGACACACGGGAATTTAGCAAAAAGACTAAGTCTGTGACAGTTGGTATCAGAGCTGAGGTTGCAACGTGTGATAGCAACTTAGTGGATATGATGTCGGGCTCTCATTTAGAAAAAATTGCCGAGCAAGTTCAAGGAAGGGACCTTGACCCTCTCGCTAAGAGAAGGGGAAAGAAGGACAAGTCTCATGATCCTCTCACGAGCTTGGACAGTCGAATGACACGGTTAGAGGTCGCCATGGTAGACACCAAGGAGGGATTCAATCTCATGGAGCAAAGCATGGAGAAAGTCATGGAGAATTTCAAGATGCAAATCATGGACCTTCAAGAGGGGATGCAAGGCTCACCGATCCCAGTGGTGCCGCATGAAGAGTTTATGAAGGTCGTGGACATGCTAACTAGCTTAGAATCAAGGGTGGAGGTCTTGACCAAGCATGAGGAGGAGCTGAAATAAGAAGTAGCAATCTACAATATGACATTGTTGCCTCGGGTTATGTCCACTCATGAGGCCCAAAGGGTGGATGTGCCAAAGCCTCACATTTTCATTTGAAAACGAGATGCTAAAGAGCTAGATAATTATTTGTGGCTGATGGAGAGATATTTTGAAGCAATATCACTAACTGATGAGACAACAAAGGTATGCATTACTACTCTCTATCTTACTGATAATGCAACTCTATGGTGGCGAAGAAAATTTATGAAGATTGAAAAGGGGATATGCACCATAGACACATGAGTCAATTTCAAGAGAGATAAAAAAGCAATTTTATCTAGAAGATGCGGGATACATAGCTCATAGAAAGATCAGGCATCTCAAACACACGGGATCTATTCGGGACTATGTTAAGGAGTTCTCTTCCTTGATGCTCGAGGCTCTTGATATGAATGAGAAAGAACTCCTCTTCAATTTTATGGAGAACCAGTAAGGCTGGGCCGAGCAAGAATTGAGGAGACGTGGTGTCAAAGACTTAGCCATGGCCATGGTAGTAGCAGAGTCACTTATGGATTTTTGAAGGGGAGACTCTTCTTAAACCAAGCCATCCTTCAAGGGTAGCCATGCCAAAGGTGGGGGAGACATGAGATACAAAAGCTATAATGCTAAGAAAGGATCAAGAGCGATTTCTACCAACAAAGAAGGCAACGGTGAGGATAAGCACAAGGATTTCAAACCAAAAACCAATTACTTCATGTGCGATTGACCACACTGGACACGTGAATGTCCTAAAAGAAATGTCCTAAAGGCCATGATCGAGAAGAAGATTGAACAAGAGGATGATGCCTTTCACATGGGGTCAATGCATCTATTGAATGCCCTCAAAATCAATCAAGCCAAAGAGAAGCCTCAAAGTAGGGGACTCATATACATGGAGGCCAATGTGAATGTGATGTCTACTAAGGTCGTGATAGATACTGTTGTCACACATAACTTTGTCTCAAATGAGGAGGCAATGAGACTCAAGCTCCCAACATCCAATGAAGTAGGATGGTTCAAGGTAGTAAACTCTGCTGCCAAGCCATTGCATAGAATAGCTCGCGGGGTGTCCATAAGGATTGGGCCTTGGGAAGGCAAGGTCAACTTCACGGTTGCACCCATGGATGATTTCCAGATAGTGATCGGGATAGATTTCTTTCACCAGGTAAAAGCTGTGCCTATATCTTTTCTACGTTCGATGGTTATCTTAGAAGAGGGTCTCTATGCATGGTTTCCACAATCATCAAAGATAAAGCTAAAATACTTATGTTGTCGGCTATGCGATTGGAGAAGGGGTTGAAAAAGAATGAGTTGACCTATATGGTGATATTTAAGGAAGAGCCTAGTAACCCTACTCGGCTAAAATGCTTATGCCCATGGAAGTCATGAAGATATTAGATGAATTCAAAGATATAATACCACCAAAACTACCCAAAAGGCTCTCACCTAGGAGGGAGGAAGATTACATGATCGAGTTGGAGCCAGGAGCAAAACCCCCTTCAATGGGGCCCTGCGAGATGGCACCCCAACAATTGGAGGAATTAAGGCAACTGAAAAAATTATTGGATATCGGATTCATCCAACCATCTAAGGCTCCATATAATGCACCGGTCTTATTCCAAAAGAAGCATGATAGGTCATTGCAGATGTGCATTAATTACAGGGCGCTCAACAAGATAACGGTCAAGAACAAGTATCTCATTTCTCTTATTACTAATTTATTTGACAAACTTGGTAAAACACAGTACTTCACTAAGTTAGACCTTAAATTGGGGCACTACCTAAGTAAGGATAGCTGAAGGAGATGAGACAAAGACCACGTGTGTAACAAATTATGACTCTTATGAGTTTCTAGTGATGACCTTTGGTCTTTCTAATGCACCCGCTACATTTTGCACTTTGATGAACAAGATATTCCATCCTTTTTTGGATAAATTTGTAGTGGTATATCTAGATGATATTATTATATATATCAACACATTGGAAGTGCATATTAATCATCTAAGGAAGGTGTTCTAGCTACTAAGGCAAAATGAGTTATACGTGAAGAATAAGAAATATTTCTTTTTCTTTGAGGAGGTGGGCTTCTTGGGACACCGCATCAAGGGTTGCAAGCTCATGATGGATGAAACCAAGATCAAAGCCATTCAGGAATGGGATCCTCCCACCAAGGTGCCACAACTAAGGTCTTTCTTGGGCCTAGTTAACTACTATCCATGGTTCATCAGGGGATACTCAGCAAAAACAGCTCCATTAATAGACATTCTCAAGAAAGGTAAAGCATGGACATGAGATGAAAAATATCAGCAATCCTTTGAAGACTTAAAGAAGGCTATAATGAAGAAGTCGGTATTTGCAGTACCTGACCACACCAAGGTGTTCGAGCTACACACTGATACTTCTGACTTTGCCATTGGAGGGATTCTTATGCAGGAGAAACGCCCCAAAGCCTTTGAAAGTTGCAAGCTCAATGACACAGAGAAGTGATGCATGGTCCAAGAGAAGGAGAAGACAGTAATCATCCATTACTCGCGGACATGGAGACACTATTTGTTAGGATCATACTTTGTAGTGAAGACAGATAATATTGCTACTAGCTATTTTCAGACCCAGAAGAAACTAAGTCCCAAGCAAGCATGGTGGTAAGATTTCCTGACAGAGTTTGACTACACATTGTAGTACAAGCCAGACATAGCCAATCACATAGCTGATGCCTTGAGCCTCAAAGCAGAGCTAGCATCCATGACTAGCTAGCTTTAGGGAGAGATGGTAGATCTCATAAAGAAGAGGTTACAACATGATGCAATGACCAAGAGTATCATCACATTGGCTCACGAGGGAGAGACTAAGTAGTTTTGGGTAGAGGATGATTTGCTCTACACAAAAGGAAAGCGACTCTATGTGCCAACGTGGGAAATCATTAGAAGGAATCTTATTAAGGAGTGTCATAACTCCAAATAGCCTGGACACCAAGGGCAACGACACACAAGGGCACTACTAGAGTCTGTCTACTACTGGCCACAAATAAGGAATAATGTGAAGACTTATGTGAAGACTTATGTGAAGACTTATATGAAGACTTATCTTGTGTGTCAACAAGATAAAGTGGAGCAACATTTGCCCAAGGGATTGCTGGAGCCACTATCTATGGCAGAGCAACCTTGGGAAAGTGTCACTATGGACTTCATTATCAGCCTACCCAAGTCCAAGGGAAATGGATCTATCATAGTGATAGTGGATTGATTTTCAAAGTATGCTACATTCATAGCAACCTCTAAAAATTGCACAGCATAAGAGATGACCAAGCTATTCCTCAAGAACATGGTAAAGTATTGGGGGCTACCGAATATTATCATTAGTGATTGGGACCCATGCTTTACTAGAATGTTTTGGATGGAACTCTTCAAACTCATGGGCACGGAACTTCATTTCTCTACTAGCTTTCATCCTCAGACTGATGGGTAGACAAAATGAGTGAATACATTACTAGAGCCGTAATTGAGGCACTTTGTGAGTGCCAATCAGACTAACTAAGCCAAATTACTAGATGTGGCTCAGTTCTCCTACAATCTACAGAGAAGTGAGACAACTGGGAGTAGTCCAATTGAGATAGTCATGGGACAAAAACCAATGACTCCTCACACCCTAGCCAGAGGATACACGGGGAGGAGTACATCATCCTACAAATTTGCTAAGGGATGGCACGAGCAAGCTGATATAGCACGCTCATTCTTAAGAAAGAATGCTAAGAAGATGAAGAAATGAGTTGATAAGAAAAGAAGACATGTAGAATTTCAAGTCGGAGACATAGTGCTTGTCAAGCTTCTACCGCAATAATTCAAGTCCATTCGAAAGATGCACAAGGGAGTTGTGAGGAAGTATGAAGGCCCCTTTCCTATACTTGGACGAGTTGGTAAGGGATCTTACAAAGTTGAGTTACCACCAAGGTTGAAGATTCATCACGTCTTCCATGTTAGCAATCTAAAGCCTTATCACAAAGATAAGGAAGATCCAGGCCAAGGAGTCTTTATGAGGGTGCCCACAATAGTAGTGACATCTTATGATAAAGAGGTTGACTACACATTGCGGATCGAGACATAAGGAAGATCAACTTTTGGCACAATAAAGAATACTTAGTAAAATGGAGGGGGGGACTACCAAAAAGTGAAGCCAGTTGAGAGCTAGCTAATAATTTGTGGTAGCTTTAGAAATAGATCGAGAAGTTCCAGGCAGATAAATCAATGAGGACATCTACAATATTGGTGGGGGAGAATGTCACACCCTCACTCAAAGAATGTAGAACGTTCTAGAGGATTATGAAGAAGTCCATACTTGTATGTAAGGAATAAGATTATCCTAGATTATCCTAGAATTCTCTAGATTTATAGGAAACCTTTAAAGGTTCTAGACCCTTCCTTATGCATGTATTTAAGGAAAAAGTGGCCTCATTTGTAAACCACCAAGTTGAGAGTTTCTTGTAAGATTTTATTACTCAATATAATAGTTTCTTTATTTTAAAGTGTTCTCTCAAATTCTCTTTGCTTCCAAGTTGTGGGTAGACGCCAAACATAACAAGTAAGGTAAAAGTAAGATTGACTTAATAACATAAACAAGTTAAGTTATCTAAGTGTCACACGGAAACTTAGCAAAAAGACTAAGTTCGTGACAATATACTTGAAGGAATAAAAAATTTCTCCCTTATTTCTCCTTTATCTTTCGCTCTCTTGTCCTTCTATTTTATAATACGTTATCATCACAAATTTCTGTTGGATTTTCAAGAGATATATTGAGGAATATGGAAACTCATCTAATGTGATCCTCAATCGGTGACCATGATATGTGTCTCATAGATAGTGCATCAATGCATACTATACTTAAGGATAAAAAATTTTTTCCTTTTTAAAAATGCAAGGATCAGATGTGAATACAATATAGGGTATTATAAAATTGATTGAAGGCTCCCGAAGAGCTAATAAATTATTACTTGGAGGAACACAAATTCATATTGATGATGTATTATATTCTACAAAGTCTCAAAGAAATTTATTGAGTTTTAAAGATATTCAACGAAATTAATATCATATTGAGACTACGAATAAAGACAACACTAAGTATTTATATATTATCAACATTCTCTCGGGAAAGAAAAATATATTAGAAAAATTGCCTACTTTTTCATCTAGTTTGTACTACACAAACATAAGCACAATTGAGACACATGCCATAGTAAACCATAAGTTTACTAATTAAAATAATTTTATTGTTTGGCATGATTTATTAGGACATCTTGGATTTATAATGATGCGAAGAATCATTAAAAATTCAAGTGGGAATTCACTAAAAAATCAAATTTTAGCCAATGAATTTTCATTTGCTACTTGACGCTTGTTCTCAAAAAAAGTTAATTATAAGGCTATCACTGATAAAAATAAGGACAAAACCATTTACATTTTTACAACAAGGTGATATATGGGAGCCTATCCATCCACCATGTGCACTATTTTGATATTTTATGATTCTGATTGATACATCAACGAGATGGTCACATGTCTGTTTGTTATCAACGTGTAACCAAGCATTTTCTAGGTTGCTTGCTCAAATAATTTAGTTACAGACTCATTTTCCAGATTATTTAATTAAGTCAATTCATCTTGACAATGCTTGAGAATTTACTTCCTAAGCTTTTAATGATTATTGTATATCTATTGGAATAACTGTTGAACATCCTGTAGTATATGTTCATATACAAAATGATCTTCTAGAATCATTTATTAAATGTCTTCAATTGATTGCAAGACCATTACTAATGAGGACGAAGCTCCCAACTTCTATTTGAGGTAACACTATTTTGCATGCAGCATCACTGATTCATATTAGACCAACAAGTTATCATGAGTTCTCTCCTTTATAATTGAATTTTGGTCAAGAACAAAATATTTCCCATCTAAGGATTTTTATGTGTGTGGAATATGTTCCGGTTACTCCACCAGAATGCCCTAAGATAGGTCCCCGAAAAAGATTGGGAATATATGTTGGATAGGAATCTCTATCGATAATCAAATATTTAGAACCATAAACTGGAAATTTATTTATGGCTCATTTTGCTGATTATTATTTTGATGAATCAAATTTTCCAACTTTAAAAAAGAAAATAAATAGTTGGAAAAGCTATTAGTTAGAATCAATTGTTGTTGTCTCATCTTGACTCTCGCACAAAAGTATGTGAACTAAAAGTTCAAAAGATTATTCATTTGTAAAATTTAGCAAATCAATTTCTAGATGTATTTACTAATCTGAAGAGAGTAACTATATTTTACATATCAACTGCTAATGCTTCGGTTAGAATTTATGTCCCTGTAAGATAATATGTTGCTAATGAACCTAAAGTATCAGTGAAACATGGTCGACCAGTTGGTTCCAAAAAAAAAAATTCTTGAAAAAGAAAAGGATCAAAGGATCAAGTTGAGGAATTGATAGCTATAGAAGAGTCCTTAGTTATAATTCCAGAAGAAATTCATGTACCTAAAACATGTGACAATCAAGAGATCTCGATAAACTATTTCACAACTGGCCAAATGTGGAATCAAGTTCGTAATAATTGTAATTTATGTTGATGACCTGAATATTATTGGAACTATGAATGAGCTTTCAAAAGCAGTAGTCAACGTAAAGAAAGAATTTGAGATGAAAAATCTTGGAAAAACAAAGCTTTGCCTTGGTTTGCAGATTGAACACTTGGAGAATGGAATTTTTGTTCATCAATCAGCTTATATATCAAAGGTATTGAAATAATTCTATATAGATAATGCCCATCCATTTAGCACTCCAAAGGTTGTAAGGTCATTAGATATGAATAAAGATCCTTTTCGACATCGGATGGATGATGATGAACTTCTTGGTTTTGAAGTACCATATATTAGTGCTATTGGAGCACTAATTATCTTTCAAGTCATACACGACATGATATATCATTTTCTATAAATTTGTTAGCAAAATATAATTCTTTTCCAACAAGAAGACATTCGGATGGAGTTAAACATATAGCGAGGGGTCTTCGAGATATGATGGATATGGGCCTATATTATCCCAATTTACCCAAATCAGAATTAATTGGTCGTGCAGATGCAAGATATATGTCTGAACCTCATGATACTCAATCACAAATGGGCTATTTGTTCACATGTGGTGATACAGCCATTTCATGGCATTCTATGAAATAATCAATTGTCGCAACATCTTCTAATCATGCAGAGATCTTAGCAATTCATGAAGCAAGTTGAGAATATTTTTGGTTAATATCAGTAATACATCATATTCAAGGGTCATATGGTTTGTCTTTTAGCAAGGAGGTCCTGACGACCCTGTATGAAGATAATGCTGCATGCATTGTTCAATTAAAAAATGGATACATTAAAGGGGATATAACAAAACATATATCATCAAAATTCTTTTTCATTCATGATCTACAAAAGAGGGGTGATATTAATGTTCAATCCATTCGTTTAACTAATAATCTAGCAGATTTATTCACCAAGGCTCTACCTACTGTAGTCTTCGAAAGGCTAGTTCATAGTATTGGAATGCGTAGGTTCAAAGATTTAAAATAATATTTTATACTATACTTTTTTTTCCTCACCATACTTTTGTCCCACTAAGTTTTCCTGGAAAGATTTTTAATGAGACAGTATCATGGACATCCAAGGGGTGTATTATGAACAATATTATAGATGTCCATAAACTCTCCATCAATCTTTTGACATTTGCTATTCTTGTGACTCTTATTATTCATAGATTAATGTGTATTAATCAGCATGGATTAATATGTATATCATTAGTACATTTATTTGTGTATTGATGTATATATTCATTGACGTATTTATATACACATTAATATATTCATGTATAAAATCCTATAAATAGGGAGCATTTGTATGAGTCAGCATATACTTGAAGAAATAAGAAATTTTTACCATGTTTCTCATATATCTCTTCCTCTCTTGTCCTTCTATTTTATAATAATAATCAAATAATTAGTAATATAATGGAGTGATATCCATGATGTCTAATTTATAGACTAGTCGTGATGATGCATTAGTCACATGCTTTACTACCCACTATATAGATTAAAAATAGAAATTTTATAAAAAAAATTTAAGATTTTCTGAGATCCTTC
Source organism: Sapria himalayana (assembly GCA_029783825.1). Classification (NCBI taxonomy): domain Eukaryota; kingdom Viridiplantae; phylum Streptophyta; class Magnoliopsida; order Malpighiales; family Rafflesiaceae; genus Sapria; species Sapria himalayana. The sequence continues at coordinate 5,112,053 of JAREIK010002107.1, read as the reverse complement.
ATCTCATGATTACCCTTCTATATATGAGTGTATGAAGAAGATCATTGAGAAATATAATATTCAGAATAAAATATTTATTATTATATTTGATAATACTTCTAATAATAAAGTCGATATTAGTATGTTTGTTATAAATATTTGAGACTATATATTTAGGTAAGATTTTTTATGTTAGGTATATGTATCACTTAATTAACCTAATAGTTCATGCTGGAATAAATGTTATTTCCCTCATATTAAAACAAATAAGAAATTTTACTAAAATATCTTAGGATGTCTAGTAGAGAATAAATGGTAAGCTTTATATATTTGTCCAAGAGTCTAAAAAAGAAAAAAATCTAAATGAATGTGAGATACCATTACACAAAATATGAAATTTACTAAAATACATTAGGATGCCTAGTAGCCAATGGGTGTTTAGCATTATCTATTTGTTTAAGAGTCTTTAAAAAAATCTAAATGAATGTGAGATACCATTGGTATTATACCTACCTAATATTAGAGTCATGTATTCTCTACCAATATGTGATATCCGACTACATCAATAATAAGAATGACAAAGTTATTTTTGATAATTCTGATTAGGATACATTAATATTTTTATGAAATATCTAAAGATTTTTTATGATACAATAAACATGTGTTCTTCTATGTACACTCCCACCACTTATATTGTACTTATGTATATATGTAATATTAGTTACATATATAGCAAGTATAGAAGATACATTGCATTTAGTAGCATAGCTGTAGAGATGGAAACCAAGTATTTAAAATACTAGTCCTTCATTCTATTTTTTATTGTTTGGCTACCTATATGGATCCTAGGGTTAAGGTGGAAGGGGTAGAAAATATTTTGACATACATATCCATGTGCATGAATCAGGAACACCAACTTGAAGGTTTCATTAAAAAAAATTACCTAACTTATTTATGTATTATGATACTATGTATGATAATTGTAACCAAACTCTGAGGATAGACATATACACCATATCTATAGATGATAATTTTACCATTCAATTAACTAAGGGCAAATAACTAAATGGTTTGTTGAATTGGAGTGAGTTATCTTAGTACTTAGATACTGATTACAACTCTATCATATGATGATAATAAGAATTTGAATATTTTAAGTTGATGGAAATTATATAAATCCACATCTCTCATGCTATCTAAGATAATACGTGATCTACTAATCCCTTTGATGTCTAACATAGCATCAGACTTTATTTTTTTTGTGATCAATATTATTTCAGATAAGAGATTGAGATTGCTATCAAATATCACAGAGGTACCTGCATGTTTAAAAGACTAGGGAAGATTCAAGGTTAGACATTCTGAATAAGTTGTAAGAGTTTTTGATTGATGATGAATTACAAGAATTGAAGGATATTGAGGTCATCACTAATGATACCTTTAGATACTTACATGATAATGATGATCCATATCTGCATTATCATACTAGTGCTATAGATACATATTGATGACTCATATAATATTTTATTATTTTTTTAATATTATACCATATTTTTATTATTTTTGGAGTTCTATCAATTATGTTAGTTTCACTTATGTTTCATCTAATGCTATTCATGTGTATGTAACATATTTTACTTTAAACTATAAAATAAATTGTCTTTTTCATAAAACATTTTCATTTTTTAGTTGAACATCAATTTTCTTTTAATTATTTATTAAATTTTTATTCAATTATATTTACAATGCAATGTAAATATGTATAATAGTATATTACACATGCAATTTTTAATTATATTATTTTGATATATATTTATATAAATAATAAATATAAGATTTTGAATAAATAATAAAATAAAATTTCAAAATATTTTAATCAAGGCTTGGGAACATGTAAATGTAAATTCAATTTAGATTTTAGGGCTCAAGGTGCCCACTTGGAAGCTTGCAATAGTGACACTATGGTGCTGCCCAAAATTTGATATGAACTAGCATGACTCAAAATGACTCGACGTGGATGTTCTCGACTACAAACCAAATGGGACATGTCAAGCATGATGGATTGCCATCCTTAATGTGCTCGGAAAAGCATGGTGGCCTAACGGCCACAAAGAAATGGATTCTTCTCGCATGACATGACCCATTTGACATATATACTTTATAATAAGAAAGTTGTGGCAATGAAGAATGACATATCTTTTAGTACCAGTGTACTTAGTTACTTCAACATAAAATTAATATCACTGTCACAAAATATATTATAAGCTAGTATAGTTGTGATTCCAAGAAAGTTTTGCAATAAAAAAAATGTGTTACATAATAAAATGATTATGTTGATGAAGTGGTAGAGTAATAACATGTAAAGATTATTGTGACTATTTATATACATCTTCATCAAAGAATGGATATCGAAGCTACTCTACAAGCTTAATGAGAAGTAACAAAGTCATAACATAATGAATACTATGAATTTACATAACTTTTTGCTCTTTTCTTTCTCAACAAATCTACTAAGTTTCACAATTCACACAAAAATTATCTAATTTCATAATTATTCATTATGATCTATTAAAACTACTATTTAATAATATGATTCTATTTAAAACCTTTTTTAATCCAAAAAATATCATGCATAATTATCAAAATAACTAGTATTATTCAGTATTTAACATATTGAACATAGTATCATCATAATGTGAATCAATAATTTAACATGTTATCGTGAGAAGATTTTCTCTCCTAACTAGAGGCTCGAGTGGGACTCTATAGTGGCAAGGAAAAATAATAAATTCATATGTATTTCATATGTCATTACTCTTACTACGCTCATCAAAGAATGCGTTATGGTTAAAATAGATAATAGAAAAACTTATCGATACTCTATCAATCTCAAATGAGATTGATAGAGTATTCAAGAATTATAGACTTTATCACCTTAAGTGTCATCTTGTCAAGATTAGGTCTTAGAGAGAGATCTTGAACTAAACAAGTATTCCCAAAGATTTTGAGATGTGAATTGAATATTCTCTTTCCATGGTAGATCTAAAATAAAACAGTTAGAAATGATAAATAAATATATTTGGTTGATCAATTAATTTGAACATCAAATCACACCTCCCTTGGTATGCATCATAACAATTCTAATTCTAGCAAAGAGCAATGTCCGAATCATCTCTGCCAAATATTTATTTTGTCTTTCTTCATATGTATACATTGTCACATAATAATTTATTGATTTTTTTACTCTTTCATGAATTAATTAAAAAAAAAAAGAAAACTCTATGTCTAAAATGGAAAAAACTAAATAAAATATGTACAATCATCGATAAATATAACAAAATATTTAAATGCATCTTAAATCTCGTCTCTACTAGGTTCCTTTATATTTCAACACATCAAAATCGAATAAGTTTATATCGACACAAGTCTAACACACAAGATATGAAGCTAAAGCATGCTTTACTAATTGGCAAACTTCACACTCTAGGATAGAGACATCTCTAACACTAAGATGTAATAATATTCTTAGCTTGGACGAAGTTTGGTGATTAAGTTGATAATAAAAAAGTAATGAATCAATAATACTCAAGTATCTAGTGGGATATGATCATAGAATTAAGAACATACAATCTACCATGCTCAATGAGAAAAAAATACTTTTTCAAAATCTTTCGATCCAACAAAACCACATCAATGAAAGAAAAAATAAAATAAAATAAAATTACTTAAAAAGATACCTCTTAAAAAGAAGACTATTATGACTCCTATAAACAAAAACTTTAGATAACATGTCAAGTTGAATATTATCTTAACCAGAGACTTTAGATGACTTACCATTGACTATTTCAATATTCCTGTAACAAAAAAAAAGTTATTAAGTAAATAGTAATTAACTCTAATGTAATTATTTGCTCGTAAGTCCATAATCCTTGAGTTTAAAGTAAAAAGATGAATCATGATGTTATAATACTTAAATGATGAGAAGTATTTGTGGTTGTCTTACAAATAAGTTAGGTATACTCCTCTCTAGTAAGAGTCATAACAAGGGAGCTATGTTAGGACCCTTGGCTAACTTGAGTAGTTTGCATGTGTCATTCAACACAATATAGTACACTCATACTCTTCCCCAAAAATAATTACTAATATGTATATTATTGGAAACAACAAAGACTTCTCATCATTTAAGTGGCATGACTCTCATATGCTCACGTGTCTGCATATGAACATCTTACTCTATATTTCTATTCACTTGATTGACACCATTAGTGAGTTTAGATCTTTAACACACACAATATTTCCAAAATTCTCAATAGAATATATAAACAACGCACCACACTCGTTGTATGTGCACACTTTGTGCAATCCAATACACTTTGTTACACAACACAACAACCCTAATTCACTCCACACTTTACTATGTTGTACGATCGAACTCACTACAACACTACACTATTTCAGGCTCACCATGCACACAAACTCTTGTCCTACAAATTTAAATGGACTATCATAACTATGAAAACAATGTTGAGAATGTTATTCACCACACCAAAGGTGTTGATGTAATCGATGATGAAAAAAGTTAGGTGAGAGTGCAATGGTTTCCTAAATTTTGAAAATATACTTGTTAGGTTTGCCTATCTTCGGAAGACCAATTTAGTTAATTATAAACATGTTTTTGGTTTGTTTTGTTTTTTATTTAAATGGCAATGCAAAATTATTATTTTAAGCATATAAGTTCTAATTTATCCAATAATTGTTATTTATTTGTTTATTTTTTAGTTTTTTTAGGTGAGGTGCACAATGGACTAAGAGCCATGTGGTAATTTATCATGCTTCAAAAAAAAAACAGAAAAATGAGAAGCAGAAGTCATGTAAGTTCTAATTTATCAACATAGCATGCACATGTCTAGGATGGGGAGTACCCCATCCTTTCAGAGAGAAAAAAAAATGTCTCTTTTTTTATAATAAAGGCCATAGATTTCTAGAACATACATATTCACATACAATTTGAAACACAAAAACTATGGTTTGTACAAAGAACATATATTTCTAGAATATAAAACCCTAGAAAAAAATGAATTTCAAAACTAATAAGTAGACTTCAGATTTTGAATAGAAACGTTGGATATTGATACACATAACATGTTATTATTTAGATTATTTATTCTACAATACTTACAATTCGGCAAGGACTCGGCAAAGCTTGTGTTGTGGATTGGCCGAGATGTAGCCTAAAAACTAAGGATAGTATTAAAATTGTTCCTCAATCCAATAATTGGTTAATTAATTGTAGTTTTGTGATTTCAAATCTTTTAAAAACTAACTTTACCAAAACAATACTAATATGCACTCGATTCAAACAATTTTGAATTTTTAGATTTTTCTCTAAAATACACACACTCACTCACACACACAGGCACACACACACACACACACACATGTTTTTTGGTTTAATAGAAATATGTTCTTATCTTCACTTCTCTTCTTTATATTCTAGCAAAACACATTCTACGTAATGGTTGAGATAAATGAATTTTTTTTTTTGTTTTCAAATATGAGAAATTATCTCATGTTCTTGGTACATCATCCACTTTTCTAGTAAAAATCCAAAAAAAAAAAAAAACAAAAATTAAACAAAAACAATAAACAACACTAACTAGATAAAATAAATATTGAATGTTCAAAAAAATAATTTTGAATTATTATTTAAATTAAAATCAAATTAAACCAACAAACAAAAAAATCAAACCAAATAGTCTATTCACCTCGTACAAACCCTACAAGAACATCACAACCTACCAGGCAAGTTCATAAAACAAAATGGGCCAAGTCATTGCTAACATCTAGGCAAGGCCTAACAAGGTCATCTCAATCACTCTAACTAAGCCCTTACTATAAGAGAATATATATGGGGGGTGTGGGTGTGTAGATACACACGCACACACACATGGGTTCCATAAAATACAATGTGAATTATTTTATCTTTCGGAAAACTTGGCAAATGTTGTTTTTCATATTTGACAGGAGGGGGGAGGGGCTCATAAGCTAATAAGTGGAAGTTACAACCATTTATTAATCACCACCGACAGGCAACAGGCGACAGGCAACAGGCGACAGGCGACATATCATATCTGGGGTAGATCCGGTTCTTATCAAGCCATCCCATTCCCCTCCCCCGCCCTTTTCAAAGAGCGGTGTAGATCACGAGTAGACGTTGATTGCTTGAACAGGGAAAGTGCTGTGACTCTAATCCTAATGGATGGACGATGGAGTAGTTTCTCAAAATATCATGCCGACTTGATCAAGTAATACTGAGACGCCAAGGTCCCCACCACTCCCCACCCGCACCGCGTTTTGCGTTTATTATTTCATCATAAATTATGGAGATAATACGATTTCACTTGTCTCACCTTAGATTCCTACCATTTTCCACACTTTATATTACGAGTGTTGTAAGTAAATAATACATTTAAAATAAAAAATCTAAAAAATAATGCGTGTTTCAAAAATATGCTCAAACTAGTGCATATTGAAACAGTGTGGCAATGACCATCGTTGTGAATGACAGTCATTGTCACGCTGTTGAATTTTAAATATCAGAGGCCGACGTTGTGAATGCCGGCTATTGAAAATACTGTGGAGTTCCCATTACGCCCCTCACCCCTCTACCCTCCTCCGTTTCCTCTTGCCCGTTTGCCCTCACCTCTCACCCCTATCTTCCCACCCCTCTTTCCCCGCCCGTCTCCAGGAGCTCCTTCGTGGAGCTCCATCAAATGTTTAGATGTTTGGCCTATGCTCACAACCAAAAATGGGGTGTGTGGGGTATCTATTTGGTAAGAAGGGTTGGTAATTGTGTGACCCGGAGATGGGTGAATTCTTCAACTCCATAGATGTTAGATTTTTGGAAGAGCAATTCCTATATGCCAATATAGCTGCCGGGCTTAAGGTTTCAAGATCACATGACACTCATACCAGAGAGACATCCAACATTCAAGAGTTGGACTGAGGAAGATGACATGGGAGACATACAACTGTTTGGTAAAGAGCCCACTAGTACGTCCGCTACTGAGGTGTTAACACGGGGGGGGGGGGGGGGGGGTTAACTACCATTGATTAGGGGTATATACTAGTGAGAGATAGGCATAATTAAAGTTCCTTGTCTCAGCCTATCCGAGTATGGAAGGCATCTCTTAATTGTAGGATATGTGTAATCTATTTATGTATCATTTTGAGTAAATGATAAGGGAGCTATTCTTCTCAATTTTTGATACATGGATATGCATGATACTTAGTCATCACGAATGTATGGCATGATAATATATGTGGTGTTGTAGTATATGTGGCATGAAAGTATTTATGGAATGGTCTTATGTGTGGCGTGAAATTATATTCTAGGGTGAAATATACACATTATTCTTTAAAAAATTAAAAATCTTTGGATATTAAAAATATCTGAGTGGACGAGAGAATTCATTATATGAATCTCATAGTCTTTATTGCTGGTTTCAAAATTATGCAAGTCAGTTAGAGCATTAGCCTTGGTGCCTTGCCTCTATTAAACTAACTAACTTGTAGATATACTCAGCACAAACCAACTTAAAGATAATTATATGGATTGATTAAATGGATCACTTTTTCATCTGAATGAATAATTTAAGGATCAATCGGTTTAAAATTAAGTGATGGTTTACATGGAGCATTAAATAATATCATCATTTATATCTAAGTCATTATTATTATTTATAAGATCAAAAATAAGTCATCAATTTAATCTAATTTAGTACAATAGCTACCTAGATAAGTAGGATTAATAGGTTTTGACTTGTCTAAACAAATAATGAATAGTAGATATCCTCGCAATAAGACATACTATTTATAGTATATCAGACTGATGACAAATTCATTTAAGAGTTGTTTAAGAGAATCAATTCTCGTAATAGAATTCAAACTAATAAAACTTATTAAAAACTTTTTTAGAAAAATGTCTTTCAACCCACTCACCACCATTCTCATAGAAAATAAACTGGATGAAACCAATTACATAGATTGAAAAAGAAATCTTGAAATTATTCTGACTATTAAGAACTATAAATTTGTACTCACAGCTTTATGCCTAGATAAACCTTAAGAGGTGATCGATGAGAAAATCAAGCCTTATGAGAAATGGATAAACATGTCAAAAGGGTTGGGCCATGTTGTCCCAGCACATTTTTTGGTGGCCCAATCGAGCCACCGAGACATGCCAAGCATGGCACGGCTTGAGAACCATTGGCCTAGCATGGCTTGCTGACCCGACATGGCTTGCTGGCCTGGCTCATACCAGGTTAGGGCTAGGTCATTTCTAGACTTGTCGGATCGGGCTGGGTCGTACCCAATTTTTCTAGTTATGTTTAAAAAAAAGTCAACCAAGTCCCTAGGTTGGTTTATCGTGCCGTCAGGCCAGGAAAAAGGGTCGTGTCAGCCCAGCATGGCACGAATCATACCAAAGGGCGGCCCAACCAGAAATGGGTGAAACCATTCCAAATCGAGCCATGCCCGAGCTAGGCATGGTTGAACTAGGCCGGGCCCCAGGCCATGCCTAGGCTGCCTGCCCCATTTGACACCTCTAGAAATGGGTGAAACCTAATAAAATATCTATATATTATATTTTGGATTACATGTCAAATGTACTCCAGCATCAATATCAGCTCATGGATACTACCTATGATATTATGTCTAATCTCAAAAAAATATTTGAGAATCAAATTTGTTTTGCCAGGTAAAAATCCATGAGATATTTGATGAATGTTACAATGACCGAAAATACCCATGTGAGAGATAATGTTCTCAAGATTATTAGTCTTATGAATGAACTAGATATTCATTGAGATGAGATTGATGCATACTCTTAGATTGATATTATTTTTTAATTGCTATCAGACTCTTATAAGCAATTCTGTCTAAATTTCAATATGAATAAACTTGAATGGAATTTTGTACAATTGCTTAAGGAATTAGTGTTGACTAAAAGTATTATTAGAACATAATCTAGAGCATTTGTAGCTAAAAGAACTTTTCTAATCTAAAAGGAAAGAAGAAAGAAATATTTCAGAAACATGTCCAAAATTTATTAACAGCTCCTAAGACCACATGTAGGAGTCAAAAAACTAAAGGAAAAATATTTTCACTACAACCATCAAGACACTAGAAGTAGTGTCCATTTTATCTTGACAAAGTGAAAAATCAGGCTAAGTCTCAATTATTTGTGGTTGAAATATGTTTAGCAGTGGTATCCATGGAAACCTTGTGTATGGATATAAGCTCTACTAATCATGTTTGAAATTCTTGCTAGTAGTTTCAAGAAATCAAACAACTAAGTAATGATGAGATTAATCTTCACATGGGAAATAATACAAAGGTAGTAGCTATTGTAGTGGAAATTTGCATACTTCAATTTAAAAGAAAATATATTTTAATTTTAAAAGATTATCTTTATGTATATTCAATAAAGAAAAATTTAATTTTAGTTTCAATTTAATACGAGATGGATTCTATCTTATATTCATTTATTTGGTAACAATTAAGTTGAATAAAAATATCATTTATTCTTGTACATTGAAAGACAATCTTTATAGTATTAAAATATTTTATACTCTACTACAACAATGTGAGTCGAATAGCTTCAATTACTTGCCACATAAGAGCGAATATCCTATTGAAATGAATAAGACCTATCTCTAGTACTTATGCCTAGGTCATATAAATCTAAAATGAATTTTGAGACTAGTTAAAGAAAGACCATTGTTCATTGAAAGTAGAAATACTTCCGGCATGTGAGTCATGCTTAGAAGGAAAGATGACCAAGCAGCCCTATGCAGCCAAAGATGAGACCATGCAAGTCCAACTCTAAGAAGGTGCAAGAGTTGGTTCATTCTGATTTATATAGACCCATAACAATCCAAACAAGAGGTCATTTTGAGTAATTCATCACTTTTATTGATAAGTACTCAAAATATGGATATATTTATTTGACTCATCATAAATTTGATGTCTTTGAAATTTTCAAAAAATATAGGATGGAAACGAAAACATATCACAATAAATATATCAAAATATTATGACTTGATCATGGTGGTGTTGGTGAGTATCTATTTGGAGGACTTAGGGACTACTTGTTATATTAAGGGATTACATTTCATTTGGTCACACCTCATTAGATCAACGATGAGTTATTTAGATATGCATAATTCATTCTGAAGATACATGTTATAAATAATAGCTTATGTTTTCAACTTATTTCTATCTAAGTCAATACCTGCAACTCCAATTGAATTATGCACTAGACATAAGCTCAGTCTGAAACATATTTATTTGTGGGGTTTCCTAGCACATGTACTAAAATTGAAGATAGATAAGATAGAAATAAAAATAGATGTTTGTTTCTTTATGGGATACCAAAGACGAACAAAAGGTGATTTATTTTATAGTCCAAAGGATCAGAAGATTATTGTTAGTATCAATGCATGATTCCTAGAAAATGATTATATTACAAATAATAAACCCAGAAGTAGAATTGTTTTAGAGATGTTAAGAGGAAATAAGTATGTTCATGCTCTTTTAATTACAGAGAGAACACCACATGGTGACATCACAGATGCCTTATTACCTCATCAAAATAAGAAAACTATTTATGATGGTATGGATATTAAACCTCGTGAGCCTTTCATTAATATACTAGTAGTACAGCTAGAGGGAAGCAATCAAAATGATTCATATGGATTAGTGTCTATACAACATATCACTAAAAATATACAACCAAGAGGAATACCTCATCATGGTGAGAGGGTTATTCATCAATCGACATGGTATACACTATTGGGAGAATCTTATGACATAATTCCTCATGAACTAGATACTAATCCCAAAAATTATGATGAAGCACTTCAAGATAAAGATACAGAATATTGGCAAATTGCTATGGAATCCGAAATATAGTCAATGCAATCCAATCTAATCATGTTTTAGATATTCTAGGACCACCTAAGAGGATAAAACCAATAAAATATAAGTGGATCTATAAGAAAAAGAGAGGAGTGGGTGATGGCATTAAGACTTATAAAGCTATGCTTGTAGAAAAAGGTTTTATTCAGAATGAATAAACCTTTTTATTTGTAATCATGTTGAAGTTAATCTAGATTCTCTTATCTATTTGCAACTCATTATGACAATGAGGTTTAGCAAATGAACATGAATATTGCATTTTTGAATGGATATCTCGAATAGTATATCTATATGATGCAATCAAATAGTTTCATAAAGAAATGCCAAGACTACATGTTTTTAAAGTTGAACAAGTCTATTTATTGACTGAAACAAGCATCTAGATCATGAAATACTTATTTTGATCAAGTCAATAAGTCTTATGGCTTTGATCAATATCTAGATGAGTTGTATGTATGTAAAAAGAGATGATAATAATATGATATTCTAGAGGTGTCAATTGAGTCGTGTCATGCCAACATGATCAGTTTTTAGATGGCCTTGTCAGGCCACCATGCCATGCCAGGCACGGCCTAGTAAGAAAGTCATGTTGTGTCTAGCACGACATGACTTGTATACTGTCAGGCCTGGCATGACATGAGCAGCACAAGTTTGAGCAGAATCATTCCAGGGTTTGTCGGGTCTTACTAGTTTTTGACTTTTAATGCAAATTACAATGCAGTAATATGAATTAAATATAACCATATCATACATTCGAATGAAATGAAAAAAAATATATTATCAAAATAAAAAAAATGATAAACAAAAATAATAATAATAAAAAAAAAAAAATCATCAACAAAATAAAAAAAAAATACAAAAGTCAATCCCAATGCCAATTAGTTTCTATATGTAATTCATCATCATCATCATCAAGTAAGCGCCTGATGATATCATAAGTAGTGGTCTCAACATCCCTTAAGTTCCACATGTCATCATATGCAATCTACTCATGTGCTCTCTTTCCAGCTCTATCCTGGATGCTCAATCTCAAATCCTCTCAATTCTTTATACATGCAAGTACCTCACTGATATCTTGTCACAATCTCAATCTCATATCTAAAATGATATTAATTACAATAGAAAAAATAGACTCGAATGTTATGTCTGACATCATATGAGTTAATAGATCTCATGTCATTTTAGACAGCACGTGATAAGTGGACTCATATGATTTCTACCATAGTATAATATTAAGGTTATTTTATTATGTGATAGGATTGAGCAGTAATTGGTATCTAAGTATCGAGATAACTCATACCTATTCGATGAACTACCTCATCATTTCCTCCTCACTAACTAAATGGAGAAGTCATCATCCTTGAATATGGTGTTCATGTCCATACTTTGAGCTTGACTACAACTCCTACCACACCTAGTGTCATAGTATGTAAGAAACTTGGTCAATTTTTTATGAATGAATACTTCATCTAAGTATTTCTAGTTCATGCACATGGATATAAATGTCAAAATATTCTCTATCCCTTCCACCTTAATCCTATGATCCATGTAGATAGTTAGGAAATAAAGAGATCGAATGGAATACTAATACTTTAAGTACTTGGTTTCCATCTCAACAGAAATAATACTAAATATAGTCATCTCTAAATATGCTACTAATACCGTGTGTGTACCTGAGTACAATGCAAGCAGTGGGAGTGCACACAGATGAACATATGTTCGTCATGTCATAAAAAAGCTTTAAGAATTTCATAAAATAAATTCTTTTATCATAATCAGTATTATCAATAATAAGGTCATCACTCTTACTATTGACATAGTTGGATATCACATGTTCGCATCCAACACATGACTCCAACATCAGGTAAGTATAATTCCAATGGTGTCTCACATACATTTGAAATTTTATTTTCTTTAGACTCACAGTCAAACAGAGACTACCAAACTCTTATTTTTTGCTAAGTATCTTAAGATATTTTAGTGAGTTTCTTATTTTTTCTAATGCGGATGAAACAACCTTTATTCTCACTTGTGTTATCAGGTTAATAATATGACATATGTATCTAACATGAAAAATTTTACCTAATGGTCTATCTTTAATAGTCCTAATAAACATATTAATAGTTACTCCATTATTAGATGTATTATTAAATATAATACTAAATAATTTATTTTGAATATGATAATCACTAAAGATTCTTGTCATGCACTCATCTATGGCAGAGTCATCATGAGGATAAAGAATCTCATAAAACTATAAAATCTTCTTATTAAGTTTTTATATTGAATCTACAAAGTGGGCAGTGAAGCATGCAAATGATGTATCATTATAACTAGTCAAGATATTAGATATCACAGATATCACACTACTATATTACCTAAATTCATTGATTATTATTTTTTTCTAACTTATAATATTTAATTATGTTATTCCTACATGTGTACTTAAGAATCATATAATAAGTAAGATGAAAGTAGGTCTACATGATATTGACAATCTTAGCATCCTTCGAAAATATAATCGAAAGGCCCAATGATGATAATCAGTTTGGTCATAGCTTCCCTCCCTAAATCATTGTGGTATATGAAGGGAGTCAAAGAAGCTAAACTAGATCCAACTTCAAAGACCATATCACTCATGCTCAGTTGGATTTGTCTAGAATCGGATGCATCATATTTTTTGGTGCATTGATCGGCAATGGCATATCACTTTAGGTGCCCAGTCATACACTTAATCCTAAATGTATATATATTTTTGTAATATTTACATTATGTTGATTCTTCATTGACACCCCTAGCATTTTTATTATTTACTATGTTAAAGTATGTCTAGACTATAGATGCTCTTTTAGTTTTTATTATTTTTTAGGTATTTGAGTTTAAGTTGGGGCCATGGGAGAAAATATGATTTCAGCCTTAGACTTTTTTATAGGGTTATCAGTATTATCTACATCTAAATCTATATTAATATTGTTATCATTATACTCACTATTAGCCATTCTTTTTATTTATGTTATGAATAATTTATATATATTTAAAAAAACTAAAAAAAATACCCATATTATATTCTAGAGATGAGAGAGATAAAGCCACAGCTTGTATCCCATGGCAACAAGTAATGGAACATAAGAGAAACTCCAACTAATATTTCTTTAAGCTTTAAAAAAATTATAAAGTTTAAGCCGTAAAGTTTAAAACTTTAGAGAGAGAGAGAGAGAGAGAGTAAAGAGCATAGAAGATGACAAATGAAATAGAGTTGAGATTGGGAACATAAATAAGAATAAAAAACTTCAAGCTCATATTATGTATTTTTAGATTTTTTTAATAAAAAAAGTATATTTTTAAAATTTTATTATAATTTTTTTGAATTTAAAATTAGACAAAAACCCAATAGCTATCATATTTGTTCCCTAGCCGTTGGAATAAATTCCAATGGCCAGAATTAAACTATTTTTTTAAAAATTTTTTTTTGCCTAAGTAACCATTGGGTTGCAGGTCAACGGGTTGGCACAGCCTGCGGTGTGCCTGAGCCCCAAGCCCAAGTGCCCATGCACAATAGTTGACAACCAAAAAGGTTGTCGAGTGAGGGCCTTGAGACTCAGGCCGGGGAGGGGGTGTGGGATGAGGGACGCACACGCGCCTAGCAAATGGTGCCTGACAGGTCTAGCCATGTGGCAGGTTTCATTAAAAAAAAAACCCACCGCATGCACGTGGTGGATTAAAAAAAATAATTATGATTTTTAAAAAAAATGGTATCAAGCAGGTCAGGGATGTGCCAAGTGGAGCGCACCCACTTCACGGTTCCTTACTTCTTGGTCCTGGGTCAAGTTTATCATGTCGTTGCACCATACCAATGAGAGAGGCATGAGGGTTGTGTATGGCCCAGCATGGCATGAGTCATGCATTGGGTCGGTCTGACCTATGTCCAAGCATGATTCTAAATCATGCTATGTTGGGCTAGACATGATTAAGTTGGGCCTTGCCCAGGCTGCCTAGCCCACTTGACACCTAAATGATATTGTTGATATTGTGTATTGATGATATCTTGCTAATTGACAATAATATGACTTATTATCTTCGGTTAATATCTGATTATCTAGTCAATTCAATGTAACAGACCTATGAGCAATAAATCACATTCTTGGAATCAAGCTTTTACGAGATCATAAGTAAAGAATACTGTAATTATTTCGAGATGTCTATATAGATTAGATATTGACTCGAATCAGCATGTTTTTGCCCCATAGTCATTGGAGTAGATGTGTCAACTAGATAGGGTCGGCCCAGTCTGACATGATGCATGGCACGAGAATTTTTCGTGCCCGTGCTGTGCCCATCCATGGCACCAACCGTGCCATGCCGTGCCGAGGCCAGTTGGGGCTCGTGTTGTGCCTGGCCCAGAACGATACCGTGGCCCATTGGCATGGTACCTCGGTACGAGCCAAGAAATCATATTTTTTAAAAAATTAGAGTTTCAGAGGTGCGGCGGCACGACGGCGCACGCCGAAACCTTAATTATTTTTTAAATTAGAGGCTCGGCCTGACCGGGCCGAGCCTAGCGGATTCGTGCCATGAGCTCATGTTGGGCTGACCTCCACAGAACCGTGCCAGCTGGAAAGTACAATTGAGCCGGCTAAAAATGGGCCGAGCAGGCCCAGCACATCTCGTTTGACACCTCTATGTTGGAGACAAAATCAAACGGCTTAAATTTAAATTTTATAATTTTGTTACTATTTGGGTCGGTTCGGCCATCGAACCGACCCAAACGGTCCATTCTAGGAGATTCAGCTTCTGGAATAGCCGTTGGGGTAGACTTGGACTCGGGTCGAAAATGACTATGGGTCCAGTTTCGGGCTCGATAGAAAAATCGTATCCGTCTAGCCTCAATATATCAGTTCGGATCGGGGCATCATGCTGGATGGGTCAGGGCGATTCTTGGCTTGTGGTAAGAAATAATTCCCACATGCCTCGATACCGGGCCATGCCTGGCCCTGTACGAGGCTCGGTTGGCCTCGGCACAACACAGCATGAGGCGTGCCATGAATAGGCTCTACACGAGCATGAGCATGAATTATTCTCGTGTAGTGTCAAGCCTCGTGTCGGGCCATGTCGGCCAGGCCCATTTGACACCTCTAAGCATGCAAGATTCAAAGAAATATTTTCATCATTTAAACATGGAATTACTTTATCAAAGAAATTGTCTCAAGATACCCAATGAGATAAAGAATATGAAGGCAATTCTTTTTGCATATGTAGTAGATAGTCTCATATATGTGATGCTTTACACTCGACATGATATTTGTTATAATGTTGGTATCATAAGTAGATTAATATACCAAGTGGACAATATTATACTTATAAGGTATACAAACTTGGATTTTCAATTGGATGGAAATTTTAGAAAATCCACCTTAGGCTATGTGTTTACATTGGGAAGTAGAGCCATAAGTTGGAGATGTATCAAACCATCTTATATTGTTGATTCTACCATGGAAACTCAATATGTAATAGATTCGTAAGCATCCAATCCAAGGAGACTGTTGCTCAGAAACTTTCTAACAAATCTAGGGATCATTCTCTCTGTGCAATTACTCATTACACTTTACTGTGATAATAATATAGTTATTGCAAATTTAAAGAAACCTATAACTCACAAAAAGATAAAACAGATCAAGCACAAGCATTATCTAATAAGAGATATAGTAAAAAGAGGGGATATGGTAGATACAAAAGTGATATCGACAGACAATTTGGTAAAACCTTTTACGAAGAACCCTCTAGCTAAAATATTTGATAGACACGTGGAATGGATGAGAGTCAGATATTTAATATCATACCTTTAGTCTAAGTGGAAGATTGTTATAACTAGTTTTTACTAAAAGTTATTTATGAATATTTTTTTTGATTAATAACTTTTTTATTTCGATAAAAAAGTTTCTTTTGATGAGATGAATTGTTAAAAATATTTATCTTTCATTTTGACTGTGGATAATTTAGTGCATTGAGATTAGCTTTTGCATAGAAAATTAAATTATCAATACTCGTCGAATATAAGTTTGTTCATAATTTAGATAGAATTTGATAACATGTTAGTAAGATTGTAACACTAGATTTCAGTGAATCTGTTTTGACTATGATGAATAATAAAGTTATAGTTTCTAATGCTAGTATACTTGAGTGTATTGAACGAAACAAATACAGTGTAATTATTTTGTACTGACTTATAAAATAAAATATATCATAGTTCTTATAATCATTTTTACTCTTATTCTTAAGGTAATTATTATTTACTTATGTTTGCTAATAATTATTTTAACTCGCAAAGGCTAGAGTCTAGAAATAAATTTAAGAACTTTATGAATTAAACAACTTTAGCAAACATACGATAACTATTAATTATCAATAAAATTCATATCCTATCTAAAAGATTGATGATACCTCCCTGAGGAAGTTTATCATTTTGATATTGTCAAATCCTACATATGGATTTTAATCAAATAATTTAAATAAGTTAGGTGAAAAGTATCAAGAAAATAATTAGATATTGATTGAATTAAATAATTAATAATTAGATTCATTCAATGAATGCATGTAATATATGGGAAGTTTAATTTGTGATAAATAATGACACAATATATTTAGAATACACGAGGGGATGCAATTATAATTCTATAGTCATATAAATTACTATACAAAATATTTTGTATTGGAAGGGCATGATCTTATTCCTGCTATGATTCCTTCCGTACTTTTATCCAAAAGCAACAAAAGAAGTCTTATGTTTTTATTTATTTGAAATATAGGTACATTTATAATAAGAATTATTAATTTAATTGTAATCTAATTAATTTTGATTTGATAATAAAATCAAATTAATTATGATTATGTATATTTATATTTTAAATACTTAGATTCTATTTTCAAATTTTAAAATAAACTAAAATAAAATAATCATAATCCTCAAACAAATATTGAAATAATTTTAGATGCTGTATATGTAATTTATTTTTTGTTAATAATCTGTTGGTATAACCAAATGTTTTTTCTGTTTTAATATTTTTATGTAAGTGCAGGAAATGAAATATTAAGATGCAGGTGATGCAGTAGTAGCACAATAACAAATGTCCCGCTGTCCGATCAGGGGTCCGAAATTTTTGGAGCAGAGCCTGACCCGTCCCATGATCCGACTCGCTCCGGTTAAATGAACCGAGAGAATTTTTTAATTTAAAATATTTTTGTAATTTTATTTTCGAGTGGCTATTTTTGGACCCATGGAACTGTTCATCGTCTCTCTCTCTTCTCTCTGCATGATTTATCGCGAATATTCTGTGTGATGCATACTGTAAGTCGATTTTCTGTTGGTTTAATCTGTAACGCATAAATATTTTCTGGTGGATGTAACTAGTCGTACTGAGCGACTAGGGAACCACAATATTTTCGGTATTTATTTTTCATTTTTGATTCTGTCGTGAATGGTTGCTGGATTGTATATATATATTACTTGTTTTATGTTGTTTCTGTTATTTATGTATCTTAATATCACTACCGTGGAAGCGCATTTGCCCAACATTAGAGTTACTAAATCCCTAGCAAGAATAATAACTAATTTCTAATGCACCAAAACATACTTATTTTTTAGTTTGACAATTTTTTTATAAAGATTTTTTGTTTAATTTTGTTATAAAGATTGTTTTTTTTTTTTACATTTTTTTATGTTTGATATGCCAAAACATAGGTGCCCTACTTTAGATTTAGTGTTACACACAATTCGCTCATATTATAATGAATGCCCCAGGCAACATCGTGCAAAGCAAGTAGCTTGTTATATTGAATTCATTCCTCTCACATCAATGATCAACTTGTTAATAAAAAAAAAGAAAAAAAAAGTACTAGACGAGAGTCAAACGAATAAGTGAAACCCATAATAAACGAGGACCACTTGGTTCAGTTCACTTTTTCTGTCATCTCCTGTCCCACCGGTACCGTTGGGTTCGACTATGTTAATAAAGATTGAACAAGAAGCTCATGCTGGCCAAACCAAGCCCTGACCTGACTGTTTCATTCAGGTTCAGACTTTCAGGTAAACAAAGGTTCTTGTGCCAGCTAGCTCTACCGGTTCGATCCCACCTTGGATTTCTATTACGGAATGGATAATTTAGTTGAAAATTAGGATTTGTGGTAATCGAAATGGAACAGTTGAGACGAGAAGAGATTGCGATTAGTTAGGGTTCTTAGTCGGAACACGGTGAGAGATGATGATGAATCGTGAATCTCAATCATCAGATTAGACCGATGCGTTCAGTTCTTGAGAACACCAAGTTTGCACTGGACACACTCATCGTCATCAACCTCATGTGACACATCCGACTCGCTTTCATATCTTTCCCTTCTTTTCATGCTATTCTTCCTTCCCACGCCTCCTCTCCCACTGCACCCGTAACCACCGTTCCACATCGCCCCGTGAATCTCTTCATCACAATTAGCTTCCTTTTTTTTTAAGAACTAGCACGGAGACCAGACGTAATCATTTTTTAAAAAAAAAAGCGAAACATTAATAATGACAAGAACAAAACAAGGTTATTCTTTCTTATGATAACGCGCAGATGGAAATGTAATCACCAAACAGGGAGGGAAAGAAAAAAAAAATTGAAGTAGCTAATAATAATTGATTAGAAACCCCTAACTCAGAATTAACACAGCAGTTGTTGAAGAGTAGCCGTCCCGGTAAGTATTTAGCAAAAAGCAAAAGAAAAACGTCTTCTCACTGCAAGTATATTTATGCCAATGGATTCTTTGACGGATATTCCAAACCGGTTATCACAACACGGTGCAGCCGACGGGGTTCTCATCGCTGAAGACGGTGGAATAAGAAGGTTCTTGATAAGTGTAGGGTGGAGGAAAATTCTGAAGGTAGATGGGACGTTGATTATGGTTGTCGTACATTGCCGGATGTGGCGGTAGAGGAGGAAAAGGGCCATTACCCAGCATCGGCCCCTGCGGCTGGTTCATCATGGGAGCCATAAAGTGCTGCTGCTGGTTCATCATGGCGCCTGCGGGGAGGCCTTGAACGGCTGGGAAATTCGGCATCGATCCCACCGGCCTGTTCATGTTGAGTCCGATGGGAGCCATGATCGATGGTTGACCGCCGTTGACATGGTGGGGAAGACCACCGTTTACATTGTGAGGAAGACCGCCGTTTACTTGAGGAGGAAAACCGCCGCTTACTGGAGGAGGAAAACCGCCGTTTACCGGAGGAGGAAAACCGCCGCCTCCTTTTTTTCCACTAGCCTGATTTTGATTTGGGTTCGCAACGTTAAAATTGCCGCTTCCTCCACTGCTGCCTTTACCATCATTCTTGCTTCCACCATTCCCGCCATCGCAAGCGCCCTTCTTTCCAGGATTCGAATTCGGGTTCATTTTCTGCACCTGGGTGCCAGGGCCGCTGGCAACACCTTTCTTGCCGATGGAACCATTGTTTGCCTTGGAACCTGGTTTTCCAGAAGTAGGACTCGTAATGGAAGAATCAGAATCCTCAGCGTAATCATCTTCATCGTCAGATTCATCATCGGAGATATAGTCCGTTTTAGACTTAGCGAATTGCACGGCCTTTTGGTTAGGCTGACTGGGAACCTTCTGGTTCTTCGCATTGGAGGTGGCTTGCGGTTGCTGCTTCTGATTTGGATTCCCTTGCTGTCCAGCTTTCGGCTGCTTGGTGTTGGTGCCGTCGCTTTTGTTAGCATGGTTTGCACCTCCTCCCTTGTTCACATCAGCGGCAGCCATGTTCTTAGCCTGGTTTCCGCCAACGGAGGTCTGTTTCTGATTTTGGTTATTCAAGAGCTCCACAGATTTGCCCAATTTCGAAAGACGTTTGATGAGCAATTTGACGTCAACGTTAGGACGGACCTCAACCGTCACCTTTTCCCTTTCGATGTGTACTTGGCATACTCCTGAAAAATAGGGAGGGAAGATGAGATTAGTAGTGAAGAAATCACAAAAAAAAGGGCGAAACAGAGCAGAACAGGAGATTTGAGGAGAAGGAAACTGTAGGAATGGAATCAACCATTGATCTTATTCAGAACTTTGCGCACTCTCGAATCACAACCGTCACAGTCTATGTTCATCTTGAACGTATGGGTCTGCAAGGAGAAAAAGCAAGCAACAAAGAATGATTGTCAACACAAATGAAAGAATTCTTCTGAGCGAAGAAGAAAAGAATCGAGATAAATCAACATCATCACAAAAAGAAAAACAAAATGAAACAATTACACAAAAGAAAGAACCAGTACTTGGCACATCACAAACTCCTCTTTACTCATTTCGCAATCTCAGATGACGCAACAGATGGAGCAGATCTTGAGAAAAAGAAAGAAAGTTGACTTAAAGCAAGAAATCTGGTAGGCAGCAGAGGCGAATCGGAAGAGAAGACGGAATTGCTACCACTTCACCATGGGTGGGTTCTGCTCTTCGTTCTCTCGTGCCTGCTGCAGACGAATGACAGAAAGAGAAAATGAGAGAAAACAAATGGGTCACGATTTCTGAGGACGGGAGAGCTTAAATGCTCAACAATGGCAGTCTGGATTTAGAGAGAGAGAGTGAATGAGAGAGAGTTCTTACACGCGGTGGATGCACATTAAAGTCCTATAAATCCTGCTTCCTCTTTTTCAGGGTGGCTGGAAGAGAGAGAGAGAGTAGGAATTGCTGCATTGCTACAGTCCTCCCCCTCGGGCATTATTTATTGACACATTTGCCATCTCGTCCTCACATACGATACGAGAATTGATGGCGTCTCTCACGGATATTTTTTAAAAAATAATTTTTCTGGAAGCATAAAAAGGAATTTCTATTTTTAAAATTGCCAATAACCTGGCCAAACTTTTTTTTTTTTTTTCCTGTTTTATTGTTCTCCCTAGAATAAGCGTTTAATTTTTGATCAATTATTTAATAAGTTATGATTTTTCTGTAAAAAAAAAAAAGAGAGAGAGAGAGAGATCTAAGCACTTTATTTTATTTGGTTTCCATAAATATTCATTCATTAAATAAATAATTGTATGGCCTACTTTTTTCGCTTTTTATTTCAAAATTATAATTTCTAAACAAAAATAGCTCATTTTTTGTTTGCCTTTTTAAAATAAAGAAAAGTTTTAATATTTTTATTAATATTATTTTTGCTCACAAAAATTTATATTATTTATGCATACATCTATTAATTGATATTATTTATTTTTTAATGGTCATGAATATCCATGTCAGTTGACATGCAATTTGACTAATACACCCCGCGAGGAGATAATTTATGATTGAAAATGAGAGTGAGCCTCCCCCATCATACCAAGATAAGATACAATTCCTGTTTTACCTTCTCCACCCCTCGACCCCAAGGGGCATTCTAGTCATGAAATCGTAAAAAGGTGCGAAGTAATATTCAAAATGTTGGGCTCGAGGGCATTTTAGTAACTTAATCAAAATGTGGGCCACGTGGCTCGAGGGCATTTTAGTCATAGAAATGTAAAAAAGTGAGAGAGAGAAAATATTCAGAATACATATTTTGAAGGAAAAAAAAAAAAAAAAAGTAAAATACATAGTGGGTGATCATGATTCATGGATGATGAAAGGAAAGGGGTGATTGAATCGCTGAGGACGTACGCGTGATTGCTTATATCTTTTGCTTTACAGAGGAAACAAGTTAAATCTGGGCGCTGTTCTCCAAGAGGTTTCCCGAACAAGAACAACCGTCAAATAATAACCGATTATATTTTTAATAAAAAAAACAAAAGTCTTAGCCTCCCAATTACAACCCGGTGGATTGGACTCTCCACTCCACCCCACTTTTTCTATTTTTAATCAACTTTGTGGCATCTTTTCTTTTTTACCCTCCTCCTTTCCGTAAGAAAAGAAGGGCGACTAACAATCTACTGCTCTTCAAAATTTTACCTCGCCCACATTAATTATTTATTTTTCAGTCACAAATTTTGATAATTTTTGATTTTCATATTTGCAATTTATTGATTTGATATTACTTATTATTCAAATCATTAAGCTTTAATGATTATTTATTTATTTATGTACTTATTTATTGCGAGATGAGCACGCTGAGGAAATAAATATTAACAATATTAAAAAGATAACATAATCATTTCGCATCACACATCTTTATGGCCAACATTAACGATGATAAACATTAAAATAATCAATCCTGGCCGTGACCCCCCGCGTGAGGGTGTGACATATTTTTCTGTACAATTTCAACTTTATACGTATGCATATACGGTATGCCCATAAAAAAAAGTTATGTTGATACACAAAACAAATAAATAATATCCACAGAAAAATAAAAAAAAAAGAGGCAGAAATTCTCATGCATCAGTAATATTATTTACCTTGATCTCCATGAGCTCGCCAATGGGGTGGCGACAAATCGGACACGTGTTTGATAGAAGCCTCAATGCTTTTGCACACTCGCCACACATACACTACGCAAGCACAGCGGGAGGCAGTTTGAGGACGCAGAATAAGAAAAAAAAAAGAAAAAAGAAAAGATGGTGTGGGGGGGGGGGGGGCTCACCATATGTCGACAGGGCAATACGGCAGTATCCTTGGGTTCGGTCATGCAGATGACGCACTCTTTGCCCGTGTCGGTTTCGGTTCCATCAAAGCCTTGGGCCGCCGGGGAGCTGCCGAATCCATATATCTCACGCAGCTCGTATCGAACTCCGTCGACCCACAGTATCTGCCTGATTACTCTTGCTTGGAAACCAGCACCGGCACCAACCCCACCTTCTTCTTCGGCGGCGGCGGAGGCGGGATCTTTCGTTGGTAGGAGGACGGCCTGGGTGATCTGTGCGTGCCAATCCTTGCTTCTTGTGAGAAGAGGATCGTGTTCAGCAGCTGATGAACATGATTCTGCGGCAATCACCAGGGGGAAAACGTCCTCTCTTGGCGATGGCTTGCAGAGATCATCCGCCTGGAAGAAGTCTAAATCGATTCCGGTTCCCGAACGCTGCCTGAACCTCTGGCCCAATCCTTTCTCGAACGGAATTCTCACGGGCAGATACGCTTCGGGAAGCAGAGGAACAAATCTACAGCCCGGCTCCTCCTTGGCGAAGTAGAAAATTGTAATGCTACCGTACAGAATTTGCAAAAAAAAAAAAAAAAAAACAAATACAAGATTAGGTGTCTAAAACTACATCATGTGCATCCTGCTGTTAGCAAGAATGGCAATACAGTAAATACACAAGGCTCTCAGCTGATAATATTAATACCATCCATCTCAGTTAAATAAAATAAGTCATGAGCGTCAAATAAATTTATTATAAAAATTATTCTCCAGTTTAAATAAAATATATAAAATAAACATATCTGAATACTATATGGTCTTTATAAATTTAGAGAAAATATATAATAAATTGAACTGCTAAAAAAAAAAAAAATTATTAAAACTGATGAAGTAAAGATACCATATTTAATATAGGAAAAATACAAATCTGCCCTTGAATTTATTTTTTAAATACATTCGTAGACCGGTGCGAATTGCCCCGTCATTTCGCGCCTGCCACGTATAAATATGCAATTTTGGAGCCAACGCCACCACCATTGGCTGCTCCTTTGGTTTCCACGTGCCTACGTGGAAATAATTGGAACAGGCTTGTTGCCGAGTGGATTCGCTCCACTTGTCTATGGCATCCTGGTAATTTTGGTAGAAGTCGAAGAACAGCACTGCCCATATACTTGACTATGAAGAATAATATTAGACTACACTAGACAAACTGGTCAGGAATTAGAATCTCTCCTGATTAGCCTGAGACAGGGGAGAAACCAATCAGCACAGAGACATGAAATATAGCATGACATGCAGGATCCCACGATAGTGTCAATTGTGAGGCTGCCACCCATCTGCATCTAGAGGTGTCAACAAGCCCGGGCCGGCCCGGCCCAGCACGGGGCACAGTTCAGCCGTGCCTGGGCCGGCTCGGCACGGAAAAATTCCGTGCCCGGGCCCGTGCAGTGCCCGGGTTAGGCACGAGCCGTGCCGTGGCGTGCCTGACCCGGCACAGTTCGACCCGCGGCACGGCACACCGGCACGGGTTTGTCCCGTGCCGGGTGTCCTGTGAGCCCGACCCCACGATGCCCCTCCCGCAAAAAAAGACCGCGGGTCGGGTTTAATTCGACCCGACCCGCGGCACGGCAAAAATTTGAAGGCTGTTGAATTTATAGCATAAATAAATAAATAAATAAAATTAAAAAAATAAAAAAAATATATTACTATATATAATCTATTTTGATTATCTGTTTTGAATAACCAAATTATTTTTGTTTAAATATTTTGATGTAAGTGCAGGAAACAAAATATTAAAAGGCCGAGAATGCAGCAATAGCACAATAACGAAGGTCCCGCTTCATTTTTGTATAACCGACGAATTTTTGGAGCAAAGTCTGGCCTATCCGAGTGATCCGACCCGCTCCAGTTAAATTAACCAGAAATTATATTAATATAAATTATATTTATTTTATATTTTTCGGGCTGTTGTTTTTCGTGGTGTGGTACTATTCATCTCTTCCTCCTGCACGATTTTATCGCGACTGTTTCTGCTGCATAAAGTGTAAGAGAATTTTGGACATTTTTGGTTATAATTTGTAACACATAAGCATTTTCTAGTGGATGTAACTAGTCATGTTGAACGACTAGTGAACCACGTTATTTCGTGTATTTCTGTTGTGGTTTTATTTTTATTTTTGATTCTGTCGTGATTAGATTGTGATTGTAGATTGCATATATATCGTTTATTACTGTTTTTTATGTTGTTCTCTTCTTCTGAATCACAATCGTAGAAGCACAATTACCCAACATATATATTTCTTTTAAATTTTTTTCCTAATCTCTATAAATAAAAATTAAAAAATTTCCAATTTTAATTCTAAATTTTACCGCCTCAAACTCTCTCTACTCTCACCTTAAGAGGCATGTCAACTAATACACAAAAAAATAAGATATTTTAGATCTCAAATAAATTTAACTGGGTGGCATGATATTTCAAGTTGGATCTAGTTCAAGTTTAGGTTCATTATCCCATTTCATATATCATAATGATTTTGGGAGAAAAAATATATTCAAACTAATTATGAATATGAGTCTTCCAATTAATTTTTTAGAAAATCCTAAGGTAGTCAATATTATACAGGCCTATTATCAACTTGTATATCATAGAATTTTCAGGTTCATACGTAGAAATGACATAATAAAATATTATAAATTAAAAAAATAATCAATAATTAACAAATTTAAAAACTATAGTAAAATAGTATCTATGTCATCTAATATCTGAACTAATCATAATAATATATTATTCACATATCTAACCACATACTATGTAGATTTAAAATAAAAACTTAATAAAAAAACTTATGAATTTTTTAAGATTCTAGATCATTATGATAACCCTATCATATATGAGTACATGATAAGAATTTTTTAGGAATACAACATTCAAGATGAATTATTTAGTATTATTTTTTATAATACTTCTAATAATAGAGTAGCTATTAGTTTATTTATTAAAATTATTAGAGACAAACTGTTAAATGAGATTTTCACATTAGATACGTGTGTTACATAATTAACCTGATAATACAGATAAGAATAAAAATTTACTTCCATATTAAAAAAATAAAAAATTTACTAAAATATTTTAGAATATTTAATAGACAACATAAGTTTAGTAGTTTCTAACTTTCTACAGGCTCAAAAAAATTTCAAATAAATGTGAAATACCATTAAAATTCACATATCTTATGTTAGAATCATATATTGACTACCAATATAAAATATCAGATTATATCAAAAATAAAAGTGACAAACTTATTAATTATGATTCAAACAGTAATACAAAAATTTCTTTTATGAAATTTAAAAAAAATTATGATATACCAAACATATGTTCATCTATGTACACTTTCACAAATTGTATTATATATTGGTACAGAAGCAAAATTAGTAGCATATTTAACAAGTATAAAGATTATTATGCATTTAGTATCATGACTATTGAGATGAAAACTAAGTATATAAACTATTAGTTTTTTATTTTATTTATTTATTGTTTGGATGTCTGTATGAATCATAAAATTAAGAAAAAATGATTAGAAAATATTGTGATATACATATCTACGTGCATGAACCAAAAATATCAACATAAATATTTCATTCATAAAAAATTAACTAACTTATTTACATATTATGACACTAAGCATGATAGTTATAATAAAACTCTCTAAGTACAGACATGAATATAATATTTAGAGATGATAACTCCCTCATTCAGTTAGCCAGCAACAAACGGCAAGGTAGTCTATCAAATAAAAATAAATTATCTCGATATTTAAATATCAATTATAATTTCATCTTATCATATGATAATAATAAAATTTTGAATAATTTAAGTTGATAAAAATCATATGAATCACTTATCAAATATCATCTAAGATGATATGTAAACTACTGACTCATTTGGTATCTAACATAATATCAAAATCTATTTTTTCTGTGATAACCAATATTATTTCAGATAGAAAATCAATATTACGATTAAATATTATATGGACATTTGCATGCATGAACGACTGGAAAGATTTGAAATTATGTATTCAAAATAATGGACAAGAGATGATGGATAATAATTAATGAGACTTAGAGATCAAGAATAAAGAAGATACAACTAGTGATACCTTAAGACACAAAAATAATGATGACAATCTACATCTGTATATTACCATAGTACCATATCACATATACCAATTGATAATTCATATAATTTTTGATTTTTTTATATGATTATTATATAGTAACATTATATTGTCATTGATTTTTTTATTTCTATCATTTAGTTTTATCATTATGATCTATGCACTATTATTGTATTATACTTATTATCTTATGAGTAATATTTCATTTCATTATATATTATAAATATATATCATACAATATATATTTCATATTCTACTTTTGTTAATGAAATGGAATGAATTTTTTATTTAAGTCAGCGAGAACGTGAATGTGGAATGTCAAATTTTTTTTAGTTATGATTTCATTTTAATTTTTTAAATATAATATTCTTAATAAATAATTCAATAAAAATTTAAAATTTATAAAAAAAATAAATTTTAATTGAATTTAAAATTTCAACCGAAAACAACATGATTCAAAATGAACTAGTATGGCTCGACACTACTACCGGCCAAACAGGTCGTGTCCAACATGATGTTTGGCTTCTCAAGTCATGCCCGACACGACATGATGACACAATTGGGTCAAACTAAATTGGTTCGTGTCGGCATAATAGAGCCCATTTGACACCTCTAACTTAAATAAGATATAAATATCCAAAAACTTTGAGAGCTAAGTTAAATAATCTCTTTATAAGGATATGACATAAAAAGACAATAAAAAAGGATTAAAGAATATATTTAATTGATCAAATAATTTGTGACTAAAATTAGATCTCAAAAATATTTTAAATTCTCAACCAAGCTACAACATATCACGAAAAATATTAGGCCATGCATGACATGCCACAACTAAAATCATACTTGGAACATGCACAAGTCAACACATACGCCACCATAGCACAAATATGGTATGACTCAAAATGATCATGCTAAATTTAGCATGACTTCCATTTTATGCTCGGATTCTGCTTTAGGGAAGAGTGAACCTAGACTCGAGTAAGATACGTGAGATTAAGTCTCCATTAAAAAAAAAGATTGTGGGTCAACTCAGAATAGACGAACACATTGACTACGCCCATCTCGAACCTAACCCAACAGTGGTCTTTTTTTTTCTAGGTTAGTCATTTGCCAGAGCCAAGGCTAGCCTGGCCCTAACCTACTCAAGCCTAGATCAAATTCAAGCTATCTTAGATCACACCCAAGCTAATCATGAGTTAGCCATGAGCCATGTCAAAAATGACAATGCTGAGTTAGCACGACCTGACTTCCAAAGTAGGTTGTGCCAACCCAACATGGTAGCCCATTTCGGGCCACAATCTATACGCCATGTAGATCATACATGACCTATTTGACATCTCTATCTTTTATCATAAAGAAGTATTCTGGTCATCCGAATTAAATATTTACTCTTACTTCCTAAAAATTACAACCTCATTTTATTAAAATGTCTTGATACACAAAACATTATAAATAATCTTATAATAAATATTAAAATTATTAGGCATTTATTATAACATATTATATTTTCTTATATTTTTGATATTTTTAAAATTAATTTTTAATTATTAAAAAAAAATGAAATAAAACTATGTTTTATTTCAAAATATATAAAAATTAAATAAAATAAGTATTTACCAATAAAAATAACAATATCTCAAACTATCATCATGCTCAACACTATAAAATCCAAGAATATCTGAATGAATCAAATTGAATGCATTCTCTCTCACATAATTCTAGCAAAAATGATATGAGATTCTAATCTATTTTCTTATTTGACAAGACTCACATTATAATCTAGATATTATTTATATTGTAATACAAAATTCTTAGTTCGAGCATATATAGATGACCAAGTTGATAATGAACAAGTAAATAGCGAATAACACCCCAAGCACCATGTAGACTTCCTCACATACAAATTATTATACTCAGGATCAAAGAAAATTATCATTAAAGTCTTCAATCTTGAAAAACAATATCAATAAAAAAAATAATACTAAAATTTAATTATTTAATAATACAATTCATAGAAATAAATAAGACTCTTCATATAGTCCAATATTATCATAGCTAAGCACTTCAAATATCTAATACTTACATATAACCAATGATTAAAATATTAATTTCTACGGATATATCGGTACTTGGATTTTATGGATATATCGGATATATCAAAGATATATCGATATGTATTTACATATGAGCACCAATCAATGACAGATATATCGGTCTCAAATGAATATATCAATACTTAGAATTTATGAATATATCAGAGATATATCGGTGGATATATCGAAAATTTTTATCATTGTATATAACAATGTTATAAGAGCAAGCAAAAATAAATAATAAATAATAAATAATAAATAATAAATAATAAATAATGATCTATGATAGAATTATTTGATCATAAGTTAATTACTCATGCATCAAGAGTTAGATGATAAGTGATAAAAACTATCATGTCTAAAGATTGTAAAATATTTTTTGGTATTTTAAAAGAAAAAAAAAAAGTATATATTCATCTCTAATAATAAATCTAGTAGTTAATATATCTTATTCAATAATTCATAGTGCTCTCAGTCTCTACACTAAAAATAACTCAATATTTTTTTTCTAGTATGACCACTCTTCCAACAACTAGTTCCTCTCTAGCCTCCTCAACAAGTAGTAGAAGATACCTCTCTACTAATAGTCTATCTACCATGTCCAGACAAGGAAAAGACTATACGATGATTGTAATAGCAACACGACATAAATAAATTATCAAAAATAATAAAAACACGCAACATTACTATTAAAATAGGTATCATAGTTGCAACACAATATATGCAATAATAACACAATAGCACCCCAAGAAAGAACACATGTTGTAACAACATAAGTGAAATTACCAAACAAAGTATCCAAAAATACAGTAGCACTTGAAACTCACAAGAGCCCCTAAGAAAAAAGAAAATATAGTAGTCATCATCACACCACACTATAACACATGTAATATGCTTGTACTAAATTGCCACAGGTACACCACAAGTCACACAGCATTGTTGCACCATGCAACATCATTACCCACGCATGCTGTCACACGCATGATCACAATGCACTGCACTAGAACTTGCATTGTATGTCTGGGGTTTGCACCATTGCACAATGCATGACTGCGCCACAAAATCATTGCATGCATGTCTGCACCATACACACATCCACACACACAATGTACACTATTGCACAAATATTTTATGTCACTACACTCATTATAGATCACTCTAGGATTTACCAAATTATTGACTCTGATATTATATTAAAAGTAAACATATAAAAAAATGAATTAAAACTCATAATTCATTTTAAATGCGCTCATCATTAATATAAATATATT
The DNA here is from genome assembly GCA_029783825.1 of Sapria himalayana. NCBI lineage: Eukaryota > Viridiplantae > Streptophyta > Magnoliopsida > Malpighiales > Rafflesiaceae > Sapria > Sapria himalayana. The sequence goes on along the minus strand of JAREIK010002107.1, from coordinate 5,080,993 downwards.
ACAACAAAAAATAAATGACTAAACAACATAGAATACATTACTGAAAAAAAATATATAATTATTCACAATATAGTAAAACCTTCATAAATTAATATTATTGGGATCATGTGATTTTATTATTTTACAAAAATATTAAATAATTGATAAATTAATATGTATTAATTTAAAGAGTATTTTCGAAATTCAACAAAATCAGATTTTAATTAAATTTATTTTAAGATGTCACAAGTTGAGTTATGTATCATATTTATTAAAATAATATAAAAAGAAATTTTTTTTTACTATTTATTATTAAGGAATAATAAATTATATTTAATTATTAAGAAACAATTAATTTACTTAATAAATTAAACCATAAATAGTAAATATTAGTAAAAATATAACATTAGAATTTTTGGATGAAATAAGAAATGAGTTCCAGTTATATTTAAAAAATTAAAAAAACAAACACTAAAATTATATTTTATTAAATTGTCTTAGTTCTATTTGTAATTTTAAAGAAATATTAATATATGATATTAATGAAACCATATATTTATATAAGGATTTTCTAAAAATATATTATCTTATTATCTTATTGAAATTAAGGAATTTTCAACTAGCCCAACTCTAGACTGAAGAAAAATATTATTTTAGAAAATCTATTAATTTGTCAAGTATTAATGTAAAGAGGTTCTACTGTACTTCAACGTTAACAAATATGAAACACAATAGTACTCCAATGCTTCACCATTTCAATGCCAACAATAATCAATTTCTTTTAATAATTCAATTGTAATAGTAACAATAGTAGTGAATATCAATGTGATAGTAGCCTTTCCCACCTCATAGATGCCTACTAAACAATAATTTGTTAGGTCCATATAACCCGCCCCAACCCAAACAAAATTACAAGAGCATAACACCAACAAAAATATTTTAATGGTACTTATAACTTATTATGGAGAGCAAGACTGCAAGAGGATCTGGATAAATAAAAAACTCATATATTCATAGTTGTGAAAAGCACGCTTAAGGCGCATCTAGCTCAAGGCACAACCACTCCCTAGCTATAGCGTCCCGACTTCCAAGGCACATGCCTTACTAAAGAGGCGTGCCTTATAACCAATAGTTTTTTTAAATACATTTATTCTTAAATTTTGTAATTTTATATTGAAATTATATAATTTTATTTATTTTTTTCATCAAAATTTATTTAAATATTAGAAATATTTATTTTTTTATCAATATAATCATATTTAATAAAAATTTATTTGTATCCAAAATCATATTTCACTTAACAAAAGCTCACACTTTAAGTACGCCTTGCACCTCAAGGCTCCAAGAGACCTTTGCATCTTGGTGCGCCTTGCGCCTTTTAAAACGATGCCTATATTTAAAAAATTAGAGTTCAATACATAAACTAAGAATAAAAAAAAACAAAACACATGGCAAAATTCAACAAAAACTATGATATTGAGTCATTATAATTTTCTCTCATTCCTTTGATACCAAGTAAAATATTAAAGAAAAATATCAAATCATGTTTATTCATCACAACATGAAAATAAAATAATACAAAATTACTTAGAGCACCCATATACTACAAGTAGACATATTACGTACAAGATGAAAGCATACCAAGTACAAATAAGAAAAAAAATTAAAACATATGAATCAAAAATAGAAATACTAGGGCATTCAATGTTCTTAAATTCAGCAAATTGTTTTTTTTTTGTTTTTTTTTTCTTTTAAATTTTGGGCCATATACAAGGCTGAGAGCGACTACTTTTATGGTCATTGCGCTTATATATCCATTTATATTTGCCAGTTAGATTTTTTTTGGGTATTCCGGTGACTTTTGTTTTTATAAATGAGCAGCTTCCTATTTCTACTTACATGCACATATACACATGGATATGCAGATACACACCTCATATTTTATTTTGATGACATGGACAACATTCTTAGAAGCTTATTCTTTCTTCTTGTCTTTCACCAAGCAAATATTATGAGTATACTTCATATCAAAATTTAGATACTTAAAATCATTACCAGCAACCAACCTCAATCTCAAGCTCGTTAAAGGCAATGTTCCATCATACTTTATTACGTACAAAATCTACTAAATTAACATATAACTTTAGCCACACTTCACTTTACTCATTCAATAAATAAATATTTATCCCTAATACAACTTGATGGAAAAAGACTTGCTCATGTCCCACTTATAGTCTTTACTTTAGCAATTACTATCATATATAATTTTTATTATTATAATATAAATGAGATTTTTTCCCTAATATTCACCATAAAACTTATTAGTATATATTATTGCATATTTTCTCTAGATAAAAGAAATCACCGTGTTGAGAAAAAATAAATAAAAAATGGCAAACTCACCCTAATAACTCAATGGAAAAAAAATAAATACACAATGATTAGTAAAATCTCATTTTACCTAAGGAACTTGCTTACTTATACCAACTTATAACTCACACATAAAATAATATAAAAATACAGCATAGTCTCAATACTCCAAAATTGGTTATATATACATTATATAGTATAAGTTTAAAAAAAATGAAAAAAGAAATTATGATCCTTTCAACAACACCGTGAAAGTAATTCCTAGACTGATCTATGACAGAAATCTGTACAATGATAAACAATATATTATGCATCTTCCCCTAACAATGTGATAGTCGATCTCAATGCATCTCGACTACTAATCAAGGATCAAATTGTAAACTAAATGTCTGACCATCTAACAACCACAATAAAAATAATAAATTCTAAAACATAAAACTTACATCTTCAAGCAAATGTCCAATTCAAAGAAGCTAATAATTCACAATAGTAAAAATTCAATGTTCCAAATTTACATTAGATTAAAAAATAATTTTTAACCATTTACTTTTCTAATAGATAAAATTTGAATTAAAAATACAATAAATTATAATAAATCAATTATTTATTATAAGTTGAATGAATCTAAACATAATTTTAGAAAGAATTATCAATCCTAGAGGCTTATTTTCATATTAAAATATTTAAAGAATATCTATGTATTTTTGTCTAGGAAAATCTAAAAAATAATTATTATATTCATAATTTATAATATATTTGTTAGTGAAAATCAATTAGTTAATTTTATTATAATTTTTTTATAGCTAATAAAATCAATAACATACAAGTATTGACTATAAGATCAACCCCTAGAACAATCAGTGTCATGGTTGGTGAATCACCAAAAAATAGATACTCTATAAGAATATTCATTTATAGTTTCACTAGAATAGAATTATCACTCAATAATTATATGTTATTTCAATTTCAAAAAAAAATATTTAATCTCTCAGAATTCTCTTTCTAAAACTATCCGAAGAAACTCATTAAATTGAATAATCCTCAAGATTTTCATTAAAAAAAATATATAATGTTTATATCAAACTAACAAACAAATTATTCATGAGAAACTTTTAAGATTAATAAAATTTTGATAGACACAATTGTAAAAAAAATATCATTATAATTAATTTCAAATGATCTACTAAACCATCTAGCCACCAATCAAAATTTAAACCAATTTTTAATGTCAATATGACTAGTCTTCATAACGAATATCAACTTACAACTAACAAAAAAAAAATTAAAACAATGAGATGATTATTATGTTTTACAATATTAAAAGACATATCTCTTCTAACATAGTAAGCCACCACCCATAATAAGAACTCAAAAAAATATTTGGGTATTCAAATATTATTAAGAGAGAACAAGGAAGTATAAATAAAAAAATATAGAATAAAAATCAATTAGCTGGACAGAGTGCTTACAATAACTAATACTTTTTTGAAAAACAATTAAAAGATCAAAATTAATAAAAGTATCAATATTATTATCTAATTTTACAAAAGATTAATCAATGGTTAGGATATGATATTCTCTCCTCATTTACATATAAGCAGACAAAAAGATAACTTGAACATAATTAGTATGTGATAGTACCAAACATGTAAGTTACCTCAATCTTATTATATGAGTTATTTTTCATTTGCGGTTAATATAAAAACTATTTATATGTTTCTCTCTCTTCTCTATATCATCTCGCCCTTTTCTTAAACCTGCCAAATCCTAATATCATATTAAATGTTTTTAGGGTTGATGGGAGGCTACGGGGTTCAAAGGTTGGTGACACATGATAATGTGTATGGTGTGGTGCACCATGATGGTGCAATAATTTTGTGTTTACTTATGTGTTGGCATGAACAATATGTCATAGTGATGTTGTGATGGTGTAGTATTTCCATGGTAGTTTTCATAGTGATTTTTATTATGGAGTAATGATGATGTCATGGTGGTGTCATAGAAGTGTTATGGTGGTACAATGGTTATGCAATGTGTCGTGATAGTACAATAGTTATGAAATGTATCATGGTGGTACAATGATTATGCGGTGTATCTTGGTGAAACAATGGTTATACAGTGCATCATGATGGTGTTGTGGTTCTTGTGTTGTTTGGTTGCTATAGTGGTATAAGTGTGTGTGTGTGTGTGTGTGTGTGTGCGCGCGCGCGTGTGCGTGCGCATGTGAGCACAAGCACACTTTGATGCAATTTTATTTTTGCTGAGATTTGAGAATGGATAGCGGTAATTAGTATAAAATCACTAGGAATAACCTAGTGAAAGTTGGATCACCGAACCACGGTTAGTGACGCTTTGAATATTGGATCACAAATGTGTGAAACACTTGTTAGAGGAAGCATCCAAGGTTGAGTCAAATATATTAGTTTATTTATAATAATTAATTGATTTGGGTATGACAAATATATTAATTCTTATCACACATAAAAAAAGTTTGAAACATAACTACGCTGATATATTCTTCTAATACATTATACTTATATGATAATATTTAATTATTAGCTTGTAGACAAACTAATTAGGATGATACATTTTAATTATTGTCTCTAATATATATAGTCTAGATATAATTGTGTGAGATAATTGATGTGGTGATAGATGTGCAGAAGAGATTATATGATCAAATTCACAACATTTTATACTTACATTCTTTAGAGGAGCATTACATTATTTTGCATATACATATCCTTAATGCTAAGGCACTTTTAGATTTCTCAAAAATTTATCAAAGTAATTCAATTATCTACAATTACAACAAGATCTAATAGAGTTTGGATGGCAATCAAGCAACTTCAGCAATTTTTTTATATGTGGACAATAAGAAAACTAGATAAATGATACTTCTACAGGGAAGAAGTTGATGGTAACTTGCGCTTTTTGTGGTATATAGAGTTACACTTGGAAAATATATTTATCTTTATATCATGATTATAAAGAATATTTTGGGGTTCAAATGTTATACAAAAGACAAATCTACATAGGTTGAAATTGTTTTAGTTAATACTTTCTCACAAAGAGTTGAACAAAACATGTATACCTACCAATTTTGTTATATTTACTAATAGTCTTCCAAGTTATTTTTTTTGGGAAATATTAGTTCCATTTGAGTCATTTATATCTTTATGGTTCTCACTTTGTATCACATCACTATGAACTCTTGGGTTATTATTTCTCGTAATAAATACTAATATCACATATAATCATATATTTTTGTCTAGAAATTTTGATATTGTTATGGTTAAAAACATCATTGCACAAGCCAAAAGGAGAATAATGATGTCAATATAAGGTATATTCTTTTGGCACATATTCTTTTTGTAATCAAGTTTTACTATACTTTATTTCAATTAATTATTTTACTAGACAACTAAACTATAATATTATATTTTATTCTATTAAAATTTGTATGCATGATCAACGAACTAGACAGATAGTTTTCATATAAATTGAGTGAGATAAATTATACTTATTTTTCTATCTCAAAAAGCCCCTCTATGTGTTTGGTTATAATTAACCTACTAATTGTACACTCTCAATTTGGATATCTATCATTAAATAAATTAAATATAAATAAGTACAACATCAAGGAAATGACTTTTATTAGTTGCAAGGACACCCTACATGTAGACCCTCCCAATCTAATTAGGCCTTAATTTAGGACTCAAGTGTACTCCTTAATCTTGATTTTATGGTTTACAACACCCAACATGTAGACTTTTATAAGTTGCAAGGAATACAACACTATGTTCATTGAATTTTTTAGTTATTTATTGCTTAATTTTCACATAATACAAGAGCCAAATCTTAGAGTTTCATAAAGATAATCATGCTAATATAACAACATAATACATATGTGCACTCAAGTGTAACATTGCACACCCATGCACTATAGGCTAACAATGGACAAGCACAACAGGCACCCTTTGTGCCCAGTAGGCACACAACATGCACACACAGAAAAAAAAAGCCAAAGTAGTAGACTCATCAAATCCTAGGTATGCACATTGAGCAATAGACATGCACAATAAGCATGCCATGAAAAAAAAAAAAAACTATTAGTATAATATTTGTGTGAAATCAACCCGATGTATGTATCAAAATATTTGTGTGATATCAATTCACCATTTGTGTTAATTAAGTGAGCAGTGATACGATGTCAGTATATAGACACAAAAAATTCTTATTATAGTGCATATATTATATTTAAAAAAAAACAACATAAATCTATCAGCACTAGAATCATTCATGAGTTCTCATATAATTATTTCATTATGAAACTTACTAAAGAAGAGTGCACAAAATCATTCAAGATTATTAGTTATAATAATATTCAATTCAATCATAAATTTCTTTCACGCATTATGTTTATCTTTGGTTGCTCAAATACACAAAATCATATATTAGTTATGAGAATAATTCATATGCATATCTTTTTGCATATATTATTATTAGATAATGATACATGCAAAAAAAATATTATTATGACTAATTCATATGTCAAATATTAATGACAACGACATCACTTTCTTATGTTTTCTAAGATAATGAATTTTAATTATTTATTAAATTTATAATTTTTTATTATATCAATCCTATATATCACCTTAAAGATCCTATGATATACAAATTAAATGTATCTTTGTATATAATGACCTATTCTAAAATTTTTCACAAATTCAAGCATAAACCCACATTAGCAACTATCCTAATTTCTCTTGCATACTCATTATTATAAATAATGAAGATCATTGAATCTAAAATAAATTTAGATGCATTAAACGGGTCATGCCCGGGTCATGTCGTACAAGCACATGAACATGGTAGATTATCCCATCATGGCCCATTAGCTCGCCTTTGTCAATCGAGAATGCCAACTATCAAATTAGACTGGGTCATATTGGGTCTAGTTGGCAATTGTACGACATTGTCATTGGCACCCACCCCACATCCCCAACTCATGTCCCCACTGGAGTGGGACATGAGATTGCATATCTAGCCAATGGCACTATTGACATCACAACCATTTGAGGAATGAGCACCAAGGCAGAAAAGCCTTTTGCAAGTCTTAAGGCACAAGATGCAATTAAGACGACGGTGGCTACTTTTGTGAGGCACCTTATGCCTCTCAGTGAAGTCATAATTAATAAAATATCATTAATGAAATATAATAATTTATAGTTTTTATCTAATAATTAAATATAATCAAATAAATATCAACTATAAAAATCAAACATCATTAGTATTTCTCAGCATCATAATCATTCAAAATTATTATACAAAATAAATAAATTTCAACAATCAGATAAACAAAATATAAAATTTAAATTTTAAATATAGCACTTTAAACATAAAAAAAATCATTAATATTTTCCTTCACAAAAAAAAATCAAAGTTGAAAAAAACAAATATAAATAAATACATATAAGTCTCAACTCAAATTCTAAATTCATAAAATCATGATCACTATTAGTTATTTCATCAACATTCTTGAACTCTCTCACATCTTCGTTTTCCTCTCCTAATATATAGTTCATTTTTTCATATTCATCAATCAAAACAAAAGTTATAGCATATTTAGAGATTAATGATATTGATTTTGATGGTGTTTTACCCGAGCTAGCTTTAACTTTTATATAAATTTTAAAATTTTCAACTCAACAAGCTTATGCATTATCACTCGTGTGAAATCATTACACTCAAACACCAGATCATCCTCTCTTCATTTTCATTTTTTATTTTTCTCATCAATCATTTATTAATATCATATATATCTTTCAAGAAAATAAGATTAATAGCATAATGTTCATTGAATATTTTTATCAAGAATCGATTGTACTCAATATATACCATCAAGCACAATTAATGCATCATGTTCATTAATGCATGGGTTAGTGAACCTCCCATCTGGCACACCTTCCATCAGACAAACCTCCCATCAGGCAAACCTTCAATCAGGCACACCTCCCATCAAGCACACCTTTTTGTGCCTTTCACACATACCTCCCCACAGGCAATGCACTTTGGCATAGGCATCATGGTGCCTATGCTTCAGACACATCTGAGACACATCTTTAATAACTAGAATTAAAGTAATTAAATATCATATGTTAATAGCTAACACATAACTTCAATATCAAATAAATATAATTTAAACAGTATCTTAAATTTATTTAAAATTTTTTTAAGCTCACTGACAACCATAGAACATAAAATTCTTGCTATATGCTAGGTATTCTTAAATATTTTAGTAAATTTCTTATATTTTTTAATACATGAAAAATAATTTTCATTCTTGCTTGAATTATCAGGTAATTACATAACATATATACCTAACATGAAAAATATTAGTCAATGATATATTTATAATAATTTTGACAATCATGTTAATAACAATATTATTATTTAAAGTATTATCAAATAGTAATACCAAAAATATTATTTTAAATATAATATTCTTTAAAATTTCTTGACATATACTTATATACAACAGAGATGTCATGAGAATAAAAGACTTCAAAATATTCTTTTTTTATTTAATTTCTATTTAAAATCAACATAAAAACCATGAAACATGCAAAAAAAAAATATTATCACGACTAATCCAGATGTCGGGCATCATAAAACTATACTATATTTCCTAATTTTATTAATTATTAATCATTTTTTTAATTTAAAATATTTTGTTATTTTATTTCTACTAGTAAATTTAAGAATTTTATAATAATCAAACTATAAATAAATTTGTATAATATTAACTACTCTATGATCCTCTAAAAATATAATTGAAAGACTCATCATAATAATTAATTTTATCATGTCTTCCCACCCAAAATCATTGTGATAAATGAAGAAAATTAAAGAATATGAAATTGATCTAACTTCAAAATTATCATCACTAAGTATGGTTTAACTAGGATCCTTAGCAATATATTTTTTAGTATATTGATTAGTAAATTAAGGTAGTCAGTGCTACCAATATTCATACATATATATATTTTTTTATAATATATGTATTATATTGAATCGTCTTGGACACCCTTAGCATTTTTATTTTTATTAATTTTAAAGTATGCTCAAATTACTAAAAGTTATCTATTTTTAAGTTTTATAGGCAAATGAGTAGAGACCATAAGAGAAAACATAATTTTAACTTTAGATTTTTTGATCGAATTATTGCTATTATTTATGTATAAATCTAATTAATTTTTATTAAATTTAATATTTGTTATTTTTTTAATATTTAACACTAGACTAAAAATATAAAAAAAAGAGAAATATATATATTAATTCACTACTTATTTATTTATTTATCTAATAATTACTAAATAAAAAATAAATATAATATTATCACAATGAATACCTTAATTTTATGTGTAAAACATTTACTTTGGATGCTTCACTTTATTTTCTCATGACTAATAGTCAATGCTTGCTCATCATTAAACTAATACTAACAAAGTAACACTTGACAATATTAAAATTATAAATTATTAAAAAAATAAAAACTAAAGAGCACACAATCTTTTTTAGAATGAAAAGATTAGAAGAAACAAAATTTACAACTTAACTATGAAAAAATAAATCAATATCCTTTTTAAAGAAATTTTTTGATTAAAAAAATATATTTTTAAATTTTTATTAATATTATTTAAGATAAAAATCTGACAATCATAGGATTTCTACTATTGAATCATTCGATGCAATTAGATGGCTCAAAAATATATACAAATTATATTTTTTTTCACTCAACAAGACAATCAGGCTCAATCCTATAACTATCGTGTCAAGGTAGATGTGTCAAGCGGGTCGGGCCGAGCTAGTCTAGTTTTTTCAGGCCCAACTGGCTGGCATGTTGTGCCTACAATATCGTATCGTGCACATGGCATGCTTTTTTGGAGGGCAGGCCCGGCACAAGCCAAAGGCCCAAACCCCACCCGGTTAGGGCTGGTTCTGGTCGGCTGGTTCGAGTAGGATTAATTAAATTTTTAAAAAATTAGGATTTCGACATAAATACCATTGTGCCCCCGTCGCCCACCGGGCGTACCAAACATCACCAATCAAGCATCGACCCATTGTCCCACATCGGGCGTCGCTCGATGAGTGGGCTGGCGTGCCGTGCCCATGTGCCAGGCACCCATGTCGTGCCTGGCATGGCACGTGGGCCGAAAACCTTCAGCCCAACACAACACGACTCAGGCCGAGGGTGCGCCAGACACGGGCCCAGACACGGGCCCAGATACAACACTATAGCATGTCATACCGAGCCAGGCATAGCTGAACCGTGCCAAGTATCATACCGGGCTAGCATAGCTAAACCTTGACATTTGACACCTATATGTCAAGGTGCCCGAATAACAACAAAATAGAAGTTGTCATTTAAAAAAAAAACAACTTTTTATTAAATTTGGTTATGCCATGAGTCATGTCTGACATAGCAAGAGTCCGAAAAGAAGCCCATGTAACTATAGTACAACAAGAGGCATGTGCAATCTTGGCACAACAAAAGGCCCATGCAACCCTAGCACAACAAGAGGCCCATGCAACCCTAGCACAACAAGAGGCCCATGCAACCCTAGCACAACAAGAGGCCCATGCAACCCTAGCACAACAAGAGGCCCATGCAACCCTAGCACAACAAGAGGCCCATGCAACCCTAGCACAACAAGAGGCCCATGCAACCCTAGCACAACAAGAGGCCCATGCAACCCTAGCACAACAAGAGGCCCATGCAACCCTAGCACAACACAACATAAATCATGTCTCAGATTAGCACAACTTTGATCTAGACACAATTCTAAACTATGTCATATTGTGTTGCTAGATTTAACAACTTAACACCTCTAAGTGTAGATTGAAATTTAACAATTTCATGGTTAAATTAAATTTATTTAAAATCCAGTACATCATATTTTTTAGCATCTCATAAAGTATCCACTCTAACCACTAAATTTATAATTTTAATTTTTTTTATAATATTTATATTGTGTTTAATCTTTTTTAACTATTCTAATATTTTTTTAATTATATTAAAATATGTGTAAACTACAAATATTTATTTATAAAGCATACAAAGTGCCTGAGGAAACCTATAAAGTATAAATAAGAGAAATCAAATTCAAACATTTTGATTAGTGTTAATTATTATTATTTAAATCGAAATCATATATAATAATTATTTTATTTTCATTAAATTTAATATTTCTTATTTTTTCATAATTAATTAAATTGATGTATGGAGATTAAAAAAATGTTCATTGCACCAAACACGATCGCCAATTATAAAATTAAATTATTTATGCAAAAAAAATTATAAAATATAATATTTAAAATTATCTTTTGAAAAAATAAAAATTAGATAGAAAATATGAGATTGAAATTTTAGTATGAAAAAATATAAATATTATACTTATGTATAGAAATTTTAAAAATTAATCCCTTTTAGTTTCCGTGCAAAGCAAGCTCTTTGTGCACTAAGTATGACCTCTATGCTTATTTATAAAAATTTTAAAAGTTAAAATATTAATTTTTAATTTTTTCTAAACATTATCTTTATGTCCGTTGAATGTTTTCAACTCCATTGAAGACAAGTTAACTGACAAAATTTATACAGTTTTTATAAATATTTATTATCATGAGCACACACACTCATGAAATATCAACAGTCAACCTGACCATTGATGCCAGGTGATGTTGACATAGTAATAACTAGATTGTCATTGTCATGCCAACAATTGTTGAAACAATAAAATATGTTATTATTTTACAATAAAATATTTTAATTGAGCTCAAATCGAATCACTCAGCCGAACCAAGTTCATTTAAAATAATAAAATATACGAACTACATGAGTAGGTTATGCTCAACCCAAAGTGATGATCCACATCATTTTTGTCATCCTAATCCATCATCCCGAGTACTCAAGTCATGTCGTGCCAAATCAAATTTTGCATGCAAGTCAAACCCAACTACCCTAAATGGCCCAAGTCATACCTCACCTACCTTTTGTGGGTCATTTTCAAATAGACTGAGCAGCTTGCCACCTCTTGCAAAATTGGGCCAAGTGATAAAACATGTTAGGGTCATAGTCATACACCTGGTCAAGTATGAATCTCAACCCAAGCTGCCACATAAATCTCATGTGTCATTTAAAAAAAAATCATAGTTGAATCAAATCAAGTCAAGGATAGTCGTTATCCTGCACCTATACTAGCAACGGACCAAACTCAAGATAACCTAGGATCAAGACTAAAAAAATCATGAGGCATTGGGCATGACTCATGCCCAATGCCTCATGAAATAAGAAGACTGTGATTTACTATGTTTTATGAGGGTCATAGTCATTATATGAGGGTCATACGAGGTTTTCCATTTTTGAATAGCTCAACTTCACACCTAGTATGGCTAGACATAACTAGGTGTACCATCAAGCCGGTGAAATAAGAAGACACATAAGACATTAAAATATCTTTTTAATTACTCTAATACTGAAAAATATATGTATTATTCACTAAAGTTTGATGAAGTATTAGGAAGTATTAATATAATTAAGTTAAACTTTTACTAGCATGCCTAGGAAGAGTGAAAATCAAGAAAATACATATGAACATATTATTTTTTTTTTCTCTTTTATTGTCTCACTTGAGTCTTCAATTAAAAAGGAGAATCATTTATTGACTATATTTAAACTTATTAGTCTATATTATAATGACACTCATATAACGTAATCATATAAACCCAAAAGCACATATTATATTGATTTTAAAGAAAATAAAATTTCCTGAGAAAAGATATCTCCCCCGAGTCCAAATGATATGGGAGTCCACTAGTATACACAAACTCTTATCCATGATGAACCAAAGAAAGAGAGACTTGATTAATTAGGATTTAAGAGTTTGTATTAAAACATTAAGACATACATAGCCCATTCAAAATTAAAATTTCAAAAAATAAAATGATCTTGTAATAACTATTCTAGTATTAATCATTTAATTGCTCTGTGAAAAAAATAAAAAATTATAATTAACATTATATTCACATATATTGTCATACTCATATATTCTTCCATATTTTATTTTTTTTACTATTTCTATTAATAATACTTAAGATACTCAGATCTCCTTCAAAAATATTATCTAATTTAAATTGATATCATATCATGTTGAATGAGAAATATCATCCATTTTAATAGAACTTAATAACTAATATCTCAACCCTTGAAAAAATCTATTGGTTACCGGTAGATATTTACTATAAAAATAAATCATGTAAAGAAATAAATCACTTTAAAATAAAACTTATTGTAAAGATTCCTCTCACATGTGTAATATAAATCATTAGAATATTTTATCTACAATGACCAAAATAATCTTTATACAAATTCTTCTTTAACTAATAATATCTTATAGATTAATAATATATCAGATAAAAATGAAAAATATTTTAATAATTTTATAGAGGTATATATAGTGTAACAAGTTGTATTTCAAATAATATAGTCATATTCAATTTACAAATTATAAAAAATATTATATTACCTAACACAATCATTTAAAACTTAATTTGTAAACTTTTTACTAACAATCATATCTTTTGATTTATAATATTTCAAATTTCTTTTTATTTTTTTGGAGAAACTCAGATGTCAAATTAATTCTCTTTATTTTGTACGTGAATAATATTCTTGTCAGCAGTGATAATGAGTTGCAAATCATATAACTCAATAAGTATCTTTTTTTATCCCCTTTTTTCCCACCATAACATGCCTCGTCATCCCTCAACCCCCATATTTTGGGGCCCCAAAGTTGGAGCAGGTAAGGCCTTTGTCTAAGCAACATTAAGATATTGGGTAAAGATACCATGTAACACGTATCCTACAATTCTAGGGATAGAACTCAACATGAAAAAGATCCCCTTTCTTCAAGGTTAGTAAGTCTTTCCTTTTTGTCAATAAAACTATCATATTATTGATAACTAAATGAACACCTTCAATTATAATTTTATATAAAAATTTCATGAGGCTCAAATACATTATTGTGATAAAGATTTCCTACTACATGATAGAGATGTCAACCAAGTCATCCAGACAACTCGGATCACGCCGTACAAAATTTAAATCCAGCATGCAGGACAGACCCTACTACCCAACTTGGCCCAAGCCATGCCTCATTTACCTTTTGTGGGTAGTGTCCAAATTACATGGACCATTTTCCACCTCTAGCAAAATTGGCCCAAGTGACAAAACATGTTTAAGTTGTACCTCAGGTCGTGCAGAAATCCCAACCCAAGTTGACACTTGAATTGTACATGCCTTTTATAAAAAAGACAATGATCAGGTCAAATCGAGTCAGGGATAGCTATTATCTCATGCCCAAGCTAGCATAAACTAAACACAAGTAAAAATGGGATCAAGCCATGTCGTGTCAGGCATGACTTATGCCCAATGTTTGGGTCATACTAAAATTTTCATTAAGATAAGATGACACAAGATATTAAAATATATCTTTCTTAATTATTCTAATACTCAAAAATATATAAATATTATTCACTACAATTTGAAAGAATATTTATAAGCATTGATATCTTCTTTTTAAGCTAAACTTATTTTTTAAAGGATCCCAAGGTAACAATTTAAAAGATACATATGAATCTATTATGTTGTTTATTCTTTTATAGTCTCATTTGGATCTATATTAAAATAAAATTATTTATCGACTACATTTAAACATATTAGTCCATATTATAATGACTCTCATATAAAATAATCATATATACCAAAAAGTATAAATTATATTGATTCTACATAACATAGGATTTCATAAGAGGAAAACTTTCCCAAGTCCAAATGATTTGGAGTCCACTAATATACACACATTCTTATTCATTATGAACCAAAGACTAAAATACATGATCAACTAGGACTTAAGTTAATACTATAAAAATGATAATATCACCAACTATTCTAATCTTAACCCTATAATCGCTCTTCAAAAAAAAAATATTATGCTCATAATAATGACTATGACCCTCATATCTTGACTATTATTCTCTCTTTTTAAAATATTATATAACATAAATTAGTATCAACCCATATTAAAAAAGAAATATTCTCTCTTTTAACAGAACTTAGAAACTAATACATTGATCCTTGGAATAATCTATTATTAGTTATAGATAGGTATCTATTATAAAGATCAGTTCAGATATAAAAATAAATTATTTTAAGATGAGACATATTGCAAGAAGTCATCTCAAATATTTAGTATATATTATCAAAATATTTTTTCTTCAAAGACTAAAATACTCTGTGTACCATAATTATTTGAGGAAAATATCCCCTAAAATACAAAAAAAAATTAAAACCTTAAGGCATAAGACTTAATATGTAGGTTTTTTTTGTAAGATGTACTTTATCTAATATATATATATATATGTGTGTGTGTGTGTGTGTGTGTGTGTGTGTGTGTGTGTGTGGGAGTGAGCATAGTTTTAAAAACACAAGGGACACCAAGACACAATGGTTTCTTGGAGCCTTGAGGCACAAGATGCACCTAAGGCGTGGGTTTTTGTAAAGTGAAATGTGACTTTAGATGCACATAAATTTTTATTAAATATGATGCTATTGATATAAAAATAAATATTCCTAATATTTAAATAAATTTTGATGAAAAAAATAAATAAAATTATTAAATTTCAATATATAATTATAGATTTTGAGAATAAATATATTTTTTAAAAAAACTATAGTATATAAGGCGCGCCTCTTCAGTAAGACGCATGCCTTGGAAGGCGAGGCACTATAGCTAGTGAGTGGTTGTGCCTAGGCACGCCTTAAGCACGCCTTTCACAACTATGGGAGTGAGGAAGGTTATGAGAATAATATCAATTATGGAGGAGACTTCGAGAATAATTATTATGTAGGGGAGAGGAGCTTCAGAAATAATATGTTTTATGAGAAGTGCCTAAGGTGAGACAAGAAGAGATGTTTTTGCCTGGGTCTAATGAAGTTTGAGCTTTAGGCATGCCTGAGACATGCTTAAGGCATGCGTTTAATAACTATACTCTACACAAATTCTTATTTAACTATAAGCATCTTATAAATTAATGATATATCAAATATATTTAAAATATATTTTTTTTCTGACTAATTTTGAAAAAAATATATATATATATAGAGCAATCACATGTGTTTCGAACAATATCAACAAAATTCAGTTATCAAATTATAGAAAGTAATATATCTTTACATAATCACTCATACTTTATAAAATTTTTACTAATAGCCACCTTTTTTGGTTTACTATATTTTAAAATTTTTCTTTATTATATATGTGAATAATATTCTTGTTATCAATGATGATAAGATACAAATCATGTAACTCAATAAATATTTTTTTATTCTCCATCTCCCCTTCAACTTATCTTTTATTGTCTAGGACCCAGAGTTAGAACAAGATTCTCATCCCAATAGTATTATTGGGCATTTGACAAAAAATACTCTAGGACATATATCTGACATCCCTAATAATCAAACTCATATCCAAAGAATGGGTAGTCTTTCCTTTTTACTAATCAAACTATCGTATTGTTAATAACTTAAGGAATACATTCAATCATCATTTTATAAAGAGAATTTGTAACTCAGCCCTCAGATACTATTTTGGGATACAAATTTCCTACTCCATAATAATAGTGTTGACCGAACTATGTCGTGCCTTGGTGGCCCATTCAAGCCACAAATTCGTATCAAACACATGAATTGGTTACCCAAGTCATGTCGTGCAAATACAACAACATGCGAGGCAGAACCGAAACAGCCCAAAGGCCCAACCCTCTCGGTCAGTTCATGCTAGGTCATGTCGGATCAAACTTAGAATATAAGTTAGCTTTTTATCCTATATTTTTTTATGATGTGTGGCTTACAAGACAATGCCAGGTCATTGTCATGTCAATCGAATTACAGAAGCAGACGACAAAATAATGGCTGCAAAATTTTAAAAAGTGGCAAGGGCCCAAGCCTGTGCCCCTTATTTGTGTCGGCATGCTAGGCCCATTGGTTAACATGGGCTCGATCCAAGCATGGTTTTAGACCATGTCGTGCAACGAACAAGGATCGGACTACCTAACTCACTAAATACTCTAGATGAGGAATTATATTATTATTGAGAATTTACACATTTAATAATCTTATCAAGATTAAATCTTTTTAGCTTTACTCTAGTAAATACTCCAATTAAATTAAATATTATTTTCATATATAATGCAATTCTTCCAATTAATTCTATCATGTATAAAAAAATTATAGTAAAAATTAACTATTTAAATATTATGAAACTATATATAATTTATATAATTTATATATTTATAAATTTATTAATTTCTCATAGAGTTTACATTTATGTAGTCAAATTTTTACACATATATTTAATTATAGCAAGGCTCAAACTATGTATCAAATCTTTAGGCAATGAAATTTTTTTCAATGATTACAAGTATTTAGAATTAATCAAATATTTAGATTCAAGTTAAAAATTAATTTTCACAAAGAATATATCGACTATTAGTTTTTATATTTGTCTTTAATAATATTATTAATAAAAAATATATATATATATATAATTATTTTAAAATATAGTACATAAATAAATTTTAGAGTGATTATGACAATCACCTATGTAATATTTTAGATCATGTACCTTCTTAGAGATATTGAATACCTAATTTCTTTTCATGCTACTATCTACTATTATAATCAAACAATGACACATTTCATTAAATCTAGTATTTTATGAGAAAATAGAACACATTATTTCATTCTTAAAAAGATAATTTAAGATGAAACTATTGTTATAGATTATATTCTCAGAGTATATCAATTAGCAAATATCTTGACAAAATCTTTAAATAAATCTCAACTTATATTTATCTTCTCAAAGCATTATAATGCTTTGGATATTTATAAACAACTAGAGGAGAAATATTATAATTTATAATTTATTTTTTCCTTTTCTTTATTTGATTATATTATTGATGAGAATACTCAACAGGTAAATTGTTCCAATTCAATTAGACTATCTACGATATCCCACTTATGCACTATATTAAAGAGTTTTAAAATCTATATTTTTTGTGATTTTATAACTTGATTATCCACATATTTGATCCATTCCGACATACAATGTAGGATGATCACATATGATATCTTAAAATATTTTATTACTTTTATTATGAATTATATTAGATATATATAATAGTAATTTTAAAAAAAAAATCTCAAATTTAACCTATTTTTTTTATATTTTATTAAATGATAAAAATATAATTTAATTATAGTATTAAAATATTAAGAAATATTAATATTTTAGGGTAAACTTAATATTAATTTTCTTATTTTTTTAAGCATGAGGAGCATGCAATGATTTACCATATATCTTGTGATGGAACTCCTATGAAAAATATGATAATTAAAAGAGATAATAGTTATTTTGTTAAAAAAGTGAGGATACATTTTATTAGATAGAAATGATCATAAATATTTTTTTAAGTGAAATAATATCAATGATAAACTTTTTGATCAATTAAATATCATCTTTTATTCTTTTAGATTGAATCTCATATCAAATTCTTTGTATCTAAGAAAGATTTCTTGTATCTTTCACCCAAAATTTTTAATATACTTACTTTATTCAAGATCTCTTTCTTGGCATAGAGAAGATGAATATTTATATGAATATAATATGCTAATACTCATTAAGAATATATGTATTACTCACAAGAGACATGAATAGTCAAGGAGTACAAACATAATATTCTTTGATGATGTCTTTTTTAAGAAATTATTCAAAGGATACACACTTTTGGACATCATAATAATATGATTATTCACTTATTTAGTTATTACTGCTCACAAAAGAACAACTAAATTTGTTCTTACACCTAATATTACTAGCAAACCTAATTTAATTCATCAAACCATGTTCTTGTTAAAGGCCCTCATGGTGTGAACAAAAAGGAGCATAACAAGAGATACAAGTCTTCATAGGAAGAAGTGATAAAGATTATATGTCTTGATGATCTCAACCTAAAGACATATACTAAACATGTACATCCACCATTTTTATCAATCAAGTCTCCTACCACATCAATTGATTTAGTTCAATGTATTAACTAAGACCTAATTACTCTTTAAAAGAAATTATGAAAGTATTCGACCAACACATACTATTATAGGTACTATTTATTTTGGTTTTTTGTGTTCTCTTTAAAATTGCAAAATTTTTTAAACTCTTTTCAAAATATTTGATCATCTAGAATGACGATAAGATATATTAGATAAATTAATTAAAACTACTTTCAATCATATATGAGATCTTATTTTGAAACCTCTTAGTAACTCTACAATAAAATTTAAATAAATATATAGAATAAAGACTAGACCTAAAAGAAAGATTGATCAACTTATGTTATATTAGTACCTAGAGAATTTACACGAATTTATACTGTGAATAAATGGAATATTTTGACACATTTGACTAAAATAACCATTATCAAACTATTAATTGTTCTTGTTACTTTTTATTAGAAAATTAAATATTAGCTAAATATTAAAAATATATTTTTTCACAATAATCTTAAGGATAATATATTTATACAACATACACCATCTTTTACAATTATAGAGAGCGCATGCATATATATAGACTATAGAATAATCTTGTCTTAAATTAATCTCCTAAAACATAATTTAACTAGTTCTCTTTAGCACTTATTGTTTTTAGTCTTGAGAGGTGTGTCCAATTATTCTTTTTTTCCTAACATAGATACATTTTAAAAATATGAGTATATATTAATAATGTTTTAATAGTATAAAATAATTAATTTAATAAATCTTAACAAAAAATATTTTTATAAACTAAATTTCATATAAAAAATTTGAAATGTATGAGGTATTTTTATTAGAGGTGTCAAATGAGACATGTCGGGCCCGGCCCTTTTAGCCGGCCCGACCATGCTTTTGTGTCGGGCCAAGCACGGTTACTGTATCGTATCGTGCCTGGCCCAACACAGTTTTGTGGATGTCAGCCCGGCATGAGCCTGCTGCACGAATCCGCCGGGTTCGCCCAGTTGAGTCGAACCCCTAATTAAAAAAAATTAGGGGTTCGGTTGTGCGCCGTCGCGCCGCCACACGCCGAACCTCTAATTTAATAAAAATTAGGGTTTCAGCACGCGTTGTCGCGCCACTGCACAGCCAAACCCCTAATTTAATAAAAATTAGGGTTTTAGCATGCGCAATTGCCCCCCCCTCGCACCGCGGAAACCCTAATTTTTTTTGAAATTAGGATTTCTGCGGGCGCCGTTGTGCCGCTACACAACCCGAAACCATAATTTTGAAAAATATTAATTTCTTGGCTCGTGCCGAGATACCGTGCCAACGGAACACAGTACCGTACCAGGCCATGCACAACACGAGGCCTAATTTTAAAAAGTAGTGGTGTCAACCAATCTGGCCCGGCCCGGTTGACACCTCTACTTTTTATGTATTAAGGCAGCATATTCATGAATTATAATTTTTCTTTTCCAAATAATATATACTTAAAATATTTTATATTTTTTATATTATATGATGTGCATCAGTTAACTCACCACTTAATTTGAGTCATTGAGTGTTGATTTATTTACTCAATAATTTAATTGATACTTCTAGATAAAAGAAAATCATTAAAAAAACTTAATTACCTATTAGTATGAAATATGAATAATTATTTCTTGTATTCTTATATACAAATTCATATGAAAATAATTTTTTAAATTCACATATATGTGAAATAGGCTCTAAGACATTAGATCTCATTCAAATGTCATCAACATGACGAGGCAAATACATACTCAGAATCTAGTTGAATTTCCAAGATCATATAGAAGAGATATTTTATCAAAATTTGTAATTTTGATAAATACAATATTATCTCTTGAAAGACTAAGTAATTAACTATTATTTGCAGATTCGAGATAGAGATAGAGTACAAAACTATAATATCAATTACATGCAAATTTATGTAAATCAATCACTTCTTAGAGAATCTTGGCTTTGTCTTACCTTGAAATGAAGTATTAAGATTTAATTATATTTCTCTTATTTTTGTATTTTACCTTGTGTTCCCTTGTTTAACCATATGTTAATATAAAGACACTTGGCATGTGGGATACCTCAAATTGAATATATATTTGTTATGTTGCTATTTTCATTAGTAATTAAAGAAAATTTTATCTTTTTCTCTATTATAGCTCTTTCTTCTTCTCTCTCACTCTCCTTGAGAAAGATTCTAACAAAGGTGATTACTTGTGCAAATCATTATTCAATACTAATATATTAATATCAATGCAAAAATTGGAAGAACATAAATCCTTGTTAGTCTGTTGACTCAGAACATTGTGCCATTTTTTATTCTTGAAACAATGTGAGACACAAAATATCATGGTAAGTGAGAAAATTAAAACAGTTAGAAGATCAAAAAAATCATTCACGAAATGAAGTAGAAAGCAGGTGTGGAATACGAAGTTTGATTGTGGAAATTCGATCTAAGAGGAAGGAGGGACAAGAACCCAAAAAAAAAAAAAGTGATCCAAGTCAAACAATCAAATTTTAGCAGGAATGAATGCACCCGTCTACAACCGTTTATCTAGTCTTCTCTGTCAGATCACACAGTGTTTCATCGCAAAGGGCATAAGTAGAACAAGATTCATCACCTTCCCTAAACCTCACTGATGTGTTAGATATCATAAACAATTCTACCGATACATCTTGAGATATAACATGCAGGTCAAAAAGATCAAAAAAAAAAATTTCCGACTAACCTTCCATCAAACATGGCATCGAAGACGAAAGAAATCAGATGATGATTCGGATTTTGTTCGTCAACTTCCACGCGCAATGTATCTTTGTGGACATTCACATGATTTCTTATCTTCTTCGCGTTGCGATGCTCCACGTAAGGAGGTGCAGGCTGCTGAGCATACGGATCGTTAGGTCTAGCATCAGGAAATCCGCTAGATTGTCCGGGATGGTAATAAGGCTGAATATCAAATCTGTTGATCGTGTGATTTGCATGACCATATAGAGTGCATGGACGGGAACTGTAGTAAGAGTGAACCTGAGCAGGAAAATAGTAAGGCGGCAGTGGTGGCGTTTGAGGCAGCGGAGGCTGAGGA
This sequence comes from Sapria himalayana, assembly GCA_029783825.1. Taxonomy (NCBI): domain Eukaryota; kingdom Viridiplantae; phylum Streptophyta; class Magnoliopsida; order Malpighiales; family Rafflesiaceae; genus Sapria; species Sapria himalayana. The sequence goes on along the minus strand of JAREIK010002107.1, from coordinate 5,058,382 downwards.
TGCGTACCATGAGTTAGTTCCGCATGGTAGCAGTATGGTAGTGGAGGTGGAGGAGGAGGAGGCGGAGGCTGCAAATGGGGACTTGGATGATAATAAGGATTGCTTCTTCTTCTATTGCCTTGAGCACTGAAAGAAAGTCCCATCTTCTCAACCAGAGCCGTTCCCAGACGTTAAAGAAACGATCAATTATACAAAATAAAACTCTCCCAGATTCAATAAAAAAGCAGTATTATTAACCTTACCATTCACCCGGTGAATTTCTATTCTGCATACCTTTCATAAATTTTCCATCACTCTCCTTAAAAATTTTCTTTTTTTTTTTTGCAATTCCAACAAAAAATCCTCTTTTCTTTAATGATTATCTTGCCTTCGTTTTGTTTCCAAACAGGGGGCCATGAACATGATGCCTTTTTTTTTTTTTTTGCCTTCGTTTTGTTTCCAAACAGGGGACATTGTGAAATTTAAAATCAAGTAATTTTCATTTCTTGGTAAATTGATAATCTCAAACATCAAATCTTCATTAACACCAACAGACCCAATATTAGTGTCCAACTCCGATACATGTTACTGCCAGGTTTCTAGTTTCTTATTTCTTCGGAATAGTTTGTTCTGCCTCCCCTCTGTAAATATTCCACGGGCCATAATAAAACTTTGGCTTCATGATTGGCACTGCTTCGCCAGGGTGATCTTCCCAGTACCTCTCCTGCAGAGCAATGCTGAGAAGTTACATATGAGAGAGAGAGAGAGAGAGAAAAAAAACTACTTTATATATGTTTACATAGTAATTATTGATGTATAAAAATACATGCAAAAGATGAATACATCCTAGTATCAATTGTGTGGAAGTTATATTGGCTGGATGCACAACTTGCATCCTTAGGGTTACGAGTTCGAATCCCACTAGTTAGCTTGTGTGCACCTCGATCGAACCCAAATGGTTCCCCAAAGGCCCAATTAGGTTTTGGGGGGGTCCCACCAGATGTATACCTCAGATCGAGCCCAGATGAATATCCCAGTCAACTTGGACGTGGGATTAGAACTCAAGATATTTATCAATTAATCAAATATATTTTTGATACTTATATTTACAATAAATATGTAATTTGTTTCCTATCGTAGGTTCAAAGAAATAATGGTGAAAAAACAAAAAAAAAATTGAAATTTAAATAAACAAAATATCTGAAAATTAGCCCATGTTATCGCATCTAAAAAACAAAAAAAAAAAATAATATAATAAATAAAAAACTAAAAAAAATAAGTAAGAACAAATAAATAAGAAAAAAAAAAAAGCCCATGAGATCAAATTTTTTATCACATTTTTGTATATATGGGTTTGACATTAAGGCACACATTGATCATATCATGTATATACAAACTCCGCCTAATACCTAAAGGAAATTGCCAATTGATGTGATGATGACCTAAGTAGCACGGACACAGATACGGGAATACAACACGACAGGATAGGGGGACATGACAAATTTCAAAAAACTAGGATACGGATACGGCATGAAAAAAAAAAATAAATACAAATATTATCTATTAATAGAAATTTAGATAAATAAAAAATATATATTTAAAATTAATATTCCATATTTATAAATTCCATATTTTAATATTGCATATATTTTATTATTCTTAAAATTTGTATTTAAAATTAAAATAAATTATTTGTTTATTATATTTTGTATATATATTAAACAAACAATAATAATTAAAATATAAAAAAATATATATTTAAACCCTCTAACCCCTGCCCCCTCCCGTTACAGCTTCTAATACCCTCTAACATATATTTAAAATACTGTATTTTAAAATAATTTAAAATACTGTATTTTAAAATAATGTAAAATATATTTAAACCCTCTAACACCCCCCCCCCCACACCCTCTCATTACAGTTTCGAACACACTCCCCCTCGTGATACAGATTCCAAAACCCCCCCTTCCCTTTATAGAATTAGGTTACCTTAGGTACTGTCGGCACCTCGGCGGTGCGCTCCTCCCCTCCTCATTTGACACAATGACAACTATTTCCCGCAATCGGCTTATCGGCAACTCACTGTCGGCGGTGTACTCCTCAATTAGTTGGAGATGTAGGAGTAATCGTTAATATATAGTATATTTCTGACGCGTTAGAATCGTAAAAACGCGTCTGTTGGTAAACGACAACTGTTACGGAACAACGCGTCGGATACGTCTCCGACGTGTCTTTCCGATACGCCACGTGGCGTATCGGATACGGATTTTGTGAACGATACGCCATGTGGCATATCGGACACGTATCTGACGCGTGTCCGTACCGTGTCGCCGTGGACACAACAGTGCCTAGGCGTATCCGTGCAACATAGATGATGACAATAACAACTTCTACTAGAACTAAGCGCATCATGAGATCAAATAAAAGAGGAAGTCATTGGAACTCCGCACACTGAGAAAATGATCTAGCAACAAATGATGAAGAATCAATCACCAATGTGGCCCCACGCACTATCCATGCAGAGATTGCTTGAGTGACAAGCAACCACTCATGAAGTCTACAAAAGGAACTTCACCGCCCTTATTTGAAACATCACTCACTCAAGATCTCTCAGGTTATATGTAGTCCACATTGAATGTTGTAATTTAATATAGAGTGAAAAAAGAAATCATATTATGAACAATGTGGCATTCCTATAATGGGTCTTATAACATGAAAATTTTGGAATGAAAAAGAGGTAAATCTTTCAATTTTCTAAGTGTTTGATTGTATCTCTTATGTACACATTGAATGATGATGGTGATGATAAGTTTTCTAATTAGTTTTTTTGTCCCTCTCTCTCTCTCTCTCTTCCGCCAGCCCATCTCATATTATTCCTCGACCTCTCATACATGAGCCTTGAGGTCCCAAGATCAAAACAGATAAGATCTTCATCCCAACAATATGAGTAGAATATGTAGCAAATACATTATGAATCACATATCCAGCATCCCTGGAGATCAAATTCATGTGCCCAAGGTTGGGCGATCTTGCCCACTTGCCAATCGAACTGCTATACTATTGCTCATCTTCTTTTTATTACTTATTACTAACAAATAATAAAGTAAATTGTTATAACAAAGTAATATAAGTGAACGATTCAATCAAGTGGAAGTCTATTATTAAAAAAAATGATATAAACTTGCTCGTGTAAAATAAAACATAAGAGTTAGCTAAATTACCAACATGAAAGAAAAAATTTATAATACATGAGTTTCCAAAATCAAATAAGAATACAGGGAAAGCAAGTATTACTAAGTAAAATTGGTTATTAAAGAACTTCATCAAAGGAAAGTAATGTTTATGATTATTCAAACATTTTCTCTATTTGTGAAACTACTACTCTACTATTAAAAAGGTAGTAAAAATGATATCAGCAAAAAAATTATATTTAGAATAGTTGAATGTGATGATAGAATTTATTCATGATAAGTTGGAAGAAAATAATTTGACTCTACAATTTTTTGGAAGCACAAACATTATTTTTATTTTATTTGTTTTTATTTTATTACGAATCATTGTTTTCGTAATAACAATAATTTTTAATATAACATAACCACTTAAGAAGCATAGAGACAGATACAGACACGGAATACGATACAGCAGGATACGGGGACACGATAAATTTCAAAAAGCTAAGATACAAAAATAACTAGGATATTATTCTTAAAAATTAAATAAATACAAATATTATTCTTAAAAAGTAATTATATTTATATATTACATATTTAAAAATTAAAATTATGCATTTAAACCCCCCCCCCCCCCCACCTCGCTACTCCAGTTTCATAATTTGATATAATTTTTTTGTTTATTACATATTATATATTAATTATAATTTTTAATAAATAATTATATTTAGATATAATTTATAATTTAATATTATCTTTGACACCCCCCCCCCCTCCCATTTACTGCTTCGATACTCCCCCCTATTTACTACTTCGAATCACCCCCTATTTACTACTTCGAACCACCCCCTATTTACTACTTCGAACCACCCCCTATGTTACTTTTTAGAAATCCCCCCCCCCCATATTATTGCTTCGAATCACCCCACGTTACTTCTTCGAATCACCCCCTGTTACTTCTTCGAATCACCCCTTGTTATTGCTTCGAAATCCCAAAGACAATCCCCACCGTCACCTCGATGTCGTCGGCCACTCGACATCGCCGACCATTCAACGTCGTCAGCCACTCGACACGTCCATAGGCTTTATTATGCATCTGATGTGTTCGTAAACAATATTGCACATCGGATACGTATCCGACACGTCCATTCAATATGCCGAACACGGATTGGTCAACGATACACCACGTGAAATATCAGACACACATCCATGGCATGTCCATATCGTATCGCCGTGTCCACGTGTCCGACACGGGGACACAACAGTAGATGGGCATATCCGTGCTTCCTTGATAATCACAAATCTAGCATTCCTTCTACCTCTAAACAATTTACCATTTTGATCTATACGTGCAGATTAAGAATGTGGTTGACAAATGTTGAAGTAGTCAAAAAAGTTACACTAACTTTAGAAAAAAATAAAAATCTTGAGAAAATCTCGTAAGAAATGACAACTTTATCTTTTACATGTGAATCTATAAGCAAATTATGAATTTGTTAATCACCAAGCATCAAAATTAAACTCTGAAACCATGATCATTCATAACTATTTGACTATTGGATTTATGAATTTTAAAAAAAAAGTCATTTAGCAAAGTTGAAAACAAATTTTAAAAATAGTATCCAAGTTGGCCACTATGACATAAATTAAATCATATAAACTCATACTTTTCATAAATAATGGTTTGACAAGAATATCCTATTTCTAGTCATAAAATATTACATGAAATATGCAATAGAATGATCATCTTGAAACACATCATAAGTAACATAAAATACTTTTGACAAATCAAAGTATCTTAAAAGGGAGAATAAAAATATTTTCTCCTTTCTTTTAAAAAACAAGGACAGGTGAGCAAGATGAAGTTATATAATCACTTTTTTTCATGTATTCAATTTGATTGACAATGATAGGAAATTTATGAATGAATCACTTGTACAAAGTGAGGAAACCATATATTTTTATTAAGGTTCGTTACATTGCACATGAACCAATAGTTGATATAAGTAAAGTTGCAAATATATTATTATTAATTTGTCTCATTTGACTCAGAAAAATAAAAAAAAAATCCAAAATGCTTATTTATTATTGAGCAAAGGTAATAAAATGGGATAATGCCAGATGGATCCATCAGCAACCAAGCTATTTTGGCATTGTGCAACTTGACCCACTTTTGAGTTAGTCGGGTTAATCGGGCTTGGCTTTTTTAAGAAAATGAGACAATTTGAAATTTATATAATGTCGCAACATGATTGCATTTGTACAAATTAGGAGTATATAGCTAAATAATTACCAAATATGATACACAATAAAAAATTAACAAAAATAGTATGATCATGAAAATTAAAAATATAATTTTTGGTGGAACATTAGGAGCTCAGCACGATTATGATTTTGTATTTAAAGTTACATTTAATATTTTAATATATCAGAATATAATTTTTTTTTCAAATATAAATATTAAAATATAATTTATGATATAATGGGTGGAATGATTGTCGTATCGTACGAGGGTAGCCTAATGAGTTTTGTTAAAAATTTTGAAATGCATATTAGAGTTTCATTAATAGTAAAGTAAGGAGAGAGTTAGGATAATAGCTAAAAACAAAAAATAATAATATTATAAAATGAAAAACATATTTTAGAAAACAACATAAATCATAAGTATGATTTGAGATATCAAATAAATTGAGTGATTCCTAATGATAAAAAAAATAACTAAAATAATAAAAAATAACCTAAAACTTAACATACTCTTTCAAACTCGAGAGTACATATCATAAATTTTCAACTTATAATATATGAGAAAAGCAATATGTTATCCTCTAGTTTTCATAAAAATATTTGCAATCTAATCACTAGTAAGTATATGGGTTGTAGCGAACGAACCAACTTAGATCTGCTCCTGAATATAATAATAATCATTCCTATTATATTTTGTCTACTTGTAAAATATCAAATTGACACCAAAATGTTGAGTTATTTGGCTATCACATAAAAACATTATAAGTCTTTGAAATGGTAATCAAAGCTCATCCAAAAAGTCATTGGTCCACTGGAGATCAGAAATAGTTGACACCATAGTCATATATTTTATTTTTACAAGAGATCTTAAAAGTATTATTTAACTCGTATTTTTCTAGAAGATTAAGTTACCTACAAAATAATACAAAAATATGTGATGTTTGTAATCACATGGGTCCAACTAAAATTTAAACATGCCTCTATCCAACTTTGCTCATGATTTTAAATATAATCTTATGTATTAGAGTTTTCTTTGCTTACTTAATAATCATAAATATTATATTTATATAAATTTATCAAGGAGAATTTAAAAAATAACTAACTATATTGACAACGTAGATAATATTAACCTAATTACTATCAAATAATTTAATTTTTCTATGATCATCTTATATTTAATGGAGTCAACTAATGAACCAATATCTATAAATAAATATAAACATAAATCAAGTAATTAATCAGCATTTATACATCCCAGCATACAAAATTGAGATAAATTATTCAAGATATATATATCTCCTCTAAAAAATAAAAATCATATCTACTAAATATCTAACATTAATATTATTATTAATTATTGTTGAAAAATATAAAATAAATAACATTTTAATAAAATTTATATATCAAATATATTTATATAATGGATAAAAATAATTGGAATAACTCAGAATTAAAATATTTCCATCAAAAATACAAAAATAATAATAATAATAATAAAACTATATCATTCCCTATCAAGCTAATGTGTATAAGTCACAATACCAAATTTTAGAAAAAAAAAGATAAATTAAAATCTCTTCAATACATTCATGAAAATGTCTGTTATTTGTTTTACTATCTAATATATATTATAGTAATGATATCATCATAAATTTTCTTTTAGAAAAAAAGAATTTATATCTTTATAATTCATTCATTCATAAAATATTATATTATAGAATATATATTTCATTGTTTGACTGTAGTTATATAAATTATGAAAAAAAAATACATACCCAATACTCAAGCAAATAATACATCAAAAATATCGCATTAGTAATTATCACTATAACTCTAAACTATGTCTATATATCATATCTTAAAGCAATTATATGTCTCTTATTTTTTTAGGAAACAAACAATATTACTTCTATAAAAATATAAAACTTCATCATTGGTTGATCTACTATATAAACATATTATAATAATGATACTATCCTAAATTTTTTTTTAGAAAGAAAGAATTCATATCTATTTACTTCATTCACCTATAAAATATCATATTATAGATTATATACATCGTTGTCTAACAGCCAAAATATAGAATTGTGAAAAAAAAAAAGAATATACCCTATCACCTAAAAAATATATATACACATTAAAAATATCTTATAAATAACTATCATTATCATACTAAATTATGTCTATGTATTATATCACAAAATAATTATATATATCTTAGTTTTTTAGAATACAAACAAGATTATCTATAAAAAAATATAAAATATCATTATAGACCTCCTCTAGGTAATGTTAGTGCTCAACTTAAATTTGAATATTCAACCAACTAAAAATTTTATGATCTTTAAAAGACATTCCAAGTACTAAAGATTTCTCCATGTATCTCAATATGTGAAGTTACATCAAGACAAACTAATAGAAGAGAATCTAAGAAATGAGTGACTATACTGACTTTGTATACTATATCTAGTCTAATCATAGTCAATAATTAATATTTTAATTGATTCTCTTATAAATAATATAGTTAATTAAAAGAGTTCTATCATAAGTAAGTCAATATCGAGATCAATAAGAGTATATGTTGAAGCACAACCCAAAAAATTAATCTCTACAAGAATATCAAATACGTATCTCCTCTATAACAAAATGATACCTCTCGAAACAGAGGGACTGACTCAAAATCTCCTCGGTATGCTTGTTTATGGTCTAAGCAAGTTGAGTATGTCTCTCTCCTAATTTAAACTTTCAATCCTAGATGATCAAATCTTCTAGTTATAGAGTTATTATGGGTGTGTTTGGGTGAAAACTCATGCACTACTAGATCATTCAAACTCGAAAGTAATCAAATCCTACAGCTTACTTATCATGGAATTTCTAGATCCACTAGAAAAAATAATATAATAAAAAAATTACAAAAAAAAAATTAATAATTAATAAACTTAAAAAATATAAAGTGATATTTATGACATCTGATATCTGAACTAATCATAATGATACATCATTTGCATATCTCATCATCCACTATGCATATTCAAAAAAAAACTTAATAAAAAAATTTTAAAATTTTATTAAGATCTTTTATCCTCATGATAATCATATCATATATGAGTATATAATAAGATTATTTAGAAAATATAATAATCAAAATAAAATTTATAGTATTAAATTCAATAATATTTCAAATAATAGAATTACCATTAATATATTTATCAAAACTATTAAAAATAAACAGTAAGATAAAATTTTTTATATTATGTATATTTTCATGAAATTAATTTGGTGGTACAAGCAAAAATAAAATTTATTTCCATCTACATTAAAAAAAATAAAAATTCGCTAAAATATCTCATAATATGATAATACCTAACAAAAAATAATAATTTAGTAGTTTATATTTATTAACCGACCTAAAAATATTCTAAAATTTTTTTATGATACGAAGAATATATATTCATATATACACATTCTCACTACTTGCATTGTACTTGGATGTATATACAATATTAGTAGCTTGATTAGAAAGTATAAAAGATATTGATCATCCATTCAAACTTTATATTCTTTGGCTAAAAGAATAATTTAGAGATGAATTTATTATTAATGATTCAAACTATGATATAAAAATTTATTTTATGAAATTTCTAAAATTTTTTTATGATACGAAGAATATATATTCATATATACACATTCTCACTACTTGCATTGTACTTGGATGTATATACAATATTAATAGCTTGATTAGAAAGTATAAAAGATATTGATCATTCATTCAAACTTTATATTCTTTGGCTGCCTTATGGATCTCAGTATTAAAATAAAAAGAATAAAAAATATATTAAAATTTATATTCGCTTACATAAATCAAACAAATGAACCTACAAGTTTTATTCATTAAAAAAAATAATAAGTTTATATTTTACGATACTAAGTATGATAATTATAATAAGACTTTGAGTGCGGGCATAATCACCATATTCAAAGAAGATGACTTTTTCATTTAATTAGCCATAAACAAACAATGAGGTATTCCATCAAATAAAAATAAACTATCTCTATACTTAAATACTAATTATTATTTCATTTTATTACATAATAATATATTATTATTTTGAATATTTTAAATTAATAAAAATTATATTAATTCACCTATCACATGCTATCTAAGATATCACATATTTTATGAACCCCTCTGATGTATAGCATAGCATTGGAATCTTTTTTTTATGTCAATCAATATTATTTCAAATAAAAGATCTAGATTATGACTAAATATTATAAAAATATTTACATATTTGAAGGATTCAAGATTAAATATTTAAAATAAAATAAAAAAATTATTAATGAATAATAACTCATATGACATCAAGGTCAAAGATATTGAAGTCACTATTAGTACTACCTTCAAACACATACATAATAATGATGATTTACCTCTACACTACCATACTACAAATATAAAGTGATACCTAAAATAATTTTGAATTATTTTCTTTTTCATACGATATTTTAATTATTTTTGGATTGTTGTCAATTATACTTTATCTCATATTATTAGAGGTGTCAAGGCAGGGCAGGGCAGGCGGGGCGGGGCGGGTCGGGTCTGTTTGGACCCGACCCGCGGTCTTTTTACCGGGGGCGGGGCCCGGTTGGGTCACGAGTCACGACTCAGTGAGTCGTGACTCGTGAGTCGCGACTCACGACGCAGGCAAGCGTGCTGGCGTGCCGTGCCAGGCACGGCACGGCACGTGCTTTGTTCGCCCGGGCACGGCACGGGCCCGGGCACGTTTTTTGATCGTGCCGGGCCGGCCCAGGCACGGCCGAACCGTGCCGTGCCTCATGCTGGGCCGGGCCGGCCCGGCACGTTTGACACCTCTACATATTATATATGAATATATCATATTATAGATTATTTTTTTCATAAAATATTTTTATTTTTGAGTTAAACCGACCAATTGTCAATTAATTTTTTAAATTATTAATTTGATTTTAATTCATTTTAATTTCTAATATTATATATATATATATAATGACTTTTTAATTATATTATTTTGATATATGAATATAATATTTTAAATAAATCAAAATATTAAAATTTCAAAAAAATTAACTGTGCACGTTCAGGCTTCACACAACCAACACAAACACCATGACTCAAAATCAAGCCAACACGACCCAACACAAACTAGCACAAATCAAAATTTTGCTAGGATGACCTGTCACAATAATAAGCTTAGCATTTTACCTCCCACCTTGTCTGGACCCACCCAAAATGGAAAGGGGATTTCCCACAAAATAGAGTCCACAGGGCTGGGACAAAGTTTATGATCCTAGCCTCATCCCCGCCTCATTTAAGATCCATGCATAGGGTTAGAGTGGGCTTGGAGAATATGATTCCCAAGCCCCATGCCCCATCTGGCTCCTAGAGTTGTGGAGCTAGACATATAAAATGATAAGGAAGGTAATGTACCACCTACCCTGTCCCACCAAAAAAGAGGCATGAAGCAAGGTAAAAATTGAAAATCCTCGATGGGGCAAGGAACGAGGAGGGTCATCCCAACCCCACCATGCCCCACCCCATTGTCATGCCTACATACATTGACCAACTACAAGCCAAACAAGTTATGATGGGCTAACTAATTTGGATATCGTGTCATGTTAGGCATGACAATGTGGCCTAACTATACCACAACAAAATGAATCATACTAACACGACACGGCCTGTTTTAATACCTCTATATTGGTCACAATAATATCAAAAACTATAAACTGCACACAATAAATAAAAATAGAATAATCACTTATGATATGGGTATTAATTTACAAATCTATGATCTAAGAATCTAAATTAAATTATAAACAAGAAAAAACTATAGACATGAGAGTGTCTCGACTAGAACTAGTAATGTCCAAAAAAAAAATTTAAAATATATTTTTTAAGTAAGCATGAGAAAATCAAAAGGTATACACACAAGAGATTCGGTTTGAGTATAACCAATAGCCTATTGTATAGCCTCTAAATCTCAAATATCTTTTAGAACTCATGATACTTTTGACTTACTCTCTCTCATATCACCCCTTTTAGTTCTCTCATTATTATTGCATGATAAAATCACTATAATAGTCTAGCTAATCATCTTAACTATACTCAATTTAAGTATAGATATAAATATATAAATTATTCTCTGATAAATCTTTAAAAAAATTGAAATCATCTTATCACTTAAAATCTGAGTTCCCAAAATAATATATCACTTTTTCAATAAATATAAATATATGATATTGCGAATCTAATCACTCAAACTCCTTAATTTAGCTTGGCACATCGATGCATTTATCACTTTATCAATACTCTCATACAACTATGTCTAAGCCACATGGTGAGTCATCATTACTGATCAATGAGTCTATACCAATAACTAAGCAATATCATCATACAAATAAAATATCTCTGACAAATATATCAATATAACTAAGTCCTAAACTTTCTTGCAAATATCATAAAAATTAAATATGTTAGCCACAATTAATTCAATCAATTATCATAGATATAATAATAATTATGCATTGGTCATTAATCACTCATTTGACTTCAATAAAGTGTGGATCATCCAATAGATATCTCGTGTATCATTGACCTATGAATTAAATCCTCACCAATGTCACTCAGAATGAATCCATATTTATCTATAATTTTAATTGTATTTTCTCTAATAATCCCACTAATACTAATGACAAATATAACAATAAGCAGCATCACGACAAACCATGACAAACTTCCACACTCACAAAGTATATAAACTCACATAAACACAAAGCTCCTTGAGGCATGCCATAAAAGCACTATAACAATCACCATAATCACCACCACATCCATTACAAAAGTCCAATCAGCACAATTACTACCATGGGAAGCATGGATAGCAAAAAAAAAATCCATTTACAAATGCAAAAAGTCACAAATCACTCTTGTATAGATACAAATTTCGGTATCAAATAGTTCAAAAAACAACAGCATCGTTCATGCTCCAACCAATGACACAAACCCTCATCAACACTTTTGCACAATGCACCACTACACTAAATATTGTACACCACCCTTAATTTGCATCCACAGAGCTTTTATACTATGTTGAACATGGAATCATTAGGATTCTGACAACAATCAGGGAGAGTGAGGATGAAGAAGAGAAGGTGAAGAAAAATAAAATATTTTTCATTAATTTCAAAATAAAACAAATATATATATATATATATATACACACACACATACATATAGTTGTGGAAACCCAAGTATTGAATTTTCTCATACAATATAAATATAAAAAAATTAAAAAAACTATATCAAACTTCAAACCTAAACAATTATGATTTTTTCTAGATTTGTTAGATTTTTCATCAACTACATTCAACTTTGGATCATACTTCATTTTAATTTTTTTATAAAAAATATATTTAAGGACATAACTACATGTAAAGGCTTTTGAAACTAAATATCAATTTTGAATCAGACTTTGATCACATCTTTATATTTTTCTTCAATTTCATTAAAACACCTCATGATTATTTCAACCCTATTTATGACTTAGTGTGTGTGTGTCAATAATGTTTTTCATTATCAACAAGATACCTATGAACTAAAAGACTAGATATTTTCAAAAAATTAATTATATTATTCTATAATGAAATAATCAAAATAACATTCACCACAAATTTTTCTTTAATTTTTTTCCTTAAGACTATCTAACAAATCAAAATTGGTGAGCATCTTCATCAAGTCACTTTCTCGCTTATAAAAACAAGCTAATATTTTAATATTAAATATTTCATTTTGGTATTTAAACATAGTCATTTAATTTTTCCTCTATGATTTTTATTTTTTTTATAATTCATAATTATATAATAATATTTTTTTGTGTAATACACAAATATTAATATACTAAATCTCATAAAAACTTCAAAATTAAATATGTTTGACAAAATAATATTATGATCACTAATCATCTAAAATATCCTTATTTTTTACGTATTTATTATGTCATGTTTTGTGGAAGTGGCAAGTATTTTTATTTAATGATGATAATTCTCGAGTTTGAGACTTATCAGACATTGTCTCTCTAATATTCAAAGATGAGATTATCGATATACTGATATCTTTCATACCACACGTTAAAAAAAGAGTATTATGTACTGGATATGATCTCCTATGACATCCTCTTTCATATATGTAATTATATTTTTCTAACATATATCTTGAATATTTCTTAACATTCTTAGATCTATCAACTAAATATTGTGTGTTCTTATATATTCCTCCCGTGATAATTTTTTCATAAAAAAATACATGAGATTAAATTGACATCATTAATGATCAAATATCACCTAGTCGAGTATATTTACATCATAAAAATCCTGACTTAACTCACATGTTGAAAAATAAAATAAAATTTATATGTTTCAACTTTAATCCTTGCTTATACTATTACAAACAAATAAATTAAAGATATATAAACATAATTTTATCCACCTATATATTTTCTTTTATTGTCATTTTATTGGTGAGTATTTAAAAATCTTTTTCGGTTGACCAAGATTGGTGATCCTTCCCATCAGCATCTTTTTAAATCCTAGAAGAACTTATGATAGAAACAATTTGGGTCCTATACACAAATTTGAGCAACTGGATTTCTGGGGGGAAACTCATAAAGGGTAATTTCATGCTACACAAAATTGCTACCCATTTCCCATAAATTCCACAGCTGAAATCCAGGAACCAGTCATGACTCAGATTACTATCAAATCATAAACCAGAGAACATGGTATATCTGTATTTTACCGTTATCCCAATTCTTGGAGAAGGATCAACGTTGGGAGAAGGTAATTAGCCGGAATTTCAATTCATGTTACTGTGATGAACAAATTTGGACTGTATTTTGCAAATGCTTAGTTAATTTGCAATTAAAAAAAAAGGCAAGGTTTGCAAACGAGACCTTGTAGAGCTGTTCGGTGACGGCGGCGCCAACGACGCCAGTGTAGAACGCAGCAATGTAAATAGTCACCAAAGGTGTAAACGATTTTGGCCTTTTGTACGGATCTATCATGTCCCATAATAGCGTCCTCTCCCACTTTGTATATACATAGTCAGCGTATTTTCTCCATAGATAGCTAGCCATTTTCTCACCTCCTGGACCTGGGCAACACACATTGACCGTTACGGGTCACCATTCGCTCAATTCTCCGTCATTGATGTCAGTGCTTCTTGACGCAAAACATAAAATAAAATATTTATGTTTTTGTATTTTGTGATAGTTTATTAAAAATAAAATATTTATGTTTTTTTACTCCAAGCACAAAACATAAATTATTTATGTTTTTTAGGCACCAAACACAAAATAGTTATGTTTTGGTACCTCAGATAAAAAAATATTTATGTTTTTGTGCATCAAACACAAATTATTTATGTTTTTTACACCAATAACTTCATAATTAAAAAAAATATACTAAATTTTAAAATATTTAATTTTCATAATAAATTATACCAATTTTAAACACTAAATCAAACATTAATTAATTTTTAAATAATTTATAAATATGCCAAATTTTCATAATAAATATTTGTGCGTGTGTGTGTGATAGAAGCATGTATATACATACAATAATATATAAATTTAAATATAGACTCACACATACACAATGTAAACACTTTATGTGAGATAGGGAGATAGGAGAGGGCAGGGGGAGAAATAAGAAATAGACACACACACACACATATACATACATACATATTATATATATATATACACACACACACGCACACGCACAGAGAGAGAGAGAGAGAGAGGAAGGAGGAAACAAGAGGTGATATAGAAATTTAAAATTAATTTTAGAAATTATAAGTTATATTATTTTAAAATATTTTAAAATAAATTATAATTTTGAAATTATGTTTAGGTACAACAAACCAAAAATATTTATGTTTTAGGACCCATATTATTTTATAGTTAGTTTCACCAAACCAAAAAAAAAATTACGTTTTGATACACTAGATAAAATAATATCACATTATTTAAAATTAATTTTTGAAATATAAAAACTATATTTTATCCTTCTCCATGTCATGATAGATAAAATAATATCACATTACATTAAAAAAAACTATGAGTTCACTACTTGATCCGACCTATTGTCTTTTGATAAAATATAAAAAAATAGGGTGGGTGGCATCATGTAGGGATCCGACCCACGGCCATTTTAAAAATATAAAAGATTTTATATACACATATATTTAAATAAAAATATTGTGTGTGTGTGTGTGTGTTTATACATAAAAATTGTAGATGAATGTAATGTGTATATTATTAGAGCTAAATACATATATATTAAAAGTCATTTTATTGTTATGAATGTTTAATTTTATTTTTTTTAAATCCATTATTTTGTTTTCAATGAGAATTTATATGAACTATTTTACATTTGATAGTTATGCATGTGTGCCTTTTATTCAACATAAAAGATTTGTGATATGTAGAGTTCAATTTACACATAGAAGATCAAAATATTAGTTCTTATTGAGCATGAGCCATTAGTTCACAATCTAAATAGAGTTAGATATAATATTAATAAGATTATAATAGGTTTGTCTTGATCGTAGGGAATGGTTAAGTTCCAATTTCTATGTTATTACAATTGGGTGTATTGGACGGGACCAACTTGAGATAATTATTTTGTACTAACATACAAAATAATTGGTACCTCATGATTATTATGAATACCATTATTCTTAATCTCAATATAATTAATACACATTTATGCCTATTATTAGTTGTTTTATTCATATAGAGTGAGATTTCAATATAGATCAATATCCTCGGCGAGTTTGATAACTGTATTAATTGTATGTTGTGTTGGGCAATTACGTTTCTATGGTAGTGAGATTAAGATACAAAAATAACAGAAACACGGAAAACAAGTAATATATATATCCCAATTAATCAACCATCCACGACAGAATCAAAAACGAGAAATAAATACCAAAAATAACGTGGTTCGCTACTCGCTCAGTACGACTAGCTACATCAACTAGAAAACACTTATGCGTTATAGATTAAGCCAACAGAAATCATCTTATAGTATGCAGCACACATAACAGTCACAATAAATCGCGCTGAGAGAAAAGAGAGAGACGATGAACAGTTCCATGGGTCCAAAAACAGTCACCCAAAATTAAAATTACAAAAACATTTATAATTAAACAAAAATCTCTCAGTTCATTTAACCGGAGCGGGTCAGATCATGGGATGGGTCAGGCTCTGCTCCAAAAATTTCGGCCCGTTGACTAGACAATGGGACCTCCATTATTGTGCTACTACTGTATCCTCGGCCTCTTAATATTTACTTTCTTGCACTTACATGAAAATATTAAAACTGAAAAAATATTTGGTTATACAAATAGATTATTAAATAAAAATATAAAGTACATATATAGCATGTTGAATATTAATTATTGACATAATTAATAGATACTGGTTAAATATAATTGTGAGTGATTTACTTTAATTAATGAAAATTTATTATCCTAACACTTAGAGATAAATATGTATTTAGTAACAAAAAGTATTGATGACAATTCGAATAAGCGAGAGAGTATAATTATAATTATTTAGTGTAATGAATTCTAATTAATATGAATAAGTTCATTTATTTACATTAAATCCTAATATCTAATTTGTGCTTCTGGGTCACTACCATAATCTCAATGAAAACCACAATTGATTGTTTAATAGAATAAATATATTTGTTTTATTTAAGTTCAAAATTCACTTTTCATGATTTTTGAAAAGAAACCAAAAAAGACAAAAGAATATATTATAATGATAAATACAAAAAAAAAACTTAAGAGAGAAAAGTGCTTCTCCTACGGTATTTTTCTACAATTTCACTTTTTTTTTTGTCTTTTTTGGGTTTGGTTGCAAATAGAGAACAAGGAGAATTAATCCACTTTCTCTTCTTCATTTGTTCGTCAGAAATGCACCTAGAATAATCAAGGTTTGTTTTTCTTTGATATAGATCATTAGTTGAACAGTAACTAAATTAATTGCTTTAATCTTACATGCACTATTAATGAAAATAGATCAAATGACCCTAACATATATACATAATATATATTCTATACATATGTAATATATATATGTATTATACATATATATATATATATATATATATATATATATATATATATATATATATATATATATATATATTATACATACATTATATATACTATATACCATATATATACTCTAAATATGTAGTATATACATACTATATATATACTATATATTTATATATTTATATGCAGTATATATATAGTAAACACACACACACACTATATACTTATACAATACATATGCAACATATGCATATATCTAATATTATATATATATATTAATGTTGTTTTTTTTAATACATGATATTGTGACATGGCAAACTACATGTGATAGATGATATGTATTATTTTGGAAAAATTGTGTTTACCTACACTCTTGTAAATTTATTTACAATTTAAGAACTTTTTTATTTATATCTTAAATTGCACTTCACCAAACTTTTAAAAGTTTTGGTGCACTCTCACTTAATTTTACATATTTCTCTTTATCTTGTCCATCTCACCAATTAAAACATATATATGAATTTTAGCAATTTTCAATAGTATATATTTGCATAGTTTTTTTTTTTTAAAAAAATTGCTTTCAAAATGTATGTAGATTGCTTTAAAACATAATATCTTTTGAAACTGTTACAATTGATGTAATATCTTTAGAAAAAATTTTACTTAAAATATTATATATGGACCTGCACATCCTTCTTCATAGTGTGTGATTTCTAGTTGATGAAAACACATAATATTCTCTCTCTCTCTCTCTCTCTCTCTCTCAATTGTTCCTCTTCTTCTTCTTCTTTTAATACACATCCTACTTCATTGAATTTCTATTAAGATCCTTGAAATCTTTCTTACTGTAGTGATACTTGATTTGTAGGTTGGAGTTAAAAATAAGTATGACTCGAAGAAAACAACATAGATCTACAAGATCTAAAAGAAAAATATCAGATCATGAGTATATCGAAGTCACAAAGCTTTCAATGACCTAGATCTCCAAATTTAAACTCAAAATATTAGATATGGTGTTATACTTAGAGGGGTCAACCGGGCCGGACTGGCCCTACCCGGCACGAGACACTGAACGATTCGGTCGTGCCTGGGCCGGCCGGAACGGTAATTTTCTGTGCCCGGGCTCGTGCCGTGCTCGACCACGGCACGATCGTGCCGAGGCCAACTGGGCCTCGTGCCTGGCTCGGCACGATGTCGTTGCCTATTGGCACGACAGCGTGCCGAAATCAATTTTTTTTTAATTAGGGTTTCGAGCACGCCGAAATCCTAATTTTTTTTAATTAGGGTTTTGAGCGTGCCGAAACCCTAATTTTTTTTTATTTAGGGTTCAGCCCGACCGAGCCGAACTCGGCAGATCATGCCGCGAGCCCATGTCGGGCTGAACCCCCACAAAACCGTGCCTGGCCCGGCACGAAAGCACCGTAGGGCCTGAAAAAAATGGGTCGGGCCGACCCAGCACGTCATGTTTGACACCTCTAGTTATACTTACTATCTTCTTCAAATGTCTTCAATACTAGTCTTGGTTTTACATTGATTCTACTTTTTGAGGAATTAAACTATGATGCCTAGAGTTTGAAGATGAAAACTCATTTCATCTTGCAAGATATCAATGAGTTGGTCAAAGATTAATTTACAAGATCACAAAGACTTCTCATCTCTTGAAGGTGCAAAAAAAAAAAAAAAAAAAAAATCAAGGCAAAAGAGTTGAAGAAAATGGATGCTAAGGCCTTCTAGCAAAAAGTAAGCAATAATATATTATCTAGGATAATAGGTTCTATTAAAGCTAGAGAAATTTAGGATCTAATACAAAAGGGTTTCAAGGAGATAAAATAGTTTTAAGAATCAAGCATCAATCCCTAAAAAGATACATCAAAAACTTGAAGATGAAAGAATCAAAAATATTAGAAAATTTATCTCGAAGTTTATTGAAATAATCAAGAAGTTAAAGAAGCAAGGTGAAAAGATTCCAGAAAAAATAGTATTACATAAATTACTTATATTAGTCTTAGGAATACGTATGCCCCAATATTGGTAATGAGTGGAACAAAAAATGGAGGTCCTTTAGAAATTACACACCTAGAAAACAGAGTAAGAGAGAAAACTACTAGAAGTTGGATGTCATCTATTATGGATGGTTATTCCTCTTACATTTGTAATATATGTAAGAAGAATAACACTCCAAGATGGATCATTAGTACAAAACATGGCCACAATGTTTCAATTGTAACAAATTTAAGCATTTATCAAAATACTATAGACATGGTCTTCAACAAGCAAGTTGTCCATAAGAAAAGCCATATGAAGAAAATTTATTCTGTCTCAACCACTCATATTCAATGGTAAAGGCAAAGTCAAAATATATATACCCACTAGAGTAAAGCTCATTAATGAGGTACTCCTAGTATCCGAAGGGAAAAATATATATTACATATGCTAAAGAATCGAGAAGTATTATCTGGAAAGTAAGATGTCCAAAATATTAGTTTTCCTCTTGATGTCAACTTTAAAATTATTTATGCAATGAAGATGCAAGAAGTAGAATAATCCAATCTTTGGCACAGAAGAATTAATTATCTAAACTATAAAAGCTTGAAGCTACTTAGTTAGAGAATTATGGTTGTTAGGCATGGGATGCCTTCTAATGTTTAAATGGCTAACACAATTTTTGGTAATGTATGCAATATCAAAATATTCTAGGTAGTCATTCCCAAAGGGGGTTTCCTAGAGGCCCCCTTCTATTATTAACTTGATTCATATAGATATTTGTGGACCAATATCCATCTTATTCGTTGCAAATAATAATTATTTAATGATGTGTAAAAGATCACTCAAGAATTATGTGGATTTATTAATTACAACCCAAATAAAAAGTCTTTGGTGTGTTTATAAAATTTCTGAACTTAGTTGAAAGGCAATCGAAAAGAATAATAAAAATACTTAGAAGTGATTGAGAGAAGAAATCCTCTATAAGCACTTCACCTCATATTGTGAGGATAAAAGGATTTTAATATAGTTCAAAATTGCCTATATTCCTCAACATAATGTTGTAGTGAAGACAAAGAACAATGTAATTATAGAGATGGTCAAAACAATAATAATAAAAATAAATATACCAAAATACTTCTGATTTGAAGTAGTTAACACTGTTGTTTATCTACTAAATAAAAGTTCTACTTTATCCTTTAACAATCTTACTCCGATTAAAGCCTGAAGTGGAAAAAGGAATATTATTTATTACTCGAGAGAATTTCAGAGCCCATACTACTCTCAATACCTAAATAAAGATGAAAAAAGTTGGTCAAAATAAGCCAAGCATATATTCTAGTGGGATACAACTTTTACTCAAAATGGTATAAACTATATATCCTTAAACATAATAAGTTTCAAGTAAATAGATATGTATGATATGATGAAGACCTAAGTCGGAAAGATGAAACTCAACTGCCTACATCTCTTCATGTACATCCAAAGCAAATCAAAACTAAAAAGGATATGACTTTACCTAATGATGAAGTTACTTAAGTACCGATGTTAGTAACATTGAATCCTAAAATTATCTCTTTTTTTTAAGAAATTTTCTCTCCATCTACTTCATCTCATCCAATTCCAATCAAAATTAAAATATTAGAAGAAATATATAAAAGATACAACTTAACTATTGTAAAACCTCAGAGTTTTGAAGAGTTTTCAAAAGTATCACGATAAGAAAAATATAAGTAATTCAAAGAAATGGGACCTCTACAGTCATTAAAAAACTAGTGAATAAATATTTTATAGGAGTTAAATAGATGTTCAAAATTAAAATTTTGTATGATAGTAACAAACCCACCTACAAAGCTCGGTTGGTACCTAAAGTCTACTCCTAACTAGCTGGTTTATATTTTTATGAAACCTTTGTTCTTGTAACCAGACTTGAAACTATTAGATTGGTGATTGCATCGAGCACAAAAAAGGGATGATCCTTATATGAACTTGATTTTGATTCTGCATTCCTAAATAGTGAATTACAAAAAGTAATATATGTCCAAAAAACCTCCTTGTCTTATAGTAAAAGAATAATAAAACTATGTATATAAATTAAGCAAAGTCTTATTTGAACTGAAACAAGTACCGCGTACTTAGTATACACAAATAAATTCATACCTCTTGAATCAAGGGTTCACCAGAAATCTCAGTGAATCCACACTATATATTAAACATGATCATGCTTTTAGAATTATAATTATGATATTGAATTTGAATGATCTAATATTTTTGAGTAATAAACTCATAACAATTCATTTTTTTTTGTATATTACTATAACGATTGTGCTTAGCAGACACAAAAAATGAAGCAGTATGAAATGTCTGATACGAGACTCTTCCATCATTTTTTGGGATTGATATATTCCAAAAAAATAATAGGGAACTCGTTACTCAAACTAATATGTTCAAGCAATTCTAAAAAAGATTGGAATGATCAACTACAAATCATATTCTATTCTATTAATCAGAAATCAAAATTTAAAAACTAGTAAAGGGAAACCAATGAATAGATCTTACACAGAAGTTTGATTGATAGTTTTCTGCATACAAAAATTATATTAAATTGCTACTGCAACTAGTGAAGCCTTTGTTTTTTCAGTGAATATTTTATCTCATTTTTTCAGTGAGACGACAAAAATAATTTTGAGATATCTTAATGGTAATATAAACATTGGATTAAGATATTTCAAAACTATGAATATAAAACTATATGATCACTGTTGTGATAAAGATTGAGGGGCTTTTAAGAAGACTATATATATCACATATGGACATGCATTCTTTACTGAATCAACGGCCATATCCTAGGCTTCAAAGTATTGCGGCCTTATCCACTGGTAAGGGAGAATAAATTTCTAGATGAGAAGTATCAGTGATAATGAAAAGAAAGTTGAGGCCATATCAATATATTGTAATAACAAGTCTACCATAGCTATTGCTAAAAAAAATGCAATTATTCTTCATCTTATTCATGAAACATATAGGTATATATGCATATTTAATAGTATATTTATACACATTTCTTTTAAATTGTACATATACATTTACTATTAGTAACAAGTAAATAGACATTTTAGGCGTACATATATATATATGTTTTACAAACATATATATACATTTTAAAAAGATAGTATATATATGTTTTTCAAAAGTATGTTTCTCATTTTCTATAACAAAATACATAGTTTGTCTGGCTAATTGTTAATTAAATTTTTTATTATTTTTAAAAGATGACATGAAATTGTGGATGACATTCTCGGTGAGGCAGATGAGGTAGGGATAAAAAAATAAAATTAAATAAAAATACATCAAAATAAAATAAAAGTAGAGTTTAATAAAACAAAAATGAGATTATTAAATAGCAAACATTCTTAAATGAATATTGGGAAACACAAATTTTATTATTTTTTTATTAAAATAGTTATTTTTTTAAATACTTTTTGAAATTTTGAGTATTTTTTGATTATATTGAACCAAAAGTTAATTTCAAAATAAATGAGTAGCACAAATAATTCATTTAAAAAAATATTTTCATAAATTTTTATTTTTGTAACAAAACATAAATATTTTAATTTTGATATCCCAAGACATAAATATAATTTTATCTTTTTTTATAATCCTACTTATAAATTTCATTTAATTTTTTACTATTCCCAATCCCACATAAGTCAAATGGCTATTGCATCTGAGTTCTGAGATTGATATTAAATCATCAGATCATCCTTACCATACCAGTCAAACTGTTCAATGCGGTTGTTCTGAGATTGATATTAAATGGCTATTGCATCAGATCATCCTTACCCAATTGCTATATGCTCTGTAGGATGAAGATGAACTGATTGAGAGCTATCACGTACGCACAAAAATGGCGATCAACTTCAAGCCAAATTGCAAAGAGAAATGAAATATCATGCAACGGAAAAGCTTCCAATAAAAATTCAAAAGCTTTGAATAAAAATTGTGTTAGATCTTAAAGATGAAAAATTTTGAAGCGAAACAGGCCTTAGATCGTGAAACAACAACCGGCGGACCTGCGTTTCTTCTGCACGGAAAACCTTCCTCGGCTGCGGTCACCGACTATTGTGATCTCGGAGCAATCATGGAGATCTTGAAGACTGATGTACTTCACGGTCTTGGAAAACCCGCCGCCGGCTTCATGAACCCAGATGTAAAGATGGAAAGCGGCATCGTGGCTGTGCAGCAAGCTGCTCATACATCCCCCATTTTTCACGGCGGCGTTCCGGCTGGTCGTATACGCCCTGTATAAGCTCTGACATTTGATTCGCTTCGAGTGACCGTTATCCAAACAGTAAACTTTTTTCAGGACCGAGTCCACTCTTACCTGGAGATGGAGCGTCCGGCCTGTCCGATTCCAAATCCTGGTTCCGATCCCGGAGTTCTCGGTGTGGTCCCGGCAGCCATCGAGGCAGCCGGATAACCGTAGGTAGCGGCCCAAAATCGGCTTTTTTCCTGCCAAAATTTCAAGCAGGTTCGCCACCTTGAACTTCTGGAAGACGAACATATTATCAAATTAAAATTTGAAACGGATTTTGAGACGATCTGTTAATGTTTATTATATAGGAAAGCGAGATGGGGGCCTGTCGACCCGAAATGTCGCTCGGTTTCATCTCTGGTTGGTATGGGTCGACCCGAAATGTGTCAGCCAAGTTGTGGACTACATAAAACTGGATTGGATGAGCCCCGCTGGTCCGCTCTCTTTTTTTATGCTATTTAATTTAAAATTTGATCTTTAAATAATTTGACCTTGACTGGAAAGTAGAAAATTGACACAATTTTCTATCTTTCGGGGAAAAAAGAAATAAAAAAGGTTCCTGCTGGTCTCGCAAGTGTCGATTCTTGATTGGGTGTAGCGCAAAAGTTTACAGTGAACTTCAGTTATTGACATAATGAGCATTAACAAAAGTGTTAATTATGTTATGGGGTGCTCCACCATAAATATTTAATAATTTGAAACTTATATTTTAAAGTTTAAAAAAAAGTCATCAAAATCAAAAATAATTAAAATTCGGTGAACTCTATTACGTTTATACTAAAATGCACTTCATTAAATCACTAAAACCTTACCCCCCATTTCATTGGCCCTAGCCTCGCCTCTCCCTCTCTCAACTGCCCACCTCACCAACTCATCCTCTCCCATTGACCCCTCTCACCGGCTAATCCTCTCCCATCGGCTCCCCTCACTGGCTCACCCTCTTCCATCGGCCCTCCCTCACTGGCTCACCCTCTCTCATCGGCCCCACTCACCTGCTCACCCTCTCCATTCTCCTAGAGATCGACGGAAGAGTTCCTAGAGCTCAAAGACGAGCCCTTTGAGCTCCATCGAACTCCTCTTCGAGCTCAAGGAGCTCGACGGGGAAGACTTCGAGCTCCATCGATCTGAAATACGAGCTCCTTGAGCTCTTCGTCGAGCTCCATCGAGGATGGAGCTCGAAGACGAGCACCAGAAGATGGGAACGGGCCAAGGGTGAGGCGAAGACCAATGGGAGAGAGCAAATGCGTGGCGAGGGCCGATGGTAGAGGCCAATGGGAAAGGGCAGAGGAGTGGCGAGGGCCGATGGTAGAAGCCGATGTTAGATGGCGAGGCAAAGGCTAGTGGGAAGGTTTTATTTAAAATTAATTAGTATGACTAAATATTAGTTTAGTGATTTAATGAATGTCATTTTAGTATAAACGTAATAAAGTATCTCAAAATTTTTTTTTTATTTTGATGACTTTTTTTTAAAATTTTGAAATATTAGTTTCAAATTCTTAAATATTTCTGGGGAAACACCCCAAAAGATAATTTCTCTTTAACAAAATATTTATGTTTTGATTTGTTTTCTATTTTTAATAATTTTAATAAATGAAATATTGTATTTTTATATTGCAAACTTTTCATAATTAATAAAAAATAAATATTGTTATGTTTTGTACGTAAATCACAAAATATTTATGTTTTGTTGCACCAAACTTTTCATAATAAAAAAAATGCTAACTTCTAAAATAATTAATTTTTTTGTGCACCAAAATTTATAACTCAATTTTGTCCTCTAAAATTTGAAAAAAAAATTAATTTATTTAATTTACAAATTATTATTGAAAACTGAGAAACTAATTAATACTGTAGAATGGAAAATGTGGGAATGAGATTCAAAGTCATATCCTCCAGTTGTCAAAACGATAACAAACCACTCGATCATATGGTTATTATAATATGAGAAACAAAATGAAATATATATAAATATATATATAAATATAAATAGATATATAATTATACATAAATATATTTAGACATAAAAACATATATATATATATATATATATATATTGACAGGCTTACACACACACACAAACATAACATGCACATAAACACACACATATAGATTTATCACGACAACAAAATGATAAAATAGAAATGAAAAATATAGATGCTCCATTTCGTTTCTAAAGTTAGAAACAGAATAGAAATGAATTAGAAAAAAAAAAAAGAAATATTACTATAAAATTTAGAAATAGAATAATAATCCATTATTATTTGAAATCGTACGAGTAATTTCACATAAAATAAAATCAAAATTAAAAATGGAATTAGAGACAAAAATTAAGAGTTTAACTTTCCAATGCTAGTATCACGCGAGGACGTTGGTGGATTATGTTATGTGACATTTAGCGAAGGAATAAAAACGGATAAGAGGTCCATTTTAGGATTTGGCGATGGAATTGAATTCCATCACTACTTTTGAAACAGAAAATTAATTTATCCCCATTTGATGTTAATACATTTTTTTCAAAGAATACTTCGTACATTTGATACTAATAATAGGTTTTGGGCAAATTAAACACCAACATTCTTTGCCCATCGACCTATTGGACGTTGTACTCCTTCATGATTATGTTTTTTGCCTTATTCATCATTCTTAGATGTATGCAATTTTAATTTCTTAATTACAAGTTTTGTGTGTGTGTGTGTGTGTGTGTGTGTGTGAAGTTTTTGATTAATTTAATTTGATGTACTTCAACATAGTTCTTGACAAGATAGGCATGTGAGTGTTATCCGACTAGATCTTAGAAAAGTGGATATTCTACTCAATTCCATGTCCTATACAAGTTTATGAGAGCAATACTTTTTTTGAGATATTTATTTTTTTGTTTTTTTTCAAAAGAAAACTTGATTTATGGCCTTAGCATGTTTTATTTTTTTTTGATTTTATATGATTTATTGCTTAATTTTTATAATTTTTTCATTAATAGATAAATCTAAATTATTTCATTTTTTCTGGATGAAAAAAAAAAACAACTTCAACATATTGCTAAATATCTAAGAGTTTCATGCAAACCTCATCGACTCATTTAAATGCAATATTACTTTCAACTTATCATTGGATATCATTAATTTTTGTTATGCATGTTCATTCATTTCACAAATATAACATACATCAAATATAAGATAGTTTTTGTTGGGTCTGCCCAAATTGGGTTGACCAAGTTTTGTTTAGTGGTATTTATGTTTGGTTATTTTAATTTTAAAATGATAATATATAATTATTATGTTAAGCTTTAATATTTTATTTTATAGTTATTACTATATTCGATTTTTTTTTTACATATGTGAAGCACAATGGACCATGATAATGTGATAAATTTATCACATCCTGAAATTCAAAAAAAAAAAACAAATTTTAAAAAATTGGAACACTTGTACTGTTAACAAGCGGCATGCTTGGTGCCTCTTTGATAGGGGAGCATCCCTATCCAATAATTATTAAAATGAAAAAAAAATTATCATAAAAGGGTGTGACTACAACTTATGCAGTATATAATTTATTTTATTATCTATTTAATCATCTATTTCTTATTTCTCTATTTTATTTAAAGCCATATGTATTGATATGTTGATCCAACTCATTCTGTTTATAGAATTATATTTATTTTCTTATAAATTCATTGCATGTATAATTTTCTCTATATACTATGTTCTTTGTCTCTCTCTTTCTCTCTCTCTCTCTCTGTGAATTTTTACTGTGATATTTAGTTATTAATCTATAAGCACTAAGCACTTTTCTGGTGGACATAGTTAGTCGTGTTGAATGTCTAGCGAATCATGTTAAAACTGGTGTTTGATTATTTTGGTGTGTATTACTTATATTTCTGAGAAATCCAATAGTATCGCATAATCACTATCGAGAGATAATAAATTCTAACAATTGGTATCAGAGGGTTTGTTTATTGATAGTTTTTTGTTTAATTCATTGACGAATTTCTAGTTCTATTATTGTGATTTTTCAATCTGTAATTATTTGTTGAAATGTCTGAAACATTGAACATCATTATTGAAAAGTTCAATGGCAGGAATGGGTTTATTATGTGACAAATAAAGATGCGGACACATCTGAATAACTTTAATATATGGAGCTTTCTAGTTCATGGTTATGTGATACTGCCATTGTTACTATTGTTGAGATAACCGAGGTTGAGGCACGAAGGCAAGAAGAGAAGGCCCGCCCTACTATTCTCATGAGCTTGGTTGATGAGGTTATAGCGGAGGTAACAGATGAAAAGACCACTGCAGGCTTGTGGCTCAAGCTAGAGTCATTTTATATGACAAATTCACTCGCGAACAAGCTTCTAATGAAAAGGAGACTCTTCACACTCATGATGCAGGATGCAGAAAGGAACTATATTTGAATAGTATCCTTATGAACATGAAGTGTGTAATGCCAAGGTGGAAGATGCGAATGTTACACTTATGATGTTGGTCTCACTTCTTGTTTCATATGAAAACTTTGTGGAATCAATGATAATGGGGAATGATGAAATTACTATGAAGAATGTTCGATCTACTCTACACTTCTGAGAGATGAGACAGAAGAAAATTATTGAACGGCCTGAGTAGCAAACTACTAGATTTGTGGTAATGAATATGAGGCCCCAACATACTTCATTCGAGAAAAAAAGGAATAGGTTTCAAAGAAGGCCCAAGGAAGGCGACACTTGTCACTACTGCAAACAAAAAGGGTACTGAAAAACTGAATGCCCAAGGAAGAAGATGAGAACTGATCAG
The DNA here is from genome assembly GCA_029783825.1 of Sapria himalayana. Lineage (NCBI taxonomy): Eukaryota > Viridiplantae > Streptophyta > Magnoliopsida > Malpighiales > Rafflesiaceae > Sapria > Sapria himalayana. The sequence continues at coordinate 5,029,738 of JAREIK010002107.1, read as the reverse complement.
CCTAGTCAGCATGCTCCCCCACCTGTTGCTGTTATAGCATGTAATGACATGGAAGAAGATGACCTCATGTTGATCATTTCAACTAATGTTGCAAAGTTTGACTCCAAGATCCTAGACAGTGGTGCTTCTTTTCACATTAGTATGCATTTGGAATGATTTATTAGATATGATATGAAGAAAGTTGATCATGCTATTGTAAGCAATAGCCAACCATGTAAAGTTGTTAGAGTCATCATAGTCAGGTTGAGAATATATGATGGCCAAATCATGTCACTATCAGATGTAAGGCACGTTCTAGAGATGACTATTAATTTGATTTCTTTTAGCGTAGAGGAAGATCAGAAATATACCTTTAGTGGTGGCGAGGGAATACTAAATATTCATTGAGGAGATAACATCATATTGAATGGACATAATAGTGGAATGTTATACACACTGATGGCTTCCACAGTGATAGGGGTTGCTGCTGTAACATCAAGAGAGCATGCATCTGAAGCTAAAGCTGATCTTACCATATTATGGTACATGTGGCTCACACATATGGGTGAGAAATGTATGAAAATTATTTATGATCTTAACCTTCTTATTGGTCATAGAATTAGTAAACTAAATTTTTGTGATCATTATATTTTTGGTAAGAAACATAGAACTAAGTTTGGCAAAACTATACATTACACAAAAGGCACCTTGAATTATATCCATGTGATTGTTAAAGCCCTTCCAAGGTCACATCTCTTGGTGGTGTCCAATTCTATTTATATTTAGTAGATGACTACTCCAGGATGTCCTTAGTATCCATGATGAAACATAAATCTAAAAATTTCAGAAAGTTTATGCAGTGAGTTTGCTTAGTAGAAAACTGCTATGAATAAAGAATTGTCTAGAATTTTATTCATTTGAATTTGAGGAATTATAAATGTATAGCTAGACATATAATTAGGGACACTCCTCAGTAAAATAGCATTGTTGAATGAATAAACCAAACTCTTTTGGAGAGAACTAAAAGTATGCTCTCTTAATTAGGTTTAGGCAAAAGTTTTGGGTTGAAACTGTTAATACAACATATCATCTGAAAAATAGATCACCGCATAGTGGAATTGATTTCAAAATTCCATTTAAGGTATGGTTTAGTAAACCTATAGATTATTCTAGTCTAAAAGTATTTAGTTGTGTTACCTACTATCATGTAAATAATGGTAAGCTTGAACCACGAACAAGAAAAATAATATTTATAAGATATGGTGATGAAGTCAAGGGATTTTGTATCTGGTCACTATTTGAAAAGAGAATGATCCTTTCTAGGAGTGTTACATTTGAAGAAAGTATCATCCTAAAATAAGTGCCTAATCCTATCTAGTCATCTAAACTTAAGGTGGAGCTAAAATCTGATTCTGTGACTCCAGGAAGGATGTCTGAATTGGTATCTAAATAATCAACAGCTGATCATGAATATGATCTTGAGTCTATTTCTGAACCTGATCCTGAACCTACACTTGAAGTGTATATCCCCTAGAGTATTGATAGGGATAGACCAAGGAAGATAAATGTAGGTTCTCTGAGATTAGGCCTTGATGAATTTGTAGGGTTTGTCCTATAATTACCAAAGAAATTGACATTCATGAACTATCTTCCTTTAGAGATGCTTTAAATATCTTGAATTTGTGTCATAGTAAGTTGCCATGAATGAAGAGATTGAATCCCTTGATAAGAATGGTATTTGGGTTGTTGTACCTAAACCAATGGGTTCTCAAGAAGAAAGAAGATACCTCAGTTACTGGTGGTGTAAATTCAAGGAATGTATAGTTGTATGAGGGTTCAGTCAGAAAGAAGATATTGATTATAGTGAGATATTATTTCTTGTAGTCAGACATACCTCAATCAAGGTGCTTCTAGCATTAGTCTGATATCAGAATCTTGAACTTGAGCAACTAGATGTCAAAACTACTTTCTTTCATGGAAATCTAGATGAAGAAAATTACATGAACCAACCTAAGGGTTTTGAGGTATCAGGTGAATAAGCTCATGTTTGCAAGCTTCTAAAGTCTCTTTATGGACTGAAATAGTCTCATTGTCTGTGGTACAAAAGATTTGATTATTTAATGACTAGTCATGAATATAGTAGCTATGACCATTACTGTTATATTTATTTTAAAAGGCAAAAGGATGAGTCATATATCTATTTACTATTGTATGTGGATGATATGCTCATCATTGCCAGAAATAAATTTGACATTCAGGAACTAAAAAATCTCTTCAGTTTTGAATTTAATATGAAAGATCTTGGAGGGGCAAATAAAATTATAAGCATAGAAATTTTCAGAGATAGGATTAAAAGAAAATTATTACTATCATAGAAAAAATAAATTCAGAAAATCCTATCTAGATTTGGAATGACTTCTTGTAAGTCTATGTTCATGCCCTGTGCTTCCAACCTCTATCTATCATTGGAATTATGTCCTCAATCTGAATCTAATAAGGAATTGATGTCCAAGGTTCCTTATTCTAGTGTTTTCAGGAGCCTCGTGTATCTCATGGTGTACACCTGACTTGATATTGCTCATGCAGTCAGTGTAGTGAGCAGGTTTATTATAAACACTGATCAAGAGTACTGGAAAGCTGTCAAAAAGATACTAAGGTACCTCAGGGGGATATCTGATATAAGTGTGATATTTGGTAATGAATTTGAACTCATGCTAGCTGTATATTCTGATTCTGACTATGCAAAATATATTGATAGTAGATGGTCTATGACTAGCTATATCTTCACTATTTGTGGCTCTATAGTTAGCTAGAAAGTCACACTTCAATATTTTATCACTCTATTCTCCACTGAAGTAGAGTATATGGCTCTATCACTCTATCTGTGACAACCTTAGTGCTATTTGTTTAGCAAAAGACAAAGTACACTATGAGAGGACAAAGCATATTGATGTGCGGTATCATTAAAAAAACATTTATGCCTAATATAAATCTACTAGTACTTAGATCATGCAAATAATACAGTGAATATAAGTCAAAATATCAATTTCATAGTGATTATTATGGTAGTTTGATCAAATAATAATGAATTAACTATCTACTCAAGTTGAAAAGATAAACTTGGGTCTCAAATAGATACTTAGACACTTATATTGATTTATTTTCTTATCTATGATAGAGTTCTCTTTTAAGTTGTGAAAATGGCATACTTGATTGTTGGATGAAGGGTATGGCTATTTGGATTTCCCCTTGACTTAATGTCATGTAATATGATTATCAATCATGGACTATCACAAATAGGGATGGTCCTCTTATAGTTGTGTCTTTGGTATATGACCACCGAAGCCACACTTAAATCTTTCATATGCAATTATATTATTATACTAATTTTAGACAATACATCTACTATCATTAATGACTGCTTTGAGTGTACATTTCTATTTTATAGCTGTAATTTTCTTAGAAGATAATGATGTAATATATTTCTTAGAACATTTGTGCTTTCAACTTCTTAGAACATTTCTATTTTATAGCCTCAATTTTCTTAGAACATTTGTGCTTTCAACTTCATAAGTTCATACTCATATCGGTTAACATATTTCTTCCTAGTAACTCCACTGATGTACGTCATACAAGAGGAAATTTATCATAGTACTATCACTACCTTATGCTTCACTTCCCCTTGCATGTGTCCAATAGCTTACCTATCACCATCTACAATAGCAACACATGATACTCAAGAATGGGTGAAACTCTAGCTTAGAAATCCTATTTAAACTCGACTTTATTTTAAGGATAGTCCTTCTAGAAGATACACAATTGATTGGTCATTATAGTATTTGTGCTTTCGATATTGTAAATGTCATACTGGCAACAATTAAACTTACTTTGACCTAGGATTTTCATGCATGTATCTAATGCATGAAGAAGAAAGCTAGAGGGATGTCACTTACTATCGATGTCACCTTGTGTGTGTGTCTAATGACTTGCATGTCACCATCAACCATAGCTAATACGCATCGATTCATTAGGTTGTGAAACTCTAAATCGATGTTCTAAGAAACATCCATATCCACCAACTTACAAATCATAACAACACCATAATAATTCATCATAAAACCACATCTATCATAAATAATTACATAAACCAATCTTAGATCCCTAATTAGTCTTAAAATTAGTGAGGAATTTGAGTGAGTAGATTAGAGAATCATCTCTTCAAATGTTGTGTAAATCATGTGACATATGCAAGAAAAGGTGATTCATATGGTGGTGACAAACATCGAAATGAATTTCTCTTATATGATTTTCATAATTGAGATTCATGGGAACATGAATATTAATTATCATTAGAATGATGCTTATGAAGCCAAAAGTACAAATATATATAATGTATTACCATATCATCTTGTATCTTTAAAATGTTAGAGGTTAGAAAATATAAGTGTGCATTCAAAACAATCAACAAGTGTAGTTGACATAACATCTAAAAGAAATAGATGTGTAAACGACCAATGAACAAAACAATATGTAAATTTAATGGTGAATATTGAGGGGATAACTATGAGAAAATAATTTTTGGTGGTGATTGTCTAAGAATGAAAACTACCCTACTATCATCAAGCTCATATCATCATGAAATGCCAATTTTCTCCTTTAAATTATTATTTATTTAAATATTTCTAATTAGTATATATTTTTCAAAAAATGCACACAATTTATATGCACACCAATTTTTGACAGGATACCTATTAATTCCATGATAGTTATTAATAAAAAGTTATTATCGGAATAATATCTTACAAATAATTTTCTCAAAAATAATTACTAAACACAAATTTTATTCATTTTAACAAAACAAAAGTTACTAGAAGCACACTTTTAACAAGGCTATTTCTTTTCACAATAGGGTTTTTAAAAACTCTCATCAAGCACAAAAATGTAATAAAATAAAACTCCAAATAAGCTATCTTCTGCATTGCTATGCAAATTACCAAACAACCCTTTCAAATCTATGGTCATCCTTTTTTAGAAAAAAAAATATACGTGTGCATGGCTTGAACAAGCCTTAGGCAAAGCATATATTCTGTATGGAGCTGATAAATGTAATGGCAGCAATATACATGAATCATAAATCTACTTTTAATTTTGTTTTTCTTGAGTCCCATGAGATGGTGGATCTATCTTGATGACCAGAGGCTGGCTAAGTTCGGTGGCCCCGTCGATCACTATAGATAACCGAGGAGACGACGCTGAGTGGCTGTCCTCTACACCCTCATTTTCAGTCAGTGCCTTGTCCAAAGCTGACTTTGCCACTTTAGTTACACAATACATGAGGATGCCTGCAAGAAAAGCACAACCCATTGTTTTTTAGTCATACCCAGTGCACAAAACTCTCACTTAGTGTGGGGTCAAAAAAACTATCTCATCGGTCTCAGACCTGAGACCTACTATGCTTGAACAAAAATAATTGCTATTGTATCAAAACATGACCTCTATATGTATATACTTATACAATACGAGAACTTCACAGATGATCAAACTTCTCAGTATTATTCTAGCCTAAACACTTTTAACTTTAGAATTCTTATAATATATGATATTTTAGTATGTGTATGTACACACAACCACTAATAAAGAATAAAAAATATTTTTTTTTTGAGTAATTATGAAAATAAAGAAAAAATAAAGTTTTTTACTTAAATTCTAATGAAATAATTCAAATTCCAACGCAATCTTGTTTTCCTACCTGACTATGTCCTCTCTGTGTGTGTGTGCGTGTGCGTGCGTGTGCGTGCGTGTGTACGTGTCCTTTGTGAGTAATACGAGAACTTCAGAAATGATCAATCATCTCAATATTATTCTCACCTAAATACTTTTAACTTTAGAATTCTTATAATATATAAATTTTAGTATTTGTGCAATTACACACAAACACACAAAAAAATAGTTTTTTTACTCAAATTCTAATAAAATATTTCAAATTTTAACACTAAGTCATGTTTTTCTAACTGAGTATGTCCTTTGTGTGTGTGTGTGTGTTCTTTGTGGGTAATATGGGAACTTCACAGATGATCAATCATCTCAATATTATTCTTGTCTGAACACTTTTAGCTTTAATATATATATAATATATGAAATTTTAGTATTCGTGTAAGTATACACAAACACTAATAAAGAAAAAAATAGTATCTTACTCATTCTAAAAATAATTCAAATTTCAACACTAAGTCTTGTTTTTCTAAGTATGTCGCTTGTGTGTGTGTGTGTGTGTGTGGAGCAAATATATGAAAATGAAATGAAAAGATGACAAGGAAGCATATGTTGGAAGGGGAGAGGAACTTACTAGAAATAATAATACCCAATATGATATAAAGCTGCATATGTAACAAAAACAATTAGAAAATTTGCAAATATTCACTCAGAGGCGGAGACTAGACGTGAGTAAAATTCAACTCAAGTAATAGCACAAGCTGCTTACCCAGCGAGTAGAAGAAAACTCACTCCACCCATGCGTCACATCTGATATATCCTTGAGGGTTGTCCCGGCATACACTAGCGCTAGTGTTATTGGCTGCAACACAACACACATACATCACGAAAGCATGCTTGGCAAATCGAGTATTATCTATAAAATTCCATTTTTTGTAGCCAGGTGTTTCTTCGAGCCAGATTGGCACCTCGAGCAGTCACCATGGGTCACCCCCACGCTCAGAGGTTTAGCCAGTGAGGATCGAACTGGCACCCACAAGAAATCACGAATTCAACATCCCTACCAATTAGACTACACGTGTCATGAGTCGATAAAATTTTATTTATTATCACAAAATTGATAATTATAGCCATAATTTTTTTAAAAAAAAAAATAAAATTATTAAATAAAAAATTATTACATATCTATAAGCATTAAATAGTATATTTTTATTATTTATATCTTTTGTGTGTGTGTGTGTGTGTGTGTGTGTGTCCACACAACTATTGCTTGTGATCAATAAATTGGCTGTGGGAGATTTTACTAAGATGCACAAATATAACTACTCTTTTATATATTTTTTACAATGACTGAGATGAATTAAGTCTAATTGTCTAAATGAAGTAGCTGGTAAGTTCTATAAGTTTAGAGAGAACAAATTATGTGTCTAAAATAGTGTCAAAATTTAATTTAGTAAGATTTTTTTTTGCTCTATTTTTTTGGCTCCCTAGATATCTTTCTTATTAATTATATTTTTATAAACAACATACAAATAATAATTTCATATTATTATTGAATAATATAATTTTAGACAAATAATCTTGATTATCTTTGTTATGTTCTTGGAATTCATATTACTTGTTTAGGTAGCCTAATTTCAGACATAATTTATTAATTATGAAAAATATTATATAACCTAAAATAATTACGATAGATTTTTCGTTATTTTTCTAGAGTCGACTTGATGACAGACTAATTTTGCTCATTATAAATAATTTAATAATATTTTAATTATGAGAGATTACGAGTTAAAGATCATTCAACTCAATTACCTTCATTCGCCAGAACCTTAGGAGACTCATTAACTTTCTTGGGATATAAATTACTTACTCTTGTAGAAGTATTATTTTGTTAAAGAGAAGATATGTGCTAAATACTCTTACAACAATTGTACTCTTAAATTATGCTCCACCAAATATGCCTACGAATTCAAATAATAATTTCTCGTCCGATAATACTACTACAATTGGCACAATTACTTACAGAATAATTATAAAAAAAAAAGCACTCGGCACAGTAGTACACAGGCATGCATGTTTTCCCAGACATGTGTTTTTCATTTTGTGCAAGCACATGCATTTTTTCCAGGCATGCATCAAGGTTTGTGCATAGATGGTAGTAGGTGTGCAAGATAAGTAAGGCAGTAGAGGCAGTGCACAATTGTGTGGAGAACAAGTACCTCAAAAAAATAGGATTCCAAAAAATTTTCTCTGATTTGGGGACCCAATTTAGACTTATTTTGAGCAATTTTAAGTTTTATGAATTCAAATTGAGAAAACCTAAATTTAGTAGACATGTTAAATATGAAGTTGTCTTATCAGAAATAAACAAAAGATAATTTTATTTCAATATACATACTATAGAAGGATGAGTCATACCGGAAATAATTATTGAGTATTATTTTCAAAAAATAGACCAAAAATATTAAAAACACTAAGAGAAATAAATCAACTATCAAAGTCATTCAATGATTCTCAGAGTATTCATCTATCATAATGCTTACACTTAGTAGAGAGGACTATATAAAACTTCTCTCTAAGACAGTAGTAAATTATTATTACTTCTCCATGTAATACTTATTCTTAGACAACTAAACTCTAATTTTAGTTTTAGTTTTATTTTTACTCATGTTTGTTTACAAGATCAAAAGACTCTGAGAAATACATAACTTCAATTTGAGCAAGATAAAACGAATACCTTTTCTTCTGCAGTAAAGAATAATTGAGAATAATTTATACTATTTTAAGGATATTTCAATCATGAAGCATGAGACATATCAGTTAGAAATTATACACAAGTGCTACAAATTTTTTGTTATTTTTTCTGATGAATCTTAATGAGAGATTAATTTTAATGTTTGTCTACCTAGATAATATTTTAATTACGAAAGAAAAGAAGTTGAAAATCACTTAACTCAAGAAATACCTTCAAGAACAATTACAGACTCGATATAGAGACAACTTGTTTTACGAAGAATATCATCTTCTCATAGAAGAAATATGTATTTCAAATTCATCCCTCTCATAGGGAGCTTAGCTGGTCAAAACTATTGGCAATGTCAAAGAGGTCACGAATTCAAGTCTTACCGTTGGGGGGCACTGGGAATATTTCTTATTAGCTCAATTCTCCTGTAGCCCAAGGGGATGTAGGGGCCACGTAAGTGGGCCCCCTGAATCCCTTGGTTCTCAAAAAAAATATGTACTTCAGACTCCCACCAAAATTGATTTTTTGGGTTGTGTTCAAGCAAATGCTCCTATTAATTCAAGTATTAACTTCACTTATGATGTGACTTCTCTAATTGGCGCTACTACTTATAGAATCATATACAAAATTATCTAATTATGTCCCGACCAAATATAATATATATAATAATATAATTTGTCATTATCTAAATTGTACTCGACGAATTCATATTGACATAACTCTTTGTATATTAAGGTATGTAAAAAAATCTACAATACTTAAGAACACTTTCAAAGATAATGAACACTTACAATCGGTCAGATGTTTAGATATGAGTTGGGCACTATCATACACCAATTTGAGACAAGTATGCACCACCTTTATTTAGAGGTATTATAATTTTACAACTTTAAGTTTGTCTAGTTTTTTATTTATTAATGTTAATTTATATTTTTTGATGGAGCACCATTATGAACTACTCCAATCATTTTTTTACTTTATATAAAAATAATATTTGTATTATGTTATTATCGAGTGAGTATGCTTATGTGTTTTTCTTTTGTGTACCATAAACTTCAACAACTTGAAAATAGTGAGATTTAAAAAAAAATAATTTTTCTCAAGTCAAGAACAAGATAGCACAGTATTCCACGAATCTATTCTAAATCAATCCCAAAAAGAATTAGAAATTATGAGACTTAACCACACAAGGCTTATAGTCTATATTAGGAGAATGTGATATACACAATCTACTCAAATCAATCTTATTGTTCTTGATCTTTTAATTACTCTTTGAAAAGAATAAAGAAATCTTACTTAGTACACAATCTCATAGATTTTATTGTATTGATGTTTTCTCTCTTTTTTTATTTTCTTTACTTTTTTTTTTGATGGTACAATGATACCCCAATCTCCTTTTCGACAATAACTTACTCATGATGGTATCATATTATGTTAGAAGACATAAATTACCTTCACTCTAATATGATTTAAGAACTAATATTATGATCTCATTTGATTTACACAAGCATATTATGATTTTTTTTATTTCTTCAAAAGAGTTATAATAACAAAATAATTTTGTTTGATGTGTACATAAATGATATTCTAATTATAAGAAATAACGAGTTAGGAATTACATAATTCAATAAGTATCTTCAATCACAATTATAAGCAAATGATCTTGAGAGAGTTACTTTCTTAAAATAAAAATTATTTATTTACTCTAGAAAAGAGATTATTTGCTCACAAAAGAAGAGTGCAGTTGAAATTCTTTAAAAGTTTTTTCCCTTGAGTTGTACTCCAACAGATACTCCTTTTAATCTAAGTATTAATTTCTCATTAAATACAACTATTACAATTGATTATATTACTTGTAGAAAAATCATAAATAATTAGCTACCTAATTATTTTCAGACTAAATATAGCTTATAGAGTTAGTATAATTAATTATTTCATAAATTATTCATGATAGATTTACTTAGGCACAATTCTTAGCATACTAAAATATGTACAAATATTTTTTAATACCCATAATCTCTTTCCATGGTCACAAGCACTTAGATTTAACAAAAAATTTAAATTTGAGTTGGATATCAGCTTGCAACGAGAATTTTACGATAAGTTTTATACTTTTTTTGAAGACAATCATATCTCCTAGAAAAATAAGAGAAAAATATTTGTTTTGAGATTCATGACAGAGAGAATTCAAGACAATAAAAATAATTACCTGCAATATATTTTGAATCTGACACCTACCTAAGGAGACCATATATTCACCTTTTTTATATTATTACTTTTTAATATGGCAATCAAATAATAAAGTATATAACTTCAAATCCGATATTTTACGAGCAGACAAAAAATACAAAATATACTACTTATCTAGAAAAAAAAATTAAAAAATAACCATTATTACCGCTTATATTCAAATAACATATAAATTAGCAAACATCTTCTAAATATCTTAGAGACCTCAACTTACCACTTTCCTCTAAGATTAGTATTCTAGATATTTAGTCATCAATTAGAAAAAAGAGTATTATGGCTTACAAGTTATTTGTTAATATATAATTAACAAATAAAAAAATTTTATTTTTAGACATTTTTAATGTTGTTATCCACTTTTCATTAAAAAATTTTATGACATTTTATTTTTAGATATCTGTGGTTTTATAACTTATATTTTCTATATCATCCATCAAATAAAAATATATATAATTAAAATTAAGTTGTTTGACGAAGTAATTCATTAAAAACAAATTATGCGAACAATCAAATATATCGAACATAAAAAAGTATGAATACTCAATTGTGATTCAATTTAACTACTATAACAACATGAATTTTAGTATTGAAAATGATCAAAAAATAATAATAATTGTGCTAATTGAGCTTAATAATTAATTACTCAAGAATTCAGGAAAAAAAATAATAGTTATGATATGATTGAAGAGAGCACTTATTTGAGCACGTCCCAATTTGCATTGAACTAGTTGACCCACTCCTACTAATGCATAGTAGCTGATGAAGTCATGTGTGAGACTGTAATAAAAGGACTCATGTTCATCCAGAATGAAAAATATGTCAATCATTATCTAGCAGTGCATAATAGATGCTTGCCTACTAGAGGTGAAAGTTTCACCACATGTATAGCTTCCAGGGTGAAAGTGAGTGGGAACTCTTTTCATGGCTCTGAGAAGTCACGTCCTTTATGAGAGACGTCCTCTTTGGCCCAAAGAATCAATGAGGACCTTAATGAATAAAAACTCACACGCCCCAACAATCTTCAAAGGTAGAGAGATCAATGAAAGGTGCAATACACTAGGAGGTACAAGATATTGGATGGGAGAGTATGTCACATACTTGTCATGTATATCAGTGATCATATCTAAAGACTTTATTGAATATCAAGCAAACTGACTAATTTAAGTAGTTAGATATATAAGAATGCTCTAATAAGAAAATACAAGTGTATTGAAGATGACGCTGCTTTAGAGTTCAAGCATGCCAACCATGTTAGGCTTGAACAACTTGTCACTAGTCTAGGACTTGACTATGATGAAGGATGTTTGCCTACCCCACACAAATTGGTCTGGAGTAGGAGCCACTCTCCTAATAAGGCTGGGACAGGGCAAAATCAGTCAGCATTGAGGCATGAAGTATAGCACATCAGGCTGGGCCTCACGAGAGTGTAGATCGTGAGGCCGCCACACAAACTGCATCAAATATATCAGACCTCAATACATCAGTATATCAATGATAGGATTTGATTCCTTATATTGGTCCATGAAACCCCATAGAACAAAATGAGCAAACATTCTACCTAAAACCCAAAAATAAACAGAACCAAACCAATGATAGGCCCTAACTAAAGCTGCATGCTGAATTTCGATTCGAAACCCAGTTCAGTTTTAACCCAACCAACTGACGAATCACCATCAGAAACAGGCAAATCATCATGCTAAATGTAGATCAACATTGGCATCCAATTAGCAGGGAAACAAGCATATCAAAGGAACAGATTCAACCATGAACATACCATCATGCCAATCCATGAACCCAGCATGTATTCTCCGATTGGAACGGGAGTGACAGATAGCAAATAATTTAGCATGTTGAAGGGAAGCAAGGGAACAAGCCGTAGCAGCAAAACAATCTGTTATGAATCAACACAATCTGGTCAGATTTGCAAAGGAAGATTGTGATGATGGAGTTAAGATTATGAAACAAAAGGTAAACCTTAAAACCAGATCTTCGAATAGCAATAGCAATTAACTTAAACTGTGGATAATCCTTCAACTTTGAAGCAACAAAAGCTTTTCCCACCTGTGCTACATAGGCTAAATGTAATTCCTAGCTAATAACAATTGCCAATCGACGCTCACACGAAAGCATTTATGGTAAAATATAATGCATCCAAAATTGATGATATTCATGCCATAATTTTCACAAGTGTGGTTTTCGCACCGTTCTTCCGAGGAGAAATGCAGCCCCAGCGCCAATGGTAGCCCCAATAGAATCAGCAATGAAGCCAACTAGCAACCCAAAAAGATAACCACCACCAAGCTACAGAGATGATCAAGTTAGTCAAGAACCAATTTAGAAGGCAAAAATCGAGAACAAATAGTGCATGCTAGATGTTAGCAGAAAGAAAGCAGGACAATTAGAACATGGCAATCAGCCCAAATCAAGAAGAGAGAGTGAGAGCTAGCTACAAAAAGCATTAGCATAGTTCACATTGCTTACGGTAAGCACTGATGCAGGAACTGCCAAGACTGTTAGAGGAATATATGCAACAGCCCTGAAAACCGACAGGGGGGGAATAAAATAAGTAATGTTGAATTAATTTTGCAGGCATAACCAATCAAAGCTTGAATAAGAACGTGCTCAAAGTTATATATCACATGACTTTGACAATAACAAGGGAGGAACATCAAAACTCACACAGATAGGGCATGTTTGGTATAATTTAAAAGAAGAGAGCAATAAAAAACATGAAATTGTTATTCAGCTTTAATTATGTTTGACAATAAGAGACATTGCAATAATACAAATACAAGATAACTAGAAACAAACACACACTGCTAGCTATAGTAATAATAAATTAATATTTTAAATATTTTTTCTAATAAAATATTAATTAATCTTGGTGAAATGTCATATTGAAGATGTCTTATTGCTAGTTGTCACAATAAAATATCATCGATCAAGAAGCTAATCTATTTGCTCCATGGATTAGTTAAGATAGCAATGGCATGCTCCATGGATATGATTTATCCATGAGATACTAAATAGTGGAGTGCCAATATTGATGGGTACTCCAATCATACATGTGTGTGTGTGTGTAAGTGTGTGTGTGTGTTTGAGTGTGTGTAAATGTGTGTGTGTGTGTGTTATTAGAATTAAAAATTAAATGATATTTTTCATTAACAATGATTAACTTTGTATAAGAGCATAAATACTAATCTAGTATCATCATTTGTTCACACTGCCAGAGACATCCACGAGACTACTACTGAAATATTGTCACTTTCATGGAAATTGCCATCGCCGGCGAAGGAAGATAATAATAATTACACCAAAAAATATAATTTTTTATTTTTCTCTCAATTTTTTTTTGAAAATTTTGAGTTTATGGTTAGAAGAGCTTTAAAAGATTTTCTAACGGCATAGTCAAAACTATAATTCTCATTTTAAGGTCATTTTGGTTATCAAGATCACTTTGGTGAAAAAATGACTATTGTAGATGCTAAAGAACTATCAGTGTTGGTGTAAACCTTTTTTGTGACCCAATTTGAGTTTGGTTCTAGGTCGAGATAGGTCATTGGTCAACCCTGGGTACATGATGAATGTGTAAATTTCTAATATTTTTTGAACTTTTGGTCGAATGTGTACAACTTATTGAAATTTCTTAATACATAGTTTATATTTATTGGTCTTGTTCATTAATTTTGTCAATTTGTGAAAATAAGAACATAAAAAAAAGAGAGAGAGAAGGTGGGGGGGGGTGATAAATTTTCCTCATAGTGTACTCATTTCGAGACTAGAAACACTCAGAATATGTGTGGAGCTTTACATTTAAAGCTTTGAAGGTCAACTTATCAGAATTTGAATTGAAAAAATAAAATTAGAATTGAATTATTTTTAAAATAATTCATTGATATAAAATTCATGTGACAATCCTTGTATATCAAATGATTTTGCAAATTAATATTAAAATAATAGAACATATTAAAATTTAGTTAACTTTAAATATAATTAGCTAACAATAAACTCATATCAGACAAAGATCTACACCGAGTCTTCCCACCAACAAAGTTATCATATTTTGATGAGTTAAAAATATAATATTCTCTATACTTATAGCATACTTATTATCAATTTTAGGTACATCTCCTTTTACATATACACTTACTTTTGATTCTTAAGTGATTAACTAGTGAGCAAACAATCAAATTTAATTAATTAGATATTTTGTATTGTTCACTTATGAAAGGCATCTTTGAAGATCATTTATCTAGGTCCTAGGAGAGAATTTTCACTTTTCCACCTTCCATTCCAAGCAATCAAATGTAGTTGCTTTAGGTATGCCTTTTCTCTCAAACATGAGAAAATGATACCTACTACAATTAGTGTATATTAATTAGTTACTCTAATATTCATAAATAATATAAATATTAGCTAATTATGATAAATAGAATAATTATTAATATTAATAATTCCATCTTGAGCATATTTATGAAAGGCACGCCTGAGACGCGCCTAAAGCTCAGACGCCACCACTCCTGGGAAAAATACCTTGCTTCAGGCGAGGCACAGGCGGGTGAGGCGCAGCAGGCAAGGAAGCACGAACACGGCACGAATACGTGTCAGATACACCACGTGGCGTATCATTAATAAATCCGTATCCGATACGCCACGTGACATATCGGACGGTGGCATATCGGACGTCCAGTGGGCGGCAGAAGGCTAAGGACGGGCGTGATTTGAGGGGGGGAGGCAAGGGGCGAGCGCGAATTGAGGGGGGAAACAAGGGACGGGCACGAATTGAGGGGGGGAGGCAGAGGACGGGCAGGAATTGAGGGGGAGGCAGAGGACGGGCAGGAATTGAGGGGGAGGCAGGCAGGCGGGAATTGAGGAGGAGGAGACAGGGGGCGGGCGGGAATTGAGGGGAAGGCAGACGGGTGGGAATTGAGGGATGAGGTAGGCGGACGGAAATTGAGGGGGAAGGCAGGCGAGCGGGAATTGAGGGGGGAGGCAGGCGAACGGAAATTGAGGGGGAAGGCGGGCGGGTGGGAATTGAGGGGGGAGGCAGGCGGACGGGAATTAAGGAGAAAAGCAGGCGGGCGGTAAAATAAAATATTTTTATTTTATTAAAAAAAATTATATTTTTATATAATACAATATAATTTTAAAATATTATTTTATAAAATAAAATAATTATAAATATTATCTTATAAAATAAAATAAAATACAATATTTTTATTTTATAAAATAAAAATATATTTATTTATTTTATAAACTAAAATATTTTAATTTATTTTATTTTATTTTATAAAATACCTAATATTTATAAAGAAAATAATTTTTATTTTTAATTTTATTTTTTTTCATGATGTATCCTAGCCGTATCCGTATCCTAGTTTTTTAGAATTTACTGTGTCCCTGTATCCTAATTTTTTAAAATTTACTGTATCCCCGTATCCTGCTATGTCGTATCCCCGTGTCCGTGTCCGTGCTAAACCAAGCAAAACACCAATACCAAAACCAAAGTCAAGACCATCTAGCTCTAAATATACTCATACTCTTGCTTTGATTGATAAAGATGAAGAGATGATCTATTCATCGGGAGAGAAAGATGAAGAAGAGAGAGAATGAATGATTGATAATGGGGATGATATTGATGAAGACTTTCTTGATTTAAATTTAAATGTAGATACATGAGTGTTTATTTTGTTTTAGAACTTTGAATATTTGTTATTTTGTTTTGAAACTTTGAATGTTTGGATGATGGGAGTACTATTAATATTTGATTTTTATCTTTGATATTTTTTTAGTTTATTATTAAATGAAAATTAAAGACCATATTTAGTAAAATATATAATTTTTATGTGTATTAGGCTAGGTACGCCTCAAATAAAAAAGTTCGCACCTCAATTGCGCCTTGCGCCTTAAGACCCCAAAAAGCTTTTGCGTCTCAGTGCGCCTTGCGCCTTAAATAACTATGATCTCGAGCAACACTGATCAAGAAGAAACAATATTCAACTCATTTCCAAGTCATACAATTGGAAACATATATTTTGCCACTGTTGTGGCAAGGTACAAGAAAAGATATTTAGATTAGATGGAAACAAATCATATAAGAAAAACTATATTTGAGTGAAATATATATTGACAACTATTGTATTAATATATTCAAGTCAAAAGAAACAAATAATATAAAAAAAAACTATAAATGTACCGTGGTCAAGATGTTTTCTAAATTTCATCCATTTCGGAATCATTCCTACAAAAGCTATATTTGAGTGAAACATACCTTGACCACAAGATATTAAACTCGTTTCATCTTGACTACTATTGAAAATGTAACTTGATAATCAACTTAATAAGTTAGAATAAAATCTCTCGCCACCAGTAAAAAATATTATCTTTTCTAGTAAGGCTTGTTTCCATCCCAGATCGAATAATTCTTCTGAATGGCACATGAATATAGTAATACTAATGTGATATTCTTTGAGGAAAAAAAAATTCTTTAAAATTACATTTCAAGCAGTATTGATTAAAGAAATACAAAATATTTAAATTTTTTCATAATTAAACGATACCCCAATATAAGCTACAATAAAACACATTTCTCATCTCTCCGTAACCTCCAAAGATATTGAATCATAATATCAAATGATTTTTACTTCAAATTATCAATTTTTTTCTATAGCTTTGCAAGTTATCGAGTCTTATACACAATCACTATATATGTCTCTCCCATCACTATTATTGCTCAATTAGATCCATTTAGTTTTTACTAACTAGTCTACTAAAAAGAACTTTTCCTTGATTCACTAACTAATCTCATGCACAATCAAATGATTTAGTAAGAAATTCTATTCGCCTTCGTCATTTAATTGATATTCAAAAGATGCAACAAAGTTGCAAATAACATTCAATTTATCAATTATATTTAATTTTAGATTCTCTTCTACATTCACAAGCCTTTATTTTTACTTTATAGTATTAATATATTCAAGTCTTATTCAAAAAAATTATTCTTCACTGATAAAAATAAATCAAACAAGAAAATTAAATGATATTCACTCTGGTAAAATTTAAAATATAATATTTATCATTCGAGAAATCTTGTTATTGATATAACAAAAAAATTATACCATAAATATTAATTTTAATAAAGAGTTAAATCAACTTAAGGTGCATGTAGTTAGTTTTTTGTTGATTACAAGAATGTTATGGACATATTAGTATAATATAAATATTTAAATAAGAATCATCAAGTCTCTCAACATTAATTTTCTTCTGGCAAGACTCTCACTAAGAGTATCCTTGTCACATACACCATTGGTCTCTAGAAAATTGTAGTTCATTTAGGTACCAGAGGATGCCCTGCCACTCTCCTAGAGACTAATCGTTGTGGTAACATTATATATTTGAGCAGATTCATTTATTATTGGATAAACTAAATATTATGGAATCAATCATGAAGAAGATACCTTTATTAATTATGAAAAATGTCAATTAAAAAATATATAGTAAAGCTTCTTGTTTGACAGGTCATGAGATTATTAATAAGGATATATTATATCTGATTCATTCATATGTTGATCAAACTTATTTGACTTTCATACATGATGATATAAGATATTTTATCATGATTGTTAATAAGGGTACTCAATATACATAATTATTTAGTTTTAAGTAAAATATTCAAATTTTGTTTATTTGTATAAAATTTTATTAAATGATAATAATATAATTTGAATATAAGATTAAAATATAAAAAAGTGATAACATTTCAAAATATATTTCATGTTAGTGTTCTTATTTTTTAAGAGCTTGAAATAATTTATTAGACATCATATACCTATACTCTTATTATTTCTAGGAGATAAAACTATCTCTATAAAATATAGAACCATATAATAAATCTCATCTCTATGATTATTTGAGTCCAACTAGATTTTGAATAAATTATTATCTAATGATGTCCATGATCTATATAAAAAATTATGATTGGTCAATTTTCATGATGCCTTCCTGAATGTATGATTTGTATGCTCAAGGGTATCCGCCTAGATGATTTTCACAAACTCCATAATATTCAATTATTCCAGCTATCCAATGCTTAATACTGGTCCAACGCATCTCAAGGCACTAGATATGAATTATTGCAAACAATAATTTTCATAATGCTCATTGATACTATGAAAGATTGATCAGTACGACTCCATACTCTACTCTAATATAAGTTGGGAAAACCAACTCCTACCATAAAATTTGCTGATTATTTTTTTTCAGTTGGAGCTTAGCTCGTTCACCAACACTTGCCCCACTAGTCAAATTGATTCATTTTTTATTTTATGTTGCTTTTATTTTTTTTTATAATTTGTGAGCACCTGACATATGAACTATCACATATCATATATATAGTTATGTTGTATTCGGATTATTAAAACATCATTTTTAATAAAAAAGGTTAAGTTTTTTTTTTCTTTTTGCCTCCTCCCATTCTCCTCGCACATCAAAAACCCTAGATGAGTTAACATATAATGAAGAGAATTCTCCAACAAGGAACGATGACACTGGGGTGGGCGGGTAATGGCACGCCCACAGAAGCTCTAGTGATAATTATCAACGGAAGAATTTGATAGCGATGATAGAGCCACAACACTATACAACTAAAACATCCATATACAATAAGTCTTTCAGATTATTTCTTGTTTATTTTACGTAATCAGACATCTGACGACGTAAGTTGAGTAGAAAGACTATTTTTCAGCAACAACAATGAAGTCCATAGTGCCTGACATAATGGCAGACACAGCGACATTGGTAGAAAACCATCGCCCAACGTTAACATTATATATTCCAAATTTTTTCACATTTTTTTAATTTATTTTGTTTAAAAAACCAAACAACCAAATTGAATAGTTAATTAATTTGTTGGTTTTTGTTTTTAATTCTCTATGTAAAGATTTGTATTGAGGTGATTGATGAGATAAAAAATAATCAGAATCAATATGATATTATTAAGAATAACTAATAAAAATTAAGAAAATATAATATCTTTTACTCTTTAGGCTACATCGATGAGGATTGGTATGTGGTTTAAAGATATATTGATCACATATTGAAAGAATCACCTCAAATTGAGATTGAAATTACTAAGTGGATGCAGATTGATACACAACTAATAGTGTACTTGTGACAACTGACAATCGATTAATTTTAGTATATTAAGTATGTTTGGCTCTTATGATACTTACAAGAGAATTTGAGATGTTACCATTTCATTATATTTTTCATGAACATTTCATTTATATGATGTTATTACTTAGATATTAATGTGCAGATTAATTGACTAAGTTTAAATGACCCACATATTTATCAGAAAATATCTCATGTAACTACAACTATACCTAAATTGACTAGAGTTGGCATGATTTGTCACAGTTTTATGTCATCTTCAGCACACAATAGTGATGAGAAATTTAGGAGAACTGGCAGAGTTTTACCAAACGACAAGAGAGTAGTAATGAAATATTCTTTCTATGAAAGATCAAGATATAATCAAAAAAAATACTAGACGTTGCATAAATTATTCAACAAACTACTATACCTACTTAGATTAGTTCTTCTACAATTACATCAAGAAGCGATATGAAAGTGATACTTTCTCAAAAGGAGTATTCAAGATTTTGTTCTTTGGATTCCAATAAATCAAGTACATTTATATTTACAATACTTTATGCTCAGCACCTTACTCCACTATTGGATAATAAATTTATGAGTGAATACTAATGCTATAAATAATCATATTATTTTCATTTCTTTTATAAAATCTATAATTGATAATATTATTATACATAATAGTATCATTATGGGGACCAAAGAATATAGCAATGTCAATATTACTTACTATCTTTTGATACATACTTAATGTGTACCAAAATTTTATTATACTTTATTTTCTATTAATTATTTTATGAATCAACAAGATTATGATATTATTTTTTCTTCTCCTGATATTTTTATGCAAGATCATTTGACCAGATAGATAACTTCCCTGAGAATTGAGCAAGATTAATTAAACATATTCTTCTCGATTCGGATGAGTCCTAAATCTACTATTAATTTACTAATGATTCACTCTCAATTGTGATATTTTTCATTAAAGAAGCTAAAGATTATAAAATTAAGCATTAGAGAAGTTTCATGTGTTGCCTGTAAGACATCAATTAGACGAACATACTAAAGATGGCTATATAACATGTTAGAAGGTACTATGAAGGACTCATTATATTTGATCAACTCAAATACTTGGAAACTCATATGATAATCATATATAATAATTTGAGATATTATATTATTTTTATTGATAATTATATTTGATTTACATGACTATCAGTGTTTCAAAATATATCTCAAATTTTTTTCATCTTTATGAAATTTTATAAAAAAATAAAAATTTAATTTAAATATGATATTAAGATGAAAAGAAATGATAATGCATTAATATATACTATTTATTAGTTTTCTTATTCCTTCGAGAAGCAAAAAATAAATCACCAAACATCATTTGTTGATACTCCTACGTAAAATGATATAGCTAAGAGAGGTAACATCACCAATATAAAGTAACTCCAATGATGAACAATTTTTTCAATGAGTTATTATTCACCATAACAATGATATTTTCAATCAATGAAGTAATACCAATGATTAGCTATTCTCTAATCCCATGTTGAGCAATCAAGAGAGATATACATAGAGAACAAAGATGTGAATACTAATAAATCTTTTTATGGGCTATTTGAGTGCTACAAATACTTTTAGTTCCTAATTAGTCTCCTATTTGCACAACTATTTAGTATGAATATAATTATTATTCTACATTTAACATTATTTTATTAATTTAAAGAGAAGAGTCTAAATATGTTAAGAGTATTTTTACAATTTTTAATAACTCAAGAATTATTCAACAATTAATAAATAAAGAAAAAGAATATATGCAATTACTATAAAATAAACTAAAGAATATAAGTTGAATTATCCAAAATATATATGACTACTATATTGCTATGTTGCACGGACACGGATACGAACACGAGGATACAACACGGCAGGATACGAGAACACGGCAAATTCTAAAAAACTAGGATACGGATACTGCTAGGATACGTCATGATATAAAAAATAAAATTAAAAATAAAAATTATTAATTATAAATATTAGGTATTTTAAAATAATTTAAAATACTGTATTTTAAAATAATTTAAAATTCTGTATTTTAAAATAATGTAAAAAAAATTTAAACCCACTAACACCCTCCCCCCTCCCGAACCTTTTTCCCCCCTCCCCCCACTTTCCCTTTACAGTTTCGATTTTCGAACTCACCTCCCTCCTGATACAGATTCCAAAACCCTCATTCCCTTTATAGAATTAGGTTACCTTAGGTACTGTCGGCGCCTCGGCGGTGTGCTCATCCCCTCCCCGTTTGACGCAATGACAATTGACAACTATTTCCCGCAATCGGCTTGTCGGCAACTCAATGTCGGCGGTATGCTCCTCAATTTGTTGGAGATGTAGGAGTAATCGTTAATATATAGTGTATTTCTGATGCGTTAGAATCATAAAAACGCATCGGTTGGTAAATGATGCATCTATAGGTAAACGAGTAAACAACGCGTCTGTTGTTAACGACGACTATTTCCGAACAATGCGTCGGATACGTCTCCGACACATATCCGATACACAACGCGGCGTATCGGACACGTATCTGACACGTGTTCGACCCTTGTCACCGTGTCCACGTGTCCGACACGTGGACACTGCATTTCCTAGGCGTATCCGTGCAACATAGCTATATTGAAGCAAAAAGTTTTGACTAATGATCCTAACTATAAACAGTTAAACAAATTAGAGGATGTGAGTTTCTTTATAGTCAATTATGAGAATATCAATGAAATCTATATTGATGCGATAATAAATATCTTCATCCAAATACAATATGTTACATATTTGAAACTCATCAGACACAATTTCTTTAATTTTTAAAATTATTTATATATTAACATCTCGCAAATCAAGTGCTATGCAGGAGTCTTGTGCATTGAATATAATTTTCTCATGAGAGTATCGATGAGAGATAGTAGGGCTCTAGAATGCATGTGTATTTACTATTGTTGAGAAGCCTAATAGGTGAGAGAGGTTGTAAACCAAATCAAGAGGACCAACACCCCTATCCAACTGAATTCAATTATCCCCATGAATAATTTCCATGGCTCTCATTGAAATAACTCATGTGTAAGGTTTCACTCAGATATTTTTGTAACACCACCACCAGAACGGTTCTATGCAGGAACAAATCCATGAGAAACATTTCACCCAAACATGTCACCCAAATCATAAAGAAATCATGAATTTCAATGTTTGGGCCATGGCATAACATGTTAAATGTCTTCGTTGAAAAAAAGAACTCTGCATCAATAACTCTTTCTGCAACATTGGAAAGAGGAACTTACAAAAGGCTGGCAATATGCTCCGACAAGTAACATGTAGGAACAAAAACAGAGTAATAGTTCTAATTACAAAAGAAACTACCTGTTAGCTATAAAACTAATGCATTCATGAATTGAACTTTATGCTCTGTTGGGATAATCATCAAAAAAACAGCCAAAGCAAACAAATCACAGAAGATAAAGCAAGACAAAGAAAAAACTCACAGCACAATTGGACCCCAATAACCAAGATCCTCTCCCACCCACAATAAGAAATTCTTCAAAATCTGCTGGAAAACAGCAACAATAATCAAAACTATACCCTAGGAGTGATCCAAATAACAAAATCAAAAAAAGAGACGGGAACTTGAAAACCAAGCACGAGAAGCATACACTAATTTCTTTGAAAAAATTCATCAGCATAAAATTACAATGCAGATGAAACCATTTGAAAAACCAAACCAAAGAAACAAGAGCCTAAAACAACCAGTAACACCTAGAATATAGAAAAATGAAAACATACACCACGTTTAATTATATTTGGTAGAAAAAAGAACCAAGTTACAGCTCCAATAGAAAAATATATAGCACTGAAAAAAACAGAATAACATTCAACTGTTCCAGAAAGTCTCCCGAAGCAACTTGAAACAACATCAGCGACAACAACTAAACTGAACACTGATGGAAAATCCATTGTAAACCCATATTCAGTAATCACCCAGGCAAAACTTGACCATTAAAGCGCAAATTTAACGAAAAAAAGGATCGTAGACAAGAACACAATACCTTCTCAACTGGCAAAGCGAAGCAGGCAAAAATGAGGCCAGCAATTAATACACAGACAAGGGTGATCCGGAGAACAGCGCCATAGGTCAATGCGGCCATGGATGAAGCAATCCGATGGCGCCATGGCCTACGCTCTTCAACACTCACGTCGTGCTCCAGAATTGCCTGCTTAAAAGAAACACGCGGCCTCAATCCCTCGATATTTGCCAGGTTTTTTCCGTCACAGTTAAGCCTCCTCACTCGTGATTCAGTTTCACTATCTGGAAGGTACGAAAGACATGCTGTGACCCAATAATCCGTCTTAGTGACTACTGGAGCAGGTTTCACTGGGTGGGGAATCGTGAAGGAAATGTTAGCGGATACGTAACATAGGTCTTCAGTGAAATACAGGCGATGGTGTCTGTTATTGACGACATATTATCGCTCATCGAAAAGAGGAACATTTCATGCAATTCGTGAGCATCAACGGTTTAAAGTCATGTGGTCTATGTCAGGAAAGACTGGAAGCGAAAACCAGCACCAGTTGTCCCAGAGAACAGGTTCTGCCTCTGCAGGGAAGCAGGGAAACAGGAAAAACTACAGAGAACATAATGAAATAAAAAAAATTACTGAGCTAAAAAGAAAAAAAGAAATTCCGTTGCCGGGAATTGAACCCGGATCGTTCGGGTGAGAGCCGAATATCCTAACCGATTAGACTACAACGGAGGAGACAAGCTGCATATGCCTTAATAGCTATTTAATATTTATAAATACAAATACTATTTTTATATACCATCACATACCAATACTATTTATATATAATGGTTGTCTACCATTATATACCCACAATTTAATTTTATAAACACACGTAGACACCCAAATATAATAATATAAACACATAAGTTATTCACCACTATATAATAAGATAAAAAATATATTTAAAAATGTTGAATATAATATATTAGTACAATATAATGATGTATAAAATATTATAAAAATAAAACCCACAGTAATAATCTAAAATAAAAAATATAATATCAAAGTATTAGAATAAACAATATAATAAATGAAATACAAGTTAAAATAGATTTAGAATTGGGATGCTTGCATTAAAGAATAAAATTTATTTTATAGAAACAAAATTAGAAATTCCAAATAAATTTTTGATATGGAGAAGTTAAAATTTTACCTACCCACTTAAATGCACACTTTGATGTTATATTTTTTTCACTTAAAATTGACTTTCCTTACTTACTAACCCTATACTTGCTTAT
Source organism: Sapria himalayana (assembly GCA_029783825.1). NCBI lineage: Eukaryota > Viridiplantae > Streptophyta > Magnoliopsida > Malpighiales > Rafflesiaceae > Sapria > Sapria himalayana. Next base: position 5,004,554 of record JAREIK010002107.1, on the reverse strand, counting down.
ATTCTTGTTAAGTCAATAGAAATTCTATAACAAACAAACTTGTCGATATCGATCTATTAGTTATAATATTGACTAAGTTCTCATTAGTATAAATCTTTTGCATGTTCACACTTCATTCTTCTACTTTTTTTCGTATAAATGATATTATAGTCTTATATATTTGTTTTTAAATACAATGTTGGATTCTTTGCTAAGTATATAGTACTTTGATTATCATGAATAAAATTATTTTATTTTATTTGTGTCTAATCTCTTTCAATAACATTTACAATTAGATTATCTCTTTACTAGTATGTTATAGCTGCAACATAATCTATCTCTGTCATAAAAGAAGACACATAGCATGTGATATTAGCTGCTTTCACTCAAAGTACTGGGTATAATTGCAATTTTCAATATAGTTCTTATCCATTCTATAATTGTCTTGTTTGACCATTCATCCACTCCATTTTTGTGGTGGCATACATATGATTATAAACAATATTTTGATACTTTCTTGCTTATAAAGAGCAGACAACTCATCAATTGCATACTCTCTTCTATTATATGTCATCAAGTACTTAATCTTTCTAAAATTCCACTCATTCTCTGAAGTTTTTAAAAACTAGAAATATATTTGACCTTTTCTTGATTGGATATTTCTAATGATTATCACACCTTAGACTGGATTAAATCTAGAATACACTTACTTACTTAGCAACATATCTATTTTATGCCAGTCTATATTACTTACTTATACCACAATACTCACAAAAAAATAGATCTACTAATTTGAGCCCCATAAATAACTTTTTATCAAAGAATAAGCATTAAACTTTGTTCTAACATGTGACATAGTTCGAGATGTTGCATCATTGTTGACATCTCGAACATTTATAGTTCCCCTTTGTTAATTAATATAACACATACATCAGTTTCCTATATGGTTTCCTCTTCGAGAATGAATAGATTTGTCGTGATAACCCCTTTTCTCTTTTTATTATCACTAGCATGTCTTTTATAATCTTTATCATCATATTATTAATATAAGTCTTTAAAGAGAATAATTTTTTCTTCAAGTTATTCATATGTTGTACTTTTTGAATGGTGTGAACCATATCATCAATTTTTTTTTGATTTTGATAGAATTAATACTAAGAATTTTCAAAACATGATCACCACCACAAACATAGAACCTCTTGAGATTTGATCATATTAGTGGAACTATTCTCTTAGAGATATCCTGTGTCATGATGCTCATGAGTCTTGTAAGTAGATATCAATAAGTTACTTTTTACTCTGAATTATTACTGTCGCCTTGTTGTATAAGATAGTATCATCATTATTAATAATTACTATATTTCTTTGAGTATTTGATGGCTGATCATCTTATTTTTATTATATTAACAATATCATTTGAATTGTATTTAATTACCATAATTATAATACTTAATATTCTTCTTACTTCTTTATTTTGATCGATCATGATTTCGACTCCTATCAGAGACAACTTCTATTGATCTCCCTCATATCACTATCAAAGTTTCTCATGTAATTTTTTGAGAGTGATGTAATTTATGTGTCATATTCTTTTATGTCATAGTCATACTAGACTAAATAATATTTCATCAGCCAATGCTAATTATAGATCAATATATTTATTATTATTTATCTCATATTACTTATTTTTAATAATTATGTTGGGTCATATTTTAATCAAATTTAACTAATTATTATTCCTCAAAATTATCTTAATTTTGATTTTCCTAAAAATATGTCTGCCTTGGACTGCACTACTAGTTATTTCACTTTTATAATAAATTGTACACGAGGATAATAATAATTATTTATTTTAATATACCAAAAAAAAAAAAGATTTTAGATTAGTAAAATGGTACAATGCCCTCTTAAAAATAAAATCCACATCAATAATTTAAAATTAATAAACCATTTTATTAAAAAAAAACTAAAATCTAAAACATAAAAATCTAAAATCTAAAAATCACATAAAATAAAATAAGCCATCCATAGCCATAGCCATAGCCATTGCCATAGCCATAAATAATAGAATCTAGAAGAAATATTTTGAATAAAATTTCTGCTACCCAATATTTCATTTCACAAGGTAATTATGAAATCAGATCGCCGATAAAAGAATGAGTTCTATAATGTGCTTTACGGCGCTAGATCGAACATATGGCATTGAGGTGAACGTGGGCCAACATGAGGTCGACGAAGTACTGGTGCCCGGTTTCACCGTCTCGCCACCTGGCCTTCGCCGGGGCCCTTCCGTAATGAACTCCGTCGTTGCCACGGTTGTCGAAATGAAATGGGTATGTGAGATCGAAGTTGTCAATGACGCCGGTGATCAGCCCGGCTCGTCGGAACTTCTCCAACACAACCCAGTTGAACGCCTCCATCTTACTAGGATTGAACGCTAAGAGCCTCGCGTACCCACCAGTGGCGATTGTGGTCCGGTAAAAAATCCGGGGAGCGACCAACCCTCGGCGCCGGACGGAATCCATAACGTCTTTCCAAAACGACGCCGCGTAATCTGCTCCGGCGGAAAAAGCTCTGATATTCGACCAGAACACACCGTCGTGTAGGCCGGAGTTCATGATCATCGTGTCCGGCACCGTCGGCTCCTCCTGGAAGTACTTGTTCAATAAGTTTCTAAACCCTTCGTGTCTCAGTGAATTCAATCCCTGGTAGTTCTGCGTCTCGTTGTAATGGCCATTAAAAATATTAGTGATTCTAACCCACTGGGTTGCGTCTTCTGGGTTCGAAAAATTCATATCGAATCGGCGAGGAACCGAGTTGATTCCTGGCAAGCCCAACACGAAGTTAAGCAAGTTTCTTATGGAATCAACATGGTTAGAATCTCCCCAGAAAAAAACCCACCTGTTCTTCAAACAATCCCAAGCAGTTCTACCGGTGAAGATTCTGTATGAACAATGGCTGGAGTACACCCAGCCGTTGCTTTCTAGCATCCCTAAAAAACCTCTGCACCACGATCTCCGGCAAGGAAAATTGGCCGGCAGGCAACGATACCTCCCATCATCACTGATTTCGCAGCTATCATTCCCACCGTGCCTGGTCCATCTGCCTGTCCAAATGCCCCGATCAAAATCAGAAGCTCTGCAGATTCTTAAATCTGGAAGATGGGTTGTGCTCGAAACAAATCTAACTCTAAATTTGCGAAGTTCTTTATCGAAGGCGAATCTCTTGGGAGAGAATTTAAGCCCTTCGTAGCGTCTGAAAAGTAAAATCATGGTGAGATCATAATCGCCTGTGAAATTATGATGAACTTGAAGCAGCATAGAATAAGACCCATTTCCGAAATCTTTGATCAATGGCCGCGATTTCCATTGTTTTCCTGAGAGATCAGTCTCAAAGTAATCCCCACCCAAACACCTAGCCTCGCCGGACTCGTCTACCGCTCGAAATCTGAATTCGTGCCGATCTCCGGCTGACAACTCGATCAGATCTCGCCCATCCAGATCTGGAACGATGATATCCACCGCGTGGGAGTCCCGGCACGGTTCCCCTCCTGGTGCCAGCCATCGAGCTAGCAGGCTCCCCGTCAAATTCGAGACCAATTCCGCCGATACCCAATTCGTTCCTGCATCATCATCGTCAAACACCAAGCTAAAACCTGTCGTTGGCTGAGCTCCTCGGGCATCGTTGGGTTTTGATACATTGTGCAAGCCAAAACCCAGACCTGGATGGATTACGTGATTGGTAAAGTTGGGGCTTGATGAATTATCAGAACTAAGCTCGTTCGTTGGATAAATTACACGAGTGAGAGTGTTGTGGATGTGGCCGGTTGTATTGTCGGCATTGAGGTTGGACGTCATCGGATCACCTTCTTCGAACCTCCTCGATTCAATATAGATGTTGGAGTATCCATCGAAGTTCCAAGCAGCTACCATAAAAAGAAAAACCAGAGAGGCGAAAACATGGAAGCGCCACCTGACAACGTACGTGGGGCCTACTACCGGCTCCGCTGACGGTGGTGATAATTTCCATTCTTTATCCGCCATTGTTGCCACAACATGGAGATAATCTAAGGCGTAATTAATTAAACGTATAATGGAGGAGAGGAAGGTGCTCTGATTAATGCATCCGGTGCTTTCATTAATGCATCAGGAGCTTTGATTGATGCAATAAAAAAAAAAAAAATCCTATGGAAAGAACCGGAGATCGGCGAGGCTTATATTTTCATGCCTCGACGACAAAGCTGATGTTCGGTTCCTGAGATTTCGCAATATCGAGAATGAATGGGAGCTAGTGAGTCGTCAGTCGTAATTCTAGAAGTGTAATTTCGACGACGATGATGTACCACGATTTTTGTACGGAAATAATACGTTTCAAATAAAAAATTCAAATTAAAATACTAGTTTGAAAAATAAAACTTAGTGGCAATGACAGGACATATTTTAGTTTAAATCAAATATCATAGGATATTGAATTTTAAAAATTTTAAAATTCACGGTGATTTTTGTATTTGCAATTGATTTTTCCTATTTGTTATGTCCAACTTTAATTAAAGGATACATAGATTCAGTGTTTGTATAATTTATTAAAATCTTCATCAGTGTTCTAATCATTCACATCTCAAGTGTAAAAAATTTAATTACATAATACATAGATACTGTTGTGTCCAACTGGAAAAATTACAAAATAAATTAAAATTACAACTCAAGCTAACACACATACCATGAGTTCTAATCATCTAACAAATACATAAGCTTGCTAAACTTCAAATCATATCTACGATGCAGAACTGACAATCTTCTCTCATGTCCCAAAAAAAAAAGAGTTGCAGGTGTCTCAAGCCTTTTTCTATGCATAGTCTACAATAAGTGCTTTCGCACTCTGATCCCATGTATGAACAATCTATCTGCGAGATATTGGTGGTGGGAGGCATCGTAGCGAGTGGCTAAAACGTAATTTCACATTGGCAATAAAATCTGTACCCTCCTTTCTGTTTTAACCAAATCACACCAAACATCACGTGGAACAAAAAATAGATAAGCATATTTATTAAAAAGATTTGAAGAAGATAAATTTAACACATGCCCACTTTAGAAGGAATTATGTCCAAGATGATCAGAGAACATCTTGGATAATTGGAAGGAACAAGCACTTTCAGAGGTGGCATGTGGATCTACAAGATAAATACGAGCATGATTGACTTCTAATGAAAGAGATTCCTGATGAAAAAACATACTTTTAGGATATTATATGGAAACCAACCAATCCTTCTGCAGAAAGCTCAGACTTGAGCTCTAGCGATACTGCTACCCATCGTTCACAATGCCGAGTATAAACATCTCTGGTGCCAGTGTGGGGGTAGGGAAGGTGATGTGTCAATGTTAGTAGGTGTAGAAGATGCCGTGCAAGTGTGTGGGGTATAAATATCTCGGGTGAGGCGTAAGAAGTTGGCAGGTGTATAGATTAGGTTTTAGATATAGTTTCTCATTATTACTAAATTATAAATCCTAATAAATGGGACACAACAAACTGGTATCAGGTTACCTGATATCCATAAGTTTTATGTGGATTGATGGTTAATCAATAGACTCCCAAATTTTGGGGTATTACAACCTATTAAGCTACCTTCACATATTATATATAGTTATTTCATTAGTAATTGTTGTTTCATCATTAATTGATGTTTCATCTAATATATTTGTCGTTAATATCCTAGACTAAGTAGTTAATTAGTAGTTTTTTTTTTTTTTTTTTTTTTTTTGTTTCTCCTCTCCCTCAATCCATTCTATACTACCCCACAGCCTCTCCTTCAACCCATCCTATGTTATCCCACAGCCTCTCATATATAAGCCTCGGGGTCTCAGGGTTGAAGTAAGCCCCATATCCCAATAGTATGAGTAGAATAATTGGCAAAGATACGATGAAAAAAGCATATCCGATATCATTGGGATCGAACTTAGGGTTAAGCGATCTTGTCCTTTTGCCAATCAGATTATTATACTATTGGTTAGTAATTAAGTTGATATCTAGTGCCTAATATTAAAGTGCTTGTGTCTAATATTTAGAGCTATTATTCTAGAGCATCTAATATCTAGGGTTTTTATTGCATATGAAGAAGAGCACATGCCTGGTATCCAAAGTTATGACTCTAGACTATATGATATCTATACTATTATTCTAGACAAAGAAGAGTGTGCTTGTAGTGCCTAAAGTCCTTATTCCAAGTTGTTTAGTACTAAGGGTCATTATCCTAGATGAAGAAGAGTGAATATTTGTGGTCACAGTTGTTATTACAAATTATCTAGTATCATGAGTTGTTATTCTATATCGAAAAGATGTGTGGCGCCTGAAGCGTATATGTATGATGTCAAAAGTTATTATTCCTGACTATCTAGTGTTCGAAGCTATTGTTTTGGATTATTTGATGTGTTAGATTGTTAATCATATGGAGAAAATTAGTTATATGGTATTTAAAGCTATTATTCTAAGTTATATCGTATTCAAAGCTATTATTATTTTCAATAACTTCAATCCATACTATCAAATTTCCTCACATATTATTTCATATATGATTTCTAATACAAACATTATTTAACTTAGATTAAAAAAAATAAAAAAAAATAATTAAAAATAATAAAAAATAATAAAAAACAAAAAAAAGAAAACAAAACAAAACAAAACAAAAACAAAACAAAACAAAACAAAAAAAAAACAAAAAAAAAAAACAAAAAGAAACAAAAAAAATAAAAAAAAGAAAAAAAATAAAAAAAATAAAAAAAATAAAAAAAATAAACTTATTAAAAAAAAACTTAGATAGAATCAATTTTAGAGATCGGTCCTATGTTATTAAAAATATTTCTTTACATCAAATATGTTTCATATTTTTGGTTCTTGTGTCTCATGTAGCTCATTCATTGAGAGTATATGATTTAGCTACAAGTGCTTGCTATTATTTTGAAGCATTTGAAATTGGCTTGTAGTTACTTTGATGAGGATAATTTTCTACCCACATATTGAAGTGGCTAAAGATCATAAATTGTAGCTTCTTATAGGATAATACTTGGTTGGTGATGATAATAATATTGAAGTGACCAGCGACCATATGTGACCGCTTCTTATAAGTTGGACTTGTCATGAATGGCCAATAATTCCTTCTCATGTCTTCGTAATTACAAAAGCATATCTTTTTTTTTTTTGATTAATTTATTAGCAATGAATATACCTTCTCCGCTAAGCCAGAGACATTGGAATAACATCAATTATAATCATCTAATTTCATGATTTAAAAAAAAATAAACAAAACAAACAAACCATTTAGAAAATATTATTATTATTTATCGAAATTCTAGAACTTTTTATCAATTATTCTCACTTGCAAAAAACAAGAAATTAACAAATTTAATTACAATTAAAAGGGAAAAAATAAAAATAATATTACATTTAAATACAAAAGCCAACAAACATATACAGGTCGAATATGTACCATATGTACTAAGTACGGACTCTATGTATATATTTCATCATACAAATACTAACATATCAAATCTCAGATAAATTCTATAAGTAAAAATATTTGAACAAGAATTATATTAAGATGACTGATCTCCATGTATATGTTTAAGACTCATCAGACACAATCAGTTAGAGTATTAGGGAGTGAGCCTGCCAAGATACTAACCTCTTATAGAGTAATGATAAGTAATGACAAGCACTGTTATCAAAATTGTACGATTCTCGATTCGATTCATGATTTGATTCACGATTGAGGGGGTAAACAATCCGACTCTTTAAAAGAATCAAAAATATGCATGAATTGAAGAATGAATCATTGAATCACGAATCGATTCACATGAATCAATTTAATACTGATTCTAAGGGGACCAAGATCCTCAAAAAAAAAAAAAAACTAAAATACCAAAAAAAATTTACCAACTATAAGAATCAATTAACGTAAAAAAAAAATAACTGAAATATCTGTGATAAGAAACAAAAAAAGGGGGAAGAACACCAATAATTTAGTATAAGTATTATGAATTTATGAGAAGAAACAAAGGAGGGCAAAAAAACTAGAAATTGAAAAAGAATAAAAAAGAGAAAAAACCTGGAATTTATGTATTATAAGCATATTATTAAAATATATTTAAATAGCTTACAATTTATTAATTAAATAAAATTAGATATACTTTAACTATTAGTACAAATATAAAATGAATCTTACGATTCGATTTGATTCTTAATTTCTTATTCTCAATTCAAATCTCGATTTAACAACTATGATGACAAATAATATTATTTTCTAAAATTGTTAAAAAGATATTGAAATTAAATTAATTAACATCAAATTTCATGATTTTTTTTAAAAAAAAAAAATTAATATTTTTGAAATTCAAAAGCTTTTTTACAATTACTCTCATTTGTAAACCGCAAGAAATTAATAAACTTAATTACAATTAAAGGGGGAAAAATTAAACTAAAATTACTTTCAAATAGAAAAGCTAACAAATACACACACATCAGATACGTAACATGTGCACTGTGTGATCTCCATGTATATGATTCATTATACAAATACTAACATATTAAATCTCAGACAAAAGACTGATCCCCTAAGAGTAATAACAAGTAATTTCATCCAAGAACAATAGATCTTGAGTTTAAGACTCGTCAGACACAATCACTCAGCCTTTTGGGGGGTGAGACTGACACAATATTAACCTCTTACAGAGCTCATATAAAGCACGAGCCTTGCGCACTGACCCAAGACCAAAGATCATTTTTTAGTAAAGAAATTTACTTGATTATTTTCATCAATAAAGCATTCAATAACACTTAATTTCAGAGAGTGATACAAACATGTTACTAGAAACTATAACTTCTTGCTAGACAAGCAACAAATATAAATTGCTCCTCAGAGATTTTAACTGATATGCGACAGCAAACGGAGCATGGCCTCTCTGCAAGCATCAAACGGATGGGAGAAGCAGCAGCGGCGGCATTGATTCAGTTGGCTGGAACAGAGAGAAAGTTCAGGTTTCCACCTCAGAGAGCAAGTGGAGCAGGCAATTTTGATCTCTTGTCGTGTGCTGATCTGGGAGGAGAACAAAGCTTGTAACTTTAAACAATGGGAGCTGCTAATCAGTTCCAGGGATCATCCCAGCCATTGGGTCCCTCCCTCCTGACAAATTCAACAATTGCCTCAACTGCTTCACCAATTCTATTCGAGAGAGAGTGGTTGCCATGTTCAATTTCACACTTCTCTGCTCCACCCATTGCCTTGCATATCCTGCGCCAACCACAATATCAGCTAGGGGACGAACCAAATTGCAGGTCACAAAGTCTGTGCATGTCCAAATCATCATCATGAACAAACATTCCACACGTAATCACTTTTGGCTGTGTGAGTTTTGCTTCTCCAAGTAATATGATTTTCATGAAAACTATCACATAAATTGTAAGCATGGCCTATTTCTTTTTTTTTTTTTTTTTCATTTGAAGAATAATTCATTTCTAACATAAATATACTTTAAGTTTTCAATTATTTTTATGAGATAAAAACGCATTTTTGTACAAATCAAGAATTTTTTTTAAGATTAAGAGATGTGTGGGGTTAGTTTCGTGATTTAGGGATGGCACTTGTCCATTTTAATTGGTTTTTTTACCCCTCCCCTCCAAGCTGAACTCTATGAATGACAAAGATACCCTATGGATAGCAGAAATGGCAAAAATGCCAAAATGACATATGAAAAGCAGAAATGCCAAAAATGCCCTAGGAAAAGCAGAAATGCCAAAAATGCCCTAGGAAAAGCAGAAATGCCAAAAATGCCCTAGGAAAAGCAGAAATGCCAAAAATGCCCTAGGAAAAGCAGAAATGCCAAAAATGCCCTAGGAAAAGCAGAAATGCCAAATATGCCCTAGGAAAAGCAGAAATGCCAAAAATGCCCTAGGAAAAGCAGAAATGCCAAAAATGCCCTAGGAAAAGCAGAAATGCCAAATATGCCCTAGGAAAAGCAGAAATGCCAAATATGCCCTAGGAAAAGCAGAAATGCCAAAATGCCCTATGTAAAGCAGAAATGCCAAAAATGCCCTATGAATAGCAGAAATGACAAAACTATCCTATGAATAGAAGAAACGAAAAAAAAACCTATGAACAGCAGAAATGACAAAAAACCCCTATGAACAGAAGAAATGACAAAAAACCCCAATGAACAGCAGAAATGACAAAAAACCCCAAAGAACAGCAGAAATGACAAAAAATGCCCTATGAATAGCAGAAATGCCAAATGCCCTATGAAAAGCAGAAATGAGAAAAATGCCCTACGCATAGCAGAAATGACAAAAAAAAAAAACCCTATGGGTAGCAGAAATGACAAAAATGCCCTATGAATTGAACTCGTGACCACGAGATTAGGCAGCTTGTCCCTTTGCCATAGCCCATATGACAAAAATCATCATCATGAAAACACAATCTCCACGTACTCACTATTGACAGTGAGAGTTTTATTTATCTAAGTAATATGATTCTCACAATAACTCTCACATAGATTGGAAAGATAGCCTTGTATTTTTTTTTTCACTTGAAAAATAATTCATTTTTATCATAAATATGCTTTAAGTTTTCTATTATTTACAAGTCTATTTTTAAAGACAATTATTTTTATGAAAAAAAAAATATTTTTGTACAAATCAAAAAATTTTTAAGGTGGAGAGGGGTGCGTAACTGCGTAAGGTTAGTTTCGTGATTTAAGAGAGCATTTATCACTTTTAATTGGTTTTTGTATCCTCCATCTCTTTCTCTCCAAACCCAACTCATACTATCGCTCTGCTCATATGTTGGATTTGCAACCCTAGGATAAGAGCAGGTAAGACACTCCGTCCAAACTATATGAATAGCAAAAATGACAAAAATACCCTAAGGATTGAACTCATATCCACACTAGGTTAGACGGCTAGCCCAATTGCCATTCGAATTATAATATTGTTGGTTGTCCCTTAAAATTGTTTTTCATCCCCTCTCCCCCAAAACCTAACTCATAATATCTATTGGCCCATATATATGGCTCATATTAGCTGTGAGGTTAGTTTCAAAATAGGTAAGACTCTCATCCCAGCAGTATGATAGACCGAATGATATCTTGTGTTCATATCTGACATCCATTGAGATCAAACTCAATAACTAGACCCCAAGGGATAGAATTCCATTTTTTTGACACTAGACTATCATACTGTGAACTATTGGTATCCTTTTTAATTGGCTATCCCTAAATTTAATTCATAAATATATTCTCATATCATCTTCATCCAAGTTCACAAAATATAAAACAAAAATAACTTCCAAGTCATTTTCCTACAAACAAACTAATAATGTTTTTGAAATTTATAGCACGAGTTGAACAACCAACCTAACGACTTTGATTCTAAGAGATTGATTATTCGAACATTACATATTTGATATTATAAAAAATTTGAAGCATTGCTTTTTTTTTGTAAAATTATAAATAACATGGAGCTAATGACTATCTCACTTAAGCGTACATTTGACACAAATATATTGACCAAGTCAAAATAGAAGATCTCGATCAATTTTGCAAACATGTAAGATTACCTTTCAACCAAAGCTCTCTTGTCCACAAAGTCAGGGACGTATTCATCGGCCATTGAAAACATAACCTACAAAAAAGCATATCAAAGTTGGAACAAAAGATTAATCCTAGAGAATCAAGTGGATAACAATATTAGGAAATAATTAGTTAAATTTTAGTTTCATATACAACTGCAACTTGGATCGAGTTATATATCATTCCAAGGTAAAATATCTCACTCGCCAATAGAATTTAGTCCCATATATAATTGAATATATTCCATCAAATACTTTGTGTTTTTGAATCAATTTTATAACATATTTTACATCTGAATGTAATGTTCAATTATATAAATATCAATATATCAGAGCTAATGAGAATTTTAAAAATTAAAAATATTTGTTTAAAAATATTAGTAGGATTAGTGATCACTTATGAAGTCATCATGTTAGATTAGATGTGTTAATCGGGATGGGCAGCCTAGGCACGATACTGTTCAGCCGTGTCTGGAAGGGCCACGGGTCATCCTCCAGCTTGGGTTGTGCTGTGCCGAGCCAATCTTTTTGACATGGAAAACTCGACACAACATGACCTAGAACGATGGCCCATGCAGGGGAGTTTCAGGCCCGACTATTCCCACCGGCTAGCTTGGTCCTAATCGAGGCTAGACTAGCCTGACCCAGAAATGACCTAGCTTTGCACGACCTAGCACGACCCACCAAAAAGTCATGCCAACGAGTCATGCTAGGCTGCCCCTTTATTGAATTGTACTGGAAAGGCACGACTCGTGATAACTAATGTGTTGTGTTCGACAGGGCACTGTGGCCTAGATGAGCCAAAAAAAATAAGTCATGTCAGGCACGACACTGCCCGTTAGACACCTCTATGCTAGATACATAAACTTGAGATTATGCATTGATGTGATTACAAGTGACTGAATCAAAGGATGATAGATTTCGAGTTCAAGACGTATCATACATAACCTCTCTGATTTTCAAAAATAAGATTATTTTGATATTAAACTCTCTCACGCTTCATGATCAATGAGAGCCTTGTGCACTCATTATGACTTTTAATACCTTGACCATTTTACATTTGAATTCCAATAAAATTGAGCTCTATAATTTTACTTTATATATATTCACTCATTGAGCAAATTAATTATAATATATACTTAAACTTTTACCTTTAACTACACAAACATTATCATGATTAATAAGTAAGTTTGGTATTGGTCTCTCACTAATCATTTTTGGTCTGGGTTAGATTTGTTTGATCTGACAATTTCAAGTATAAAATTATTACATCAAGATGTGTAATCAACAAAAATTTGGATTTATCTTTTAGTTCATTTTCATTTTTGAACACAAGATAAAATACAAAACAAATAAATATTTAATCAATAATTTTTTCTTGTAAAACCTAACTAACAAAGATTATTATAGTTGAGCATCAAAAGTTGGTGTTTATTTCTCCACAGCCTCACTTTAAATCCACTTATTAATTTCCCTCATGACACATTGTTTTTAAGAAATATGCGACGACTTTCACTTTCATGACAATCCGACAACCTATTGCACAAGATTCAGTATTGTGGGACCCAGGTGGCCATGCCTAGGCAAGATTCGACCCACTCCAAGGCACATGCACAGCTCGAGCCATGGCACAATTACGACTAGACCCCTGGCATGGAACTGGGTGTCGATGACTGCCATGACACTGAGCCAATCATGGCTCATGCTGGCTCTTGCAGGGTATCAATTCAGTCCTGCCCAACTTGATACAGATCTGACATGAATTTTGACCCCATGGGCTAACATATCATAACAGGATACCACTTTTGAGACATGTCTAGCAACATGGCACGAAGGACCATGTTGACCCAAAAAAGAGTCATGATTGACTTGTTTTTTGTCATTCGACCAAAACAAAGGGACACAGACTTAGTCGAGCCTTAATATAATCACTTAGAAATTAAAAAAAAAAAAAAGTAATAACTATTTTGCTTATAGATATACCTAGGCTAGCCTGGAATGAATCAAATTAGAATAGATTGAACCAAAGTTAGCCTGAAATGAACCATGATAGCCTAGCCAAGTCTGACCATGGATAAAAGAAATGCAAATGGGTCGTGCCGGGCTGCCCATTTTAAGAGCATTAACAGCACAGAACAGCCTGTGATAACAACCATGCCTTACTGGGCACAACACGGTTACCCAGATGAGCCTAAAAAATATATCTTACTAGCACAGCACAACTCGTTCAACACCTCTACTAAGAGGTGCTTTAATGTAAAAATAACATGAATAATATAAGCAATAATTAATAATGATAATTCCATAAATTATATTTGATATAATAATATCTGGATACCTAATCTTCTCAATAATCATTATTAATCAAATCTTATCTCAATTACTTAGATCAGCTATATGAATCATATTTTTTGAATATAGTACAGTTCATTAGAGTAGGAGAAATGACGAGTTGATAAACTCAAGAATTTAATGTCAAGGTATTAGATATCAAGTTCCATTAGAGTAGAGAATGTTATCTCTTTGATCATTATATGACATCATCCTAAATGAGAAAATATATTACAATAATATTATGTTTAGTATAACTCATTTATTTCTTTTAGAGAACAATTAAAATGTATACTAACTAATTTAAATAATTAAATACAAAATTATCACCCTTCTCGAGACTTTTATTTATTCTAAGTAAACTACATATGACGAAAGGTTCAAAGAAAGAAAAGTATGAGCATGTGGATTTCTTCGAGATGATAAGGACAAAATTGGCTTTGCTTTTGCAACTCGTATTGCAGCCTCAAAGTGACTCCATTTAAAAATCAAAGTATTAATAAAGGGATCAAAACATTGCAAAGAAAATCATGATCTGACTAACTTAAAAAGAAATATAATGTACTACTTGCAGGCCTAACTACCCAAAGCAGATCTCCAATTTAGCTTTCCAAAGCATGTTTGCACATTTATGTGTATTCATAACATCATTTAATGTTTATTTGCATTTGATGCTCTATTTTATTTCATACCTAAAAGGTATGTATATCAAGAATGATTATAAAAAGTATTCATCCGTCAAAATTAAAAATATTCTAATATTAATAAAATACTTGATTTGATATTTAAAAAAAAATTACACAAGTTCTGTTCTCCTAAAATAAATATGAAATCCTAAGTAATCAAGCCTTTCAATTCTAATTCTGCTCAGAGTTGAGACTAGAATGAACTCGGGTGCTACCAACTATACTAGACTAGAAATAAATTGCTTTTGGAAAAAATGTCTCTCTAAAATTAATTTGTTCTGTACTTATTAGTACATATGATGACTATGAAGGACAAACTAGTACTTTCTCTTAATTGAAACCTCACATGAAAATCTAGAAATACAAAAAAAAAGAGAGAGAGAGATTTATGAAGAGAACCTCAATAAAACATGTCTGTCAAATATTTTTCATAATAAACTAAATATTTTTTTCTTTAGGATGCAAGATATAAAAATAGATAAAATAAGAAAAGAAAGAGAAAAATATTCGATGGAATTAAGTAACTAGAGTTTAAATACATAATCCCTATTATAGATACTTAAAAATACTTCCACCCAAAAAAAAAATAATTTTAATCATCTCAACAAAATATCAATCATTTCTTTGTGCAACCTTATTCTACAAAAAGTGTGATAGCATAACAAACCTAATATATGATTTCAAGATCAATACAGTAAGTATTAAAATTATTAAACATATACTCTAAAATATTATCACTCATAATAATTTTTATATTTTATTATACTATTTTTTATTCTTTTTTAAATAATTAAAAATTAAAATAATTTATAATCTAAAATATAAAAAAATAACTAATTAAAACATGTATAAATATTAATAAAGTTAATAAAATATCTCAAATCATCAAGTCTCAACTCTAATATATCTTTATAAGTTTGAGTAAATCATATCGAATAAGTCATCATTTACAAAGATCTAACAAACAACAAATAAAATTTTAGCATAATTTTATAACTAACATATCTTACAATCTAACACAATGACATCTCTAATAGTGAAGCTATTATTAATAATTTGGACACAGATGGATAATCAAATCAAAAATAAACAAGTAATAGATCAATAATACTCTAATAGCTAATAAGATACCTGATTATCAAAGTAAATATTTAAACTACATGCTTGATCCTTAAAAAAAAATTTCTTAAAATCTTTCAAACTTGCAAAACAACATCAATATAAGAAACAAAAGATATATAAATCAAATTGTTTAGTAAAAAAATTCATAAAGATAAGAATATTTGAATATCCTATAACACACACACACATGTAAAAGAAAGTACAATATCAACTTTAATATTATTCAAACAAAATAGCATTAAATAATTTATCATTGACAATAAAAACAACCAAAGAACAAGAAAACCAAATAATAAATACCAAAAAATTGTCATATTATTATTAGCCCATATGTTAATAACCCAGGATACTAGAGTAGGAAGAAAAGTCTAATATTGCCTTACCAATATAAAATTATATATAATTCTTTTGGGTAAGAGTCATGGTAGAAAAACTCCATTAGCACTCGGAATGAATCCAATTGCATATGCCCTTGAATAATTTCTAGTCACATTTATAGTTGTTAAATCAAGATTTGTATCAATAATCAGAATACTTGATTAGAGAATTTAGAATTGAATCGTGAATCAAATTTTTTATGATTTTTTTTATGTTAATTAATTCTTATTTCTTATAATTGATAATTTTTTTTGTACTTTAGTTTTTATTTTTTTTGATTTTTTTGGTATTTTATTATTTTTTCACATTAAATTCGTAATACCAAAAGTTGAAGTTACTTTTTTTCACATTAAATAATTCCTACAGTTGTCTTTTTTTTTTTTGATATTTTAATTTTTATTTTTATAACATTTTGAGAATTTTGATCCCTTGAGAATCGGTATTAAATCAATTTAAGTGAATCGATTAGCAATTCAGCAATTCAGTCTTTGATTCATGCATATTTTCAATTCTTTTAAAGAATTGAATCGTTTATCTCTTGAATTGTGAATTAAATCATAAATCATATGATTTTGATAACAGTGTTTCATCAATCTTTGTCTTAGAAATTATATCCAACACCTCTATTTGATATGTCCTCCATTCCTACAACAAGTACACTGTCAGAATAATCTCATACATATCCATGTATCTCATCCAAATATATATTGGATGATCTATTGAATTTTTGATACATCATAAGTATGTATAGTAAGCTCACACAGGCACCATATGCCCACCGCACAATACAACATCATCACTACATATGAACATCACCCTGCACATCAATTGACAGGCACCAACAATGGGTTAGAGTCATTAGCACACAGATACTGGACCACTTGCATGTACCACTTTCACACAATGCACTATCAAAAAATATACTGCACCACTTATACACCAACACACTGCACAATTACACCACAAAAACACCCACTTCTCGCATCACTTTAACACAGTTACATTGCACACTAAGCAGTGCATTGCACAGTAACACAGTTACTGTTTCATGTGCATTCCATGCAAGTCACACACTCGCATTACACACCACATTACAATTTACACAACATAGTTGAACGCATGCAATCACCAATACTTTTACACCATGCAAGTCACACATTGCACACACATGCACACACACGTCTTCAATCAAGTGTCCACACTACTGCACACACCACAATCACTATAGTAGTATCTACGTTATTGTTGTGCCGATGCAAATTGTAGCCTTGTACATGTTTTTTTAGGGTTTCACAATAGTAACATTAATGCTATTGATGTGCTGATGCATACTATGCACACTCATATTCACATTGGATACACCATGTTCTAATACTATGTAAAATCATAGCAAAAGAAGCACATTATCTTAACTCAATAAAAAAAATGAATAATATTCAAAAAAAAAAAACCTAAGAGAAGCATGCTTACATTATCAGTCTCAAGATCTAACAAAAAAGAAAGGCAATATTAAATAAATATATGTCATGATAAATTTGTCATTGATTTATTATAGAACTTAAATTATTAAGCTAATAGTACGATGGTTCTCATTTCATGCAACGCGCTACATTGTTCGAGCATTATGGCTTGATCACAATGTCAAATGAGCAAGGACCACTATCAGTAAGGGCACTCTCCTAGACAAAATCATGCAAAGAAACTAACTCAAGTTAGCAGGTTCATAATAAGAACTAGAAACATAAAATTAATGGATGGCAAGAGAATAAAGCTAATTAATTTCATAATGCATAAAAATTTTAATATAAAATATTTACAAAAGACTAAATATAAAGTGAAAGAAATATATTAAGATAAATAGTTATAATCGTTACTATATGAACAAAAAAACTAATATAATTTATATTAGAATAATTAAGAAGAGACTTAGTGGGTGAGATCTTAAAGATTAAGATAATTAGTAATAAAATTATAACAATCAAGCTATTTATAGAAGATGATGTTTTAAATATGATATGTGCCTATGCTCAACATGTGGGACTACATGAAATAAGGAATAAAAATGTTTCAAAAAAAAAAAAATAGATTGATTATTACAAGGAAAACCAATGAAAGAAATGATTATAAATAGTAAAGACTTAGATGAGTTTGGAGTTAGGAGTAATATAAATAAATGAGAGAAAAAATCTTAGATTCTGTATTAGCAAATAACCTATAGATAAGTAAAACATATTTTAGGAAGAAAGAAAAGTTTGATAATTTTCAAAAATAATAAAAAAAGGAGAAAGAAAGATTTTTTTTTTCATTTAGAGAGAGAAAATCAATGTATAGACTATAAAGTGATTTCGAGTGAAAAACTTAAGTGAATTTTGCTTGTATTTTTGGTTTCCCAGGCCGAAATAAAATAGAAAATTGATATCAACATTTTGATCATTAATAAATTTATCACTTGTTTATTATGAATATTTATTTTCTTAATTATGATAACAGAAGGAAGTTCCTTGATTTATGCAACATGCTACATTTTCCAAGCATGGTGGATAGGTAAGGATCGGTGTGAGGTCCAATCACAAGATCAAATGAGAAGAAGCCACTATGATGCATCCCAATTATAGTATCAAATAAACAAGAATTGCTAAACTTTAATCAACAAAGTCAGATAAAGAAATTAGCTCAAATTAATAGATTTAAGACAATAACTTGGACCAAGAATCATTTTATGATTTGTTAGAGCAAAACAAAGTATTTAAAATATAAGTTCAATATGACATTTATTTTTCATTATCACATTTTACTTGGTCACTTCTAGCTTTTTTAAAATCTCCCTCTAGCTTATATTTAATTTTCTCTTCGTTTGAATCAAAAACACCATTGAAAGCATGACCATAACACGCACTCAGCACATGATTCATCTGCCAAGAAAAACAGATCTCCGATGCTTACCTGGCAAGGAGTGTTAGACATGTGTCCGATTCTCATTTTAAGCTGGTCATCACTAAGATCAGAGCTAAACATGTCATCATCTCCCATGTAAGCACAAAGAGAATGATACCTGCACAAAGCTTGTTTACTATTAATATCCCAATTCAGCAACAAAAAAAAAAGTGTAACAAAACAGTACATCGAGATAAATTTAGCAAATATGAATCAAAAAAGATAATTCATGTAGCCTACTTCCATTGTTATTTGAGGTGCAAGGCATAATAAAGTTACGAAAATATTTTGGGATCTAAGGCATAAGATATAATTAAATTGCATATTTACTTTGTGAGACACAATCTATCCAATATATATATATATATATATATATTAACTATATATTTTTATTAAATATTATATAAAATTTTTATCTATTAATAAAATACAATCAAGTAAAAGATATCAAATATAAAAATTAAATATCATTAATATTTTTTATTATCACAAACATTCAGAATTCTAAAAAAAAATAATAAAATTTAAACAAACAAACATTAAGAATCCTAAGATATCAAACATATTATCTATGATTTTTGGGAATGAGGAGAAGGAGCGAGAGGAGGGCATGAGGAGAGGCGAGACACTTTTGCTTGAGCCTGGTGGCGTCTGGGCTTGGCGCTTGCCTTTAACAACTATGCCTTCTTCAAAGTAATTTTGATAGAACAATAGTTGATCTAAGACCTCGAATGAAGTAGCAGCGACACAAAACAAGTATAACACATGATAATCATTGATAAAATACGAAGAATACTCACCTATATGCAGTTATAGGTGCAGAAAAATTTGCATTTTTGGGCATCAATTCTTCTCCGCGTCCTTCTGAGATCATTTTTGAAGCCAAGTCGATCATCATGGCTGTTTCAGGAAGAGTAGCACTATATTCCCGATCACTAACTGGAGCCTAAAAAATTCCAACTCAGATTATGTTTGACACAAAACAAGTATAACACATGGCAATCATTTAACCTAATCGAGAACATGAGATTGCAATTGCATCAATTCAAACATAAAGCACCAATGCACACAACTTTTTGCGCAATTGCCTACCTGCAAAATGGCAGCCAAAACAGCTCTAGAACATGCAGCATCAGCGCGCATGTAATGCACAATATCCTAAGTTCAGATGGAAAGACAAGAAAATTACACTTTATTTTGCACATGAAGAACAAACATGGAATGTTCAAATGAACAACCCTACAGGATGTCTCTAGTGTATTCCAAGCTCACCTGACAACCAGTACTGTGCCCAAGCAGGACAACACCCTTAGAATCTTCTTTGTTAATCAAGTAACTTATCAACTGATCAAGTTCCACTGCATCCTGCAAAGGAAATATTCACAAAGGAATAACAGTCCAAAAGCAGCTTGTTATATTTGAGAAGGGTACATGCTTGATTCAGAATGTTCATATTTAGTTCAAAAATGAACCTGTTATGGACCAGTTAAGATTGTAATTAGTAAGTTGGATTTTTAAGCTTCCAAATTCTATGGAATACCTAGACAGCGAAGACTACTCTTGTGGTGGAGACTACAATAAATAAAAGTGACACAAAAAATATAGAAGCGACACAACCTTTTATGGATCAGTTATAATTGTTGTGTCACTTCTCAGATTAGAAGTCACCCAAAAAATATAAATATATTGTCAGAACAATAATGCTAAAAAATCACATCTAATATTTAAATAAAAACTGAATAAACTAAATGTATGGGAGGTACCCTTATATAATAGGTTTGTCATATTGGGGCAATCCACAAACTGGGTACTCCCATTCATAAAGCAAAAGGCAAAATAAAAATAAAAAATAAAATAAAAAATGAAAATTGCAAATCACAATAGCCACCTTGAGCTGATAAATACAAATCTAGAAGATAAAACTTGAAAAAAAGAAAAGTAACAATTTCTTCAATATCTTCATCAAGATATTTATTAGTTGATTTGTTATCCAAATATAAACTATAACAATGAATTCATCCTTAATAATTTTCATAACAAATAAATAATTAATATTTATATATTTCATTTACTCATCAAATATCAAAATAAAGAAAATATATCATATTTTCTCACTTTCATTAAAAAAAAGTGGAAAAATATAGATATTCAATACTTTAGAAAAATATATATATTATATAATATCTCATAGGTAATTATTGATATCACCCTAGGTCCTACAACTTCACTAAATTTTCAAATAATTATTTATTTATTAGTTTATCATTAGACTAAATTATCTCTAAAAAATATATAAAAACTTATACTGACTCTCTTTTCAGTGAAAGTTAGTGCTTAATTCAAATATGAGCATCAAGATAACAATAAATGTTCATGTTCTCTAAAAGAGATCATAAAGTTCTAAAGAAATTTTCATATATTTCAGTATATGATAAACTGCATCAAAATGAAATCTATTAAGAAGAATAAAAGAAATAACTAATCAAACTGACTATATAAGTTATATCATGTTATGTGATAATCACATAGTTAATCATTCATATAATTCTCCTAAAAGAAATAGAGTCGCCTAAAAGTATTACATCTGACAAAACATCAACACTTGGATAAATTAGAGTATTTGCCGGGATCAATGTTATCAAAAGCATACGATTTACGATTTGATTCATGATTCATGAAGTAAATAATCTGACTATTTAAAAGCATCAAATATATACATAAATTGAAGACTGAATTGTTGAACCACGAATTAATTCACATGAATAAATTTAATACTGATTCTCAAAGAACCAAAATCCTCAAAATGACACAAAAATAAAACTAAAATAAAAAAAATTATTAACTATAGAAATTAATTAACGTGAAAAAAAATAACTTCAACCTTTGATATTACGAATTTAATGTGAAAAAACAATAAAATACCAAAAAAATCATAAAAATAAAAACTAAAATATAAAAAAAAATTATCAACTATATGAAATAATAATTAATTAAAGTGAAAAAAAATTACAAAAAATTCGATTTACGATTCGATTCTTGATTCTCGATTCACTAATTAAACATTCTGATTCTCGATTTGAATCTCAATTCAACAACTATGCGTGAAATATAACCTAAAACATCAAATTTTATAAAAATATTAGCATCATATATCATTTGTAAAAAAAATAATATAACTTCTAGAGTATGACACTTCTAAACTAAAAAAATATGTGTCCCAAGATTATTTTTGTCTATAATTATAACTGAAAGTACTATTTGAGTTGAGTGATTCTCAAATCATCATAACACCTCTAGAAAAAAAAAACATGTAACACGCTTATGTAAACTAAATGAGATGATTGCCAACAAAAATCTCACAAATCAAACTTTTCGTAACTTCTTCAAGTTATTCAGTGTCTTCAACAATCTATAAATTATATCAAATTATATTTTTTGAAACTCGGGTGATAACTCCAAAAAATGTTTTTCCTCAGTCATCATGTAAAAAAATATTTTTCACATCTAGATGATATATCCTTCAACTGTGAAATTTTGTTAGGATCACAGTGATGTTTAGGATTTAGGTTTTTCGAGTAGAAAATCATAAACACAAAAAAAATTCTCATTGATGAAGTGCACATCATACAATGATAAATCTCAAAGAAAAAATACACATGCACATCAAAGAAAAAGATGAGCGAAAAAATAAAAAATTAAAAGGTTAAGAATTGTTCTTTCATTATTATATATTGCAAAAATACAAAAAAGCATTATGTTTTTCATCTCTCACATTTATTTACATTTACAAAAATCTATATAGTAAATCTAAACAAAAAATCTCTAGCTTAAGTTATAAGTCACGACAATAGATCACATATCATAGCTTAATCATTATCGTAACACCAAAAAATAAATTACAACTTTAATCATTAAGTTATCAGTCAAAACAACATAATTCATACTACAACTTCATTCTTAGTCAAAATATGTTATAACACAAAAGAACAATATCACAACTTTATTCATGTCAAGACAGCAAAGAACAGCATCGAGACTCAAATCTTTTTGACTTCAAAACACAAAAACAAAAATTATATTACGGCTTCATTCATGTCACGACACCAAAAAATATAATTACGAATCAATTACATGAGACATCTAGTCAATAATAAAAAATATTTTATCACTTGTTCATATTGTGATTTCACATTTCAATATCATAATAGTAAATTCTCATTCCAACTTTAAAATTATAAGGCAAATCCTAATAGATTCTATCAATGAAATAAGAATGCATATAAAAATTATTTTTATTAATGAAAAAAAAAATATAATAATAATTCATATCAAATATATGAGTAAACCCTCTAACAAGTATATGATTAGGGCTATTAATTTTTTATTTGGACACATCTTCACAATGAGCATTTACATACAACTAACTAATAACTAATCTTACTAAATATCAAAGTACTAATTCTCATGTTATATTAGAGTGGAGGGCATTAACTTCCTCCAACAAAGTATAACACTATCTTAGATAAGATATGAGAAAACATGAATAAAATAATACATGCAAAATAAAATATTAAATATAACTCATTTATTTCTTTTAAATATAAATGAAAAGATCAATATAAAATCAAATAAGTCAGTTGCATTATAATTTTATATCTCAGGAGACTCACATAACTCTCCTCAACTTTGAACATTGTGTTTTTTTTTCAAATATAGACTTTAAGTTAAGGATAATCAAGTCTTAAAGACTCTAGCTCATCATAGACTAGAATTGAAGTAGACTATTGAGCTACTATTTTTCAAACTTGAGAAAAAGCTTCTCAAAATAAATCTTAATCTCTTTAGAATCAATTTTATTTACATTAATTCATACAAATGATGGCTATATAAGAGTTTTAGCATAATATAGAGCAACAAATTCAAATGTAATTAACATGTGACCCTCTTTCCTCACAAGTAGCTCAAGTGGTACTATAGAAAAGTAAAAAAATAATTAGTTCAGTTGTGTCAAACTTATAATATTAAAACTAATTAAATATTCATCAACAATTAAAACTCAAAACAAAAAAAATAAATATCAGAATCAATATTATTATAATCAAGAATTTAAATTATTTTGTCGATATTTATAACAAGAAAAACTGAATAAATAGAAAATATAATAAATAGAAAAATAAATAAAAGTCATGAGTAAGACTACATGTGGTGAAAATTGCAGTACCTAAAGAATAAGAAAAAGATGCTCAAGTCTTACTAGGAAAAAATTTTATGTATTCTTATCTAATAATAATCACCTTAAAGAAACTTTGTGAGAATTTTTGAATAGATATAATAGTCAGATTATCTCACTCAATAATCTATGATGTATTTATAATAAATATCGCCTCTATTTTGATTAGTACCTCTTTTGTCTCTAAGGCAAGCAATATGATACATAACATATCTCTCTAATAGGTTTCTGACTATATCATCCACACAAGTAATGGACTGTTTGATGATAATAGCAGTAGCTCAACAATAGAATAAGAGAAGCAATGAAAATACACCACAGCAGCACAGTAAAAATATACAACATGGTAGTGGTAGCAGCATGATATATGTAACAGAAACACAATAGCACCCCAACAAAGAACACAAACCACAACATCATAAATGAAATCCCAGAACACTAACAGCCCTGAAACACAGTAGCACTCAAGGCTCATTATAACCTTTAAAAAATTGGACAATCTAGGGTTTGTAGAATGAACACAACATAGCCATGAAACATAGTCTCCAAGCTCATTATTTCACAAACCAACATACTGCATTTATCATGCAAGATGACATCTACCACACGCACACAAGCCGCTACAAATAACATCCCCACACAGCCTTGTAGTCGACACTGCTGCACACAACCCGTGCAAGATGCCACTGCACAAAACCATGCTGTACACTCCACTGCACAAAGTCATTATGTGACATCAACCACACAATGCCACAACACAATAATAGTGTGATGCCAGAAATCATGAGGTGCTATTGTGCACAGCATCCACAATCACAACTCTCTAGCATTTGCAAAATTTATGCCTCAAGTATCATGTTACATAAAAATAAGCAATAACATAAAACATCAAACTCGCTCACAATAATAATATGTGCAAGAGTTCTTACGCATGTATAATGGTGAGAGATGATTGGGGCAGCACACAATTAGATTCTTCCATCATAAATATAGAGATTATTTTCAGTGCACATGATTCCCACTTAAAATAAAATTTAGGGGATATTAATATCTTAATGGTTTTACCTTCAAATATGAAAAAAACCATGTATGATGAGTCTCAAACCTGAGAACTACCACAAATTGTTAAATGCATTTGTCATCATATCAAAATATAACTTCTAATATATCTGCGCATATTCGCCGTTTAGTATGGCTGCACGCGCAGGTCTCCTCTCCGACATCTAGTACCTGTTTGTATGCAATAAAATAACTTTTTAGGTAATTAATCAAATTAGCATTATCTCACTCATATTTTTTAACTTTTAAATTCTTATGAAATTCGATGTATCAATATTTACATTATTATAACCATAAAATAAATGTTAATAAATAAATATTACAAAAATCACAAAGTAAAAATATTTTTTATGCAATATAATAAAAAAATGAAAGCAAATTTTAAAAAATATTATGATAATGATAAGGTGAATGTGATATTGATTTTGATAATAATATTAGACCCTTTTTATATGTTGAAATATATACAATTTTATAATCTAAAATTTCACATATTTTAAATTTGATAGAAATCATACTCAAAGAACAAAGTAATCATTTCAACTAGATGTGTCAAATGGGCAGTGCCGGGCCGGCCTGGCATAATTTTAGACCACCCAACCAGGCTACCGTGCCGGGCCAAGCACAGCACGGTTATCATATCATGTCGTGCATGGCCCGGCACGGTTTTGTGAAGATCAAGCCCGGCAGGGGCCGTGGCAGGAAACCCGCTGAGTTTAGCCCAATTCAGGTTGGGCCAAAACCATAATTTTAAAAAAAAATTAAAATTTCAGCAGTGCATCACCACACGTCTTTGCCCTTTCAGGGCTCGGTGAGCCTCGTCTATCATGCATCGGCTAGTTGTGACCACTCTCGATGTGTCGTCACGCGTGCCATGGCAACATGCCTGGCATGTCGTGTCATGCCTGGCACGGCACGTGAGCCAAAAACTTCGGCCCGACAAGGCACGACTCAGTGCAGTAGCGCCTGGCACGGGCCAGGCACAGTTGAACCATGTTATGCCTCGTGCAGGGCCAGGCTGGCTCGGCCCATTTGACACCTCTAATTTTAAAACAAGATCTAAGAAAAATTAATATATCAATAATTTTACTCTCAAAACTAGAAGAGATGTCTGATGAGCCAGAAACATTTAATGAAAACATTTATAATTGCATCAAATGAATATCTCTAGCAAATACATATAACACAAATACTTCTCCGATGATCAGTCATCCTAATAATATTCTTGCTCAAACACGGTTAATTCAGAGTTCTTATAAAAAAAATAAAATATTTTACAAAAATACTTTAATAGCAATATTCTTCAATATTATTAAACAAAAATTCAAATTGTAATATGAAATCCTCTCAAAATTCTAAAAAACTTGACAAATATAATGCAAATGACATAATGGTTATTCTCGACAATAAAATAGACTAGCAATACTTTTTGAAAAAATGAAAATATAATGATATGAAAAAAGTTAAATCATTACTTAGAAAAAGAAATATAAGATAATGTTCCTATTTTTAATATTTTAGATTAGTGGAAGGCAAAACCTTGCCCTTATCGTGTCATTTAATTATGATATAAGATATTTTATCAATTTTAATATCAATAGTCAGTGTGCAATTACATAAATACTAATATACTGGATATCATAAAAGCTCCAAAGCTAAATATATTTGTATGAGAATAATATTAATATTACTGATTATCTGAAAAGTCTTTATGTTGTATATATACATTAGAGATTATATTTTGATATAATAACAAATAATTTTATCCAAATAGGATAAATCGTGGATATAAGGCTGACGAGATTATAAGTTATCTCATACACCATATTACAGCATGATCCTTAAGCACTTAGTACAATCTCCACTTGCATTGTTAATAAGTATATTAGAGTTTACTTTTAGCACCATAGGTCGAATACTTGATCAATTTCATAGTTATGACTCAAAATTATATAATATTTAATATATGCACAAGATTAGCTAAAAGAGGTCACCACACAAACAAGTAATACCTAGAAGTGACAAATATGTCAAGAAGTCCAAGCATGGCCTACAACACGACCCACAAAAAATGATGCAG
Source organism: Sapria himalayana (assembly GCA_029783825.1). Lineage (NCBI taxonomy): Eukaryota > Viridiplantae > Streptophyta > Magnoliopsida > Malpighiales > Rafflesiaceae > Sapria > Sapria himalayana. The sequence continues at coordinate 4,977,144 of JAREIK010002107.1, read as the reverse complement.
AAATGTCCTAACATGATTTGGAGCATAAATCATGCAACATCAAGGGGATTGGCTTGTGTTCGACAATAGCATGCTAGTCAACATGTAAATCTAATTCACCATTTTTTAAAAAAATACTGATAAATTTGGGTCGAGTCTAGCGAGTGACCACAATCTTTTCGGCAAACCAAGGTTTGCCATTAGCCCACCCCCAAGCTATCTTGGGCGTGGGCTAGATGTGTCAAACAGGTTGGGCCAACCCAAGACACAACACAGTTCGGCTATGGCTGGTCTGACATGACACTGGAATGATCCATGCCTATGTCGGGCATGTTCACGGCACACCTCATGTTGTGTGGTGTCGAGGTGAACCAGACCTCATGATGGGCCAAGAATGACCTGGTACCGAGACCCGTGGGCACGATTTCTCAGCACAAGCAGAGAAACCACTTGACGGATCCAAAAAATTCGTCAAAGCTATGGGCCCCAATCCGGACCCGCAATTTTTTTGACCTAGGTTCGAGTCCGCCCTCCTAGGCCCCAATGGTAAAATTAAAAAAAAATAAAAATAAAAGTAAAAATTTTGAATTTAAGCCGTTAGGTTTCACCACTAACAACAATGGAGCAAAATCCGACAGCCCACATGATTCTACCCCAAATAATTCATTAAAATTAATAAAAAAATAAAAAAAAATAGTTTTTTTTATAAAATTCTTATTATTATTCTATAAACTCCCCCCCCCCCCCTAATATTTATGTTATTCAAAAACATAAATATCTCATTCTCTCATTCTCTCTCTCTTTAAATTTCTCTCTCGGGATTTTAGCTTGGCTTTTTATGACTCGCTACTCGACTTTATTTGGTGTTTGGAGTAAACTTTAGATTTGTTGTGCACGTGCTTTATGCTATTTTACGGCTATTTCATTTTTTAGTTTTTTTTTATTAGTTAACTCTTTACTTTATTTTTAAAAAATAATTAATCTTCATTTTCACTATCTCTATTCTACCCTTTTGTCTAAAAATAAAAATAAAAAAATGATGAATACAAATTTAAATAACAAAACCGAATTTAATTTAAATTTAAAAAATAAAAATCCTACACAAAGTTCCGAGACTACCAAAACGAGAAGTTGACTGAGTTTTTCATATATTATGATATTAGGTATGGTTGTAATAGTAATGAGACTCTGAGTACGGACATGGATACCATATTCGAAGGCGACAACTTTACCATTCAATTAGCAGGGGAAAAATAATGGGGTGGACCATCGAATAGGAGCAAGCTGCCATTGTACTTAGATACTGATTACCGCTCAATCATATCACATTTTGATACTAAAAATTTTGATGTATTATAATAGTAGAAATCATACGAGTTTATCTTTTCCATGCTATCTAATATGACACAAGATCTACCGACTACTTGGTGTTGAGTGTAGCATTGAAATTTATTTTTTCTATTGTAGTGAATATGATTTTGGATAGAAAATTAAGATTATGTCCATATATTATTAAAACTTTAACTAGAGATGTAAAACGTAACGGCCTGATTTTAGGTTGACCAACTGGGCTACCATGTCGGGCCAGGCACGACACGGTAACCATGCCGTGCTGGCCCAGCACGGACCCACGACTCAAAAACCACCTGGTTCGGCCCGATTTGGGCCGAACAAAACCCTAATTTTAAAAAAAAATTAAAGTTTTGACAGCACGTTGCCTCGTTGCCACGCATCTTTGCCATTTTTGGGCTCGGTGAGCCTCGCCTGTCTGGCATCAGCTTGTATTGACCACGTTCAGTGCGTGATTATGTGTAGTTCCCACGTGTCGGGACTGTACTATAGCATGTCGTGCCGGGTTGACCCGTTTGACACCTCTAGCTTTAGCATGCATGAAAGATTGAAAGGATTCGAGTTTGAGCATCCAAGATCATGCTGGGACTGAGACTACACCAAAAGCAAAAAAGTTAATTACTAGTGATGATCTATATGCTAGTAATTTTAATATTGAGATCGAAGATAATAATAATATGATGATGTATGATTGATGAAGTTGTCATTTGATATCTGATATTTGACGATTGTGGGATTACGACACTTAAGTTATGCTTATGTATGATTTATATATTTGATTTTAATATACTCATTTTTATTTATAGTATATTTAATTTGATTTGGCTTGGTCGATTATGTTTCAAAATTCAAATTTTTTGTGTTTATTTAATTTTTGGTTGTGATTTGTAAATAATGCTTGAAAGTAGAAACTTGAATATTTATTTTTTTTCATTTTGCTATCAATTTAAAATTATTTTCATATTTAAGTTTTAATATTTTATTAATTCATATATAAATTGAAATTATAATTCTATTTAATAAAAAGTAAAAACACAACATAATAAAAAAATTTTAAACTGTTAAAAATTTACAATTTAAAAATTTGTAAACATGATATAATTAATTATTACATAAAAACAAAAACTTAATTAAAAAAAAATAAATTTTAAAAACCAGCCCATATGAGCCAAATCTAGCCAATACAAGCCAGACCCGGCACGGCAAAAAGCCAGCCAAGCCTACGGGCCATGCTGAGCCTGAAGAAACCGTACCGAGCTAGGAAAAGCATTATTATTGTACCGTGTCGTGTCTGGCCCGACAAGGTAGTCCGGTTGGGTGGCCTAAAACTAAGCTGGCCAGTCCAGCCTGACCCGTTTGACACATCTAGCATAAACCATGTTGTGTCAAGCATGACTCATGCCTAGTGACCATGTGCTAGATTAGCACACACCACATTGATTCTTCATCATATTTTATTTATTTCTAATTGTCTAGATAAATTTTTTTAATGAATTAACTTTTCAGATAAGTTAATTAAGTCTTGACTATATTATGTTTTCAATTACTTTTTACTTCTAAAATCATAAAACTCTAAGAATTACTTACTTTGAGTTTGAAAATAAATATGGTTGATTATATATTATCTCTTTTATAATATGATATCTTATTAAATATTTGTGTATGTTTGACTAATCGTTCATATATTATTAGCTTGATCATTTATTAGTGACCAAGTTGAGAAAACTATATTTTTATTAAGAGTAATTCTATCATGGAGTGTGAGGATTATCAATTAAAAAAAATATTAAATCTTTTTATCATGCATGCAAACTAGTATGAATAAGAATTAATTTATTCTGATACACTAAGAAATATGACTTGGAAAGATACGAGCCAAGAAGAGTTTAACATTTTATAACTTTTATTAATTATTGTTCATTATTTACATAATTATTTTTCTCTCTAAGTTATAGATTTTTTTGTGTTTCAATCATTTTATAAAAGAATAAAAAGATAATAAAAACATAAAAAATAACAAGTGATAATGCATTGGTATATATGTCAAACGATTTCAATATCTATTATATCGATCATTTATCTTACAATACTGATGTCCTAGAGAGAAATCATTTAATTTGCATCAAAAAGAATTTGAGAGAAATTTGATAGTGTTAGAAATTATTGAAATCATATTTTTTTGCATAACTCATTTTTTAAGTACAAATTTGAGAGACACTTAGGTCCCTAAGATATAACATTCTTGATTACTCTAATAATCCAACATAAGTGCAAATTTGATAGAGTTTTAAAAATTATTGAAGTAATATTTTTCTGTGTTATTTTTATTGAGCACAAGACATAGTCCAAAAGATACATACCAACCAATTATTTTTTATTACACCATTATAGTCTCACTTGAATCTCAACTTAGGAGAGAAAGTTACATGATAGCAACATCTAAACTCATTTGTCCACGATATGAAAACATATTTTATGTAATTATTATATATATCAAGTTCATATAATATTGATTCTGATGAGACTGATATTGATAAGTAAGGACTTAAGGCCTATTCTAAGAGAATAGTGCATGTGCAGCCTATTCATAAAAGATACAAATCTACCTAAAAGTCAAAAAAAAAAAAAAAAATGAACCTGAAAATGATCCTTGTGATATTAAGCTTATGATAACCCTCCAAAAAAAATAGATGATTGGTCCTCAAAATTTAATTTCACAGATAAATATATATGGAACATCCACTTAAGTTTAAAGTAATACATCCGAATGTAATTTATAAATTACAAAAAATATTGTATGCTCTGAAGTAATTATCAAATGTGAAAGTTTTTTCTTTATTTTTTTGGAAAACACCGATGACATTGTAATTATATTGATAATTATGTAAATAATATTTTAATTATAAGAAAAAATGAGTTATTGATCAACCAACTCAAAGATTTCCTTCAAACATAATTTCGGATAAAAATTCTTAATATACTCAAGTAATTTCTTGAAATAGAGATTGCTTATTCGACATGGAGTTTTATTCTATCATAGATGAGATATATTATTTGATACTCTTGTAGATATTAATATTTAGCAATAGAACATTGTATATTCAAATAATATAGCAATCAATAAATATATTGATAATGGTATAGAGGTATTGAAGATATCTCAAGTTATATTTCTTTCTTCCAAGATTAGCATTTATAAAATTTTTATAGACATTCATATTGTTTGGGATACATAAATGTAATATAGTTTTTTTTTTTTTTTTTTTGGATGGGCATTGATGACATAGTAATTTTATTGATTATCTATGTAACTAATATTTTGATTATTAAAAATTATGAATTATAGACTATCCGACTCAAAGACATTCATATTCCATGTCAAAATAAATTACGCATAATATCATTCTATCACAAATGAAATGTATACTTGATACTCTTGTAGAGATTAGTGTTTAACATTTGAATAGAGTATATTCAAATAATATAGCAATCAATAAACATTTTGATAAATGTATTGAAGATATCTCAACTTATATTATTTTTTCTTTCAAGTTTAGTATAAAAATACATCACGCACCAGTTTGAAGAAATATGTCGTGATTTTAATTTTTTTTATTTTTTGTTTATTTTATTTTAATACATTATAGATAGGAATACTAAACTTATGAGCTGCTTCAATCCTACATGCCTCTTATATAAGAAATTCTTTTGTACAATATGATAGAGTTTTTGATATTTCACATTTTAAATTTTAACTTACAATTCAACAATTATAATATATGAAATTCTTGAATTTTTAACATGTCTTCACAAGATTAATGATTATCGTATAATTTTTTTGCATTAGTTAGAGGTGTTAAGTGGGCCGAGCAGCTCGGGCCCAGCACCAAGCACTATCCCATTGAGTTCGTGCCTAGTACGGCACGACATTGTCCAGAACCGTGTCTGGGCCCTTGTCGGGCTTCCTCGAGGCAATGATTGTGTTGTACCAAGCCATGCTGAGGTCTCCAGAGCAGCATGTCGAGCAAGGCATCATGTCGAGCAGGGTTTGGCGTGGCCCGAACCTAGCCGCCTATGACACCCGTGCCTCGCATCAGCCACAGCCCCACTGCACATGTGCCACACCACACCCCTCAAGCTTTTACCCAAACACAAACCCAATATCCCAATAGCCCAACCATGTAGACAACAATAAAAAAAAATTGCGAGCGTGCTAGCCATTGGATGTGCCTCCAATGGTTAGCAATAGAAATTAATTGCTGTTGAGTTTCTGTCCAATTTTTTTTAATAAAAAATTTTAAAAACATTCAAAAAAAAAAATTTAATTTTTTTAATCTTTATATATACTCATCTATCATTCCTAATCTATATCCACATATTCACATTTTCTTCTTTTTCTCTCTGGTCTCCTCTTGTTTCTAAATCTCTCTCCTCTCGCTCTTGAGACTTGGGTGTGAAATCCAATGCGGATATTAGATTCGGATATCGGACATCACACATTATCAAATAAATAAGTTTAAACTTTAAGAGAATTATTTTTTAAAATTTTGTTTAGTTTTTTTATTTTTATTTTAAGTAATAATTTAATATTTAATTAAAAAATATAATTTAGAATATAATTAATAAACTAATAAAAATTAAAAATGATAAATAATAATTTTAATAACGATAATGAAATTAACATAAACATAAACATAAATATTTTTAATATAAATAACGATAACCCTACTAAAAAGTCAGAAACCACCAAAATCTTATTTTATCTTATAATCTCGACCCAAACATCTAAAAAATAAAAAACTAAAAAAAATTAATAGTTTGGACTTACTTTAATATTATATAAAATAAAAATATTAGGATATCAATAAAAAATCAACACAATGCAAATATTATAAAAAAATATTAACCTATAAAAATATATGTTGGACTGGGCACCTTAAGAGACATGATAAACAATACACCATGGAACATGATACATTAAATCTTAGGCAAATCTAAATGAGCGGTGGAATCTTTGAGGTTGAATCTAGTTCAGCTTCTATATTGATCATCTTCATATAAAGGGGATCAAACGGGACAGGCTGAGCCAGCCTTGTTTTTCCAGGCCAAATAGAGCTAGTGTTTCGTGCTAGGCAAGGCACGCTACAATACCGTGACATTCATAGCATGGCACGATTCTTGAAAGGGTAGGCCCGGGCCCAAAATCCAACCAGGGTCGTCCCGATTCGGCCGGTTCAAGTCTTATTAGGTTTGTTAAATTTTTAGAAACATTAGGGTTTCAACGAAGCACCGCCGCACCTCTGTCGCTCGTCGAGTGTACCGAGCCTCACCTGCCGGGCAATAGCACATCTCCCCCTGTTGGGCGTCGATCACTGTGATGTGTCGTGCCCATGTGCCAGGCATGTCGTGCCGTGCTGGCACGGCATGCATGCTAAAAACTTTGACCCAGCATGGCACAACTCATGCCATGGGTGCGCTCGTGCCGGGCACGGGCTCAGCACTGTAACATGTTGTGCCGGCCTGGCCCAGCCCAGCACGGCCCGTTTGACAACTCTACCTTCATACACCGCGATGAGTTAGAGAAGGAAGACATAGACAAATTAATCACAATGATAAGTCTTTCAATTTATTATTTAGAGGATCTAAGAGAAATCAGTATCATAGGATTTATATGTCTACATCTAGAAACCAAACATTTAGAGGATCTAAGACAAATTAATCAAATTGATAATTCCTCACCTTCTAAACTCGATTTTTTCCCTCTTAACTTAGTAGTTAAGAGGGAATAACTTAGTAGTTAAGCTTACACTTCTTCATTTGGCCCAGCCGCTTGAGAGGTTATTTTTTGGAGGCACAGTTTCACTCACGCAGAGTGAGATTCGAACTCGAGTCCTCTCATTTAGAATACTTGTCTTTGCCACCAAGACAAGATCTCATTGATAAAAACTAAGGTTCAGATAAGCTTTTTATAGTGATAGGCCTCACCTACTACGTAGCACAATATCCCATAAAATTTTTTAATTTTATGTTATTTTATTTATATAAATTATTAAAATATATATAAAATTTTAGATAATGTATAATATTATATATTTATAATATGAAAAATGTTAAAATTTATTAAAATAATAAAGTTTAAAATTTTTTTTAATGTAATATAAAATTAGTTTAAAATTTATTAGAATTATATAAAAAAGTTATAAATTTTTAAATGAAAAATTAAAACAAAAAAAATAAATAATTCAATACATTTTGTTAATAAAAATAAAAATTAAAAAAAACATAAACAACTCATATGAAAAATAACCAATCAACCATTTGAAACCGAAAGTCCGAACCAAACAAATTACAGTTTCAACACAACATACAAACAAATCGTACAATCAATAAAAAAAACATCAAAATCAAAAAACAGTAGATCATCATCAATTGTCAATCGGCATATCATAATCATCATCAATTGTCAATCGGCATATCATAAGCATCATCAGCCACAACATCAAGATCAGTATCATATTGATCATCATCATCAGCAATCAACTCCTCCACCAACGCAGTGGATGCGGCTGCAGTCCCTGTCCCAGTCCCAGCTCCAGCATGATCATATATGCTAAACCTAGAATCCTCCTAATCCTTCAAACAAGTCAATGTCTCAACAATATCTAGACGTAATCTCGATCTCCTATTCGAAATAACGTTCACTACTACAGAAAAAATAGACACCGATGCTATGCTCGACACTGGAGGAGTCAGTAGATCCCAGTGTCATCCTAGATAGCACGGGAAAGGTGAACTCATATGATTTCCACCACTGTAATATATCAAGATTCTTAATATCAGAATGTGATAGGATTGAGCAGTAATCGATATCTAAGTATCGAGAAAGCTCGCCCCTATGTGATGGTCTACACCTACGTTTCCCCCTCGCTAGCTAAATGAAAAAATCATTATCTCCATATAAGGTATTAATGTCCGTAATCACAATCTCACCACCACCACCATACTTAGTATCGTAGTATGTGAACAGGTCAGTCAAATTCTCGTGAATGAATACCTTCAGGTGGCTCTTCCAGGTTCATGCACGAGGAAATGTAAGTCATGGTATTTTATACCCCTTCCATCTTAACCCTAGGGTCCATGCATGCAGCGAGGCACTAAAGAGATGGAACGGTGGACCAGTACTTCTAATACTTGGTTTTCATCTCTAATGTTCAAAACTCAAGTTGAGATTCCTGAAAATCCAAGCCAAATGCCGAAATCCCGAGAGAGAGAAGCAAGATTTTTGAGAGAGAAATTGAACGATTTGAGAGAATTTATGTTTATGAAAAATATAAATGTTAAAGAGAGGGGGATGGAATTTATACATTAAAAATAATAATATTTTTAAAAAAATTAATTTTTTTTAATTTTTTAGGGGGCAGAATCATGAGGGCCGTTGGTTCTGCCCCCTAGCCGTTGGAGGCGAGATCCAACTGCTAAAAATTTAATTTTTTATTATTTTTTTCAGATTGGGGGGGGATTTGGGTCAGTTCAGGTCTCGTGGGACCGTGGGTCGTGTCCAATCAAACCCGACCCGCGGTCTTTTTTGCAGGAGGGGCGTGGGGCGATCGTGGGGTCAGGCTCGGGGGACAGCCGGCACAGGACGAACCCGTGGCGATGTGCCGTGCCATAGGCCGAACCGTGCCGGGTCAGGCACGGCACGGCATGGACCCGGGCACGGCAATTTTCCGTGTCGTGCCTCGTGACGGGCCGGCCCGGCCCGGTTGACACCTCTAATCAGAACTAGGTACAACGATGCATTTTACGCATGTCTCACTCTCACCACCCATTATTCAAAATAAAATATATAATATCACATTCAAAAACACATCTAGCAATGACATAGCCATTAACATATTTATTAGGACCATTAAAGATTAGTCACTAGAAGAAAATTTTCTATGTTAGATGCATGTATCACGTCATTAGCCTCACAGTACAAACGGGGATAAATATTGTTTCCCCCATTTAACAAAAATATGTAACTATCTAAAATTTATTATTTAACCTCACATACAATAAAAATTTGGTCATCTTTATTTGTCTACGGGCCAAAAAAAAATTTCAATCGGATATGAGACACTATTGAAATTATACATAGATTATATTTGAGTCATGTGTTGGATCGAACAAGTGATATCCAACTACGTCAATATTGAGTGACGAAATTATTATTGAAAATACTAACTGAGATACATGAATTTTATTTATAAAATTCTTGAATGTTTATTATGACATGACAAATATATGTTCATCAGTTTATATTCTCATAACCTACATTATAATAAGATGCATATGCAACATTAGTAGTATATTTAAAAAATTTAAAGATATCCCGACAATTAATGAAATAGCTCTTGAGATGAAAATCAAGTATTTAAAAAATTGATCCATCATTTTATCCATTTATTGTCTAACTACCTCCAAGGACACTAGGGTTAAGGCGTAAGGGATAGAGAATATTTGACATACATATCCTAATGCATGAACTATAAGCACAAACCTGATGAATTCATTAACGATAAGTTAACTGAGCTATTTATATACTATAATACTAAGTATGATAATAGTAGTAATCAGGTTCTGAGTACGAACATGATATCATATTCAGTAATAACTTCTCCATTTAGTTAGCAAGGAAAAATAATGCGGTAAACCATCAAATAGAAGCAAGTGGTCTCAGTATTTAAATATCAATTACTACTCAAACCTATCATATACGATAACAAGAACATTAATATTTTACAATAATAGAAATCATACGAGTTCACCTATCTAGTTCTGTTTAAGATGACATGAGGTCTACTAACTCCTTTGGTGTCGAGTATAACATTAAAGTCTTTTTTTTCTATTACAATTAATATGATTTCAAATAGAAGATTAAAATTGAAGCTAGATATTGTTGAGGCATTAACATACATGAAGAATTGAAAGGATTCAAGCTTGGACATCCATTATCATACTGCAATTATAATAAAAATGAAAGAGTTGGTGGCAGATAATAATTCGTGACTTAGATAAGAACTACAATTAAACCTATCATTAGTGATACCAACAGATATTTACAGGATTGATCATTGATATAGTGATTTTTGAGCTTGCATTATTATTTTGCACTTGTATTATGTTACAAAATAATTTATATTTATAATATTTATTTTATATTATTTTTGTGAGTTGTGCCTTATAATTGTAATATTATTTTTTTGCTGTATTTATTTATTTAATTAATTAATTTTATATTAAAATTTATAATATTTAGAATTAGAGATGACTTGATTCCAAACGGGCCCGAAATGACACATCCTAGCACATCCCAACACGACCCAGCATGAAATCCCCAAGGGAGCACGACATGAACCAACCCAAATCTAAATAAAGGTATCAAATAAGCCGGGCCAAGCCAGCTCATTTTTAGGTGGCCCAATCAAGCCACCATTTAGTGCCAAGCACGACACGGTACAATAATCGTGTTGTGCCCAGCAGGTCACGACTTCAGCAAAGCTGGCCCGGTACAGTCCGCCAGCTTGACTTTTAACTTTTTTAGGTTAGGTCATGCTTGAAGTTGCCAAATCTGGCCAATTCGTGTTGGGATCAGGCTGTTTGAAAAAATGTTAATCTCAAATTCAAAATTATTAAAAAAATTTAAATTTTAATACTTAAATTAAAATAATTAATTAATTAATTACTTTATTTTTAATTTAATAAATTAATAAAATATAGACAACTAAAATTTAAAAACTAATAAATATCTGAATCAAAAGCAGTATCAGTGTCTGAATTAATAAAATATAAATCCAATCTAATATCAATCACAAAAACATAATTGTTTGAATTAAGTCTCAAAGTAAAATGATAAAAAATAAATAAATAAAGACAAAATAAAAATAATAAATAAAAATAATAAATATCATTAGCACATGATGAATGATTATATCAGTATCAATGTATTAATAGCAGTATGACATATGCAGTAAAGTAAGCTCAGGCACTCAGCTCAATAATCAAAGTCTCAATTTCATATCATTCATCAATCATCATCAACATTAATGTCCCACGAATCATCATCAACAATAAACCCTTTACTTTTGTTGCAATTATAGAATGATCCTAGATGCTCAAACTCAAATCCTCCAAATCCTTTATACATACTAATACCTCAACAATATCTGATCGTAATCTAGAACTCCTATCTAAAATCATATTTACTACAAAAGAAAAGGCTGACTCCGATGCTATGGTCAACATCGAAGGAGTCAATAGATCACATATCATCTTAGATAACACGAGATAAGTGAACTCATATAATTTTTATCACTATAAAATATCAAGATTCTTATTATTAGAATGTGATAAGATTGAGCAGTAATTAATATCTAAGTATCGAGATAACTCGCTCCTATTCGATGGTTGTTCACATCATTATTTTTTCCTCACTAACTGAATAGATAAATAATCTCTGAATATAGTATCAATTTTCATACTCAAAGCTTCACTACTACAACCAACATACATAGTATCATAGTATGTAAAGAGCTTAATCAATTTCTTGTGAATAAACCCTTAAGGTTGGTTTTCCTAGTTCATACACGAGGATATGTATGTCAAAATATTTTCTACCCCTATTACATTAACTCTAGGATCCATACAGGCATCTAAATAATAAAAAAAATAAAATAATGAACCAGTATTTTAAGTACTTAGTTTTCATCTCTAAACTTTCTAACCAATCTATTAATATTGCAAATGCACTTGAGTACAATATAAGTCGTGAGAGTATAAATTATCGAACACATGTTCGTCGTATCATAAAAAATCTTCGGAAATTTCATAAATAAAACTTCTATAACACAGTCAGTATTATCGATAAAAAATTCATCACTCTTACTATTGACGTAGTCAGATATCACATTTAGTATACAACACATGACTCCAACACAAGGTATATGTACTTCCAACAATATATCACATCCGATTAAAATTTATTCTTCTTTAGACTCACGGACAAACAGAGATAAAACTTCTATTATCTGCGAGAGATACGAAGAAATATTAGTGAGTTACGTGTATTTTCTATAGTAAAAAAAAACTTTCATTCCTGCTTATACTATGAGGTTAATGAAAGATACATGTAATCAACATGAAAAATCTCTCCTAATGATCTATCTCTAATAGTCATTAAAAATATGTTAATGACTACTTTATTATTAGATACATTATCAAACGAGATACTATATATTTTATTTTGAATATTATATTCTCTAAAGATTCTCATCATACACTTATAAATGATTGGATCATCATTAGAATGAAGAATCTGAGAAAATTTTAATATTTTTTTTATTTAATATTTATTTAAAATCTACATAATGAGCGATAAGGGATGCATAAGATGTATCGTCATTACTAGTCCAGATATCAGACGTTGCATACATCACTCTACTATAATGTCTAAATTCATTAATTATTATTTCTTTTGCTAAATTATAGTATTTTAATATGATGTTCATAAATGTGAACCTAAGAATCATATGATATGCAGTACTACCTGAAAATAAATATGCATGATACTGACTACCCGTAGATCCTCCAAAAATCTAATCAAAAAATTCATCGTGATGATCAGTTTGATCATGTCTTCCATCCCTAACTCGATATGATTTATGAAAGGAGTTAACATTGAGGCTGAACTGGATTCAGCCTCAAAGAACTCACCGCTGAATTGGATTTGCGTAGAATCTAGTGCACAATATTTTTTGGTGTATTGTTCAACATGCGTCTTAAGGTGCCAAATTTCACACAAACTCTTACATGTTAAAATTTTTTTATAATATTTGCATTGTATCGATTCTTCTTCGATACACCTATCATTTTTTTATTGTATTATTGCAAAGTGAGTCCAAACAATTAATATTTTTTTAATTTTTTATTTTTTAGATATTTGAGTTGAGGTGACCAAAAAAACCAATATTTCAGTGGTCTCGGACCTTTCCGTAGGATTTTCATAAGAGATGTCAAACAGACAGGGCCGGGCGGCTAATTTTTTTAGAGCATGGTCGTGCTTTCGTGCTGGGCCAGGCACAGCACGATTACTGTACCGTGAAGTGCTTGGCCAGGCAAGGTTTATCAAAGCCAGGCACGATCGGCCCAAACCAGGCCGTATGGGCCTGGTTAAAATTTTTTTTTTAATTTTTAAAGTTTAATTTTTTATTTTAAATAAAATAGATATTATATTATATATAGAATTATAAATAATGTATAATATATTAAAATTATAAAATAAAAATTATTAAAATTTTATTAAATTACAAAGTTTAATTTTTTTTATAATTTTAAATAAATTAGTTTATAATTTATTAGAATTCAATTATAGAGTTTAAAATTATTAAATAAAAAATTTAAACAAAAAAATAAATTAAACAAAAAATTTAGTTAAAAAAATTTTAAAAGTCAAAAAAACCAAAGCAAACTAAATGAGAAATGACCAATCATCGAATAAATACCGAATGTCCGAACCAAACAAATTCAAGTTTCAATGTAACGGAAAAACAAAGCATACAATCAATAAAAAACTAAATATCGAAATTAAAAAGTAGTGGATCATAATCAATCGTCAATTAACATATCATGAACATCATCAGCCACAACATCAAGATCATTATCATATGGATCATCATCATCAGCAATCAACACCTCCGCTTTCACAGTGGATGTGGATGCAGTCTCTGTCCCAGCTCCAGCACGATCATGGATGCTAAACCTCGAATCCTCCCAATCCTTCAAACAGGCCTAGGCTTCAACAACATCTGGACGTAATCTCGATCTTCTATCTGAAATCATATTCACTGTAACAGAAAAAATAGACTCGGATAATATGTTCGACACCTGAGGAGTCAATAGATCTCGTGTCATCCTAGATAGCACGAGAAATATGAACTCATATGATTTTCACCATTGTAAAACATCAAGATTCTTAGTATCATATTGTGATAAGATTGAGCAGTAATCAGTATCTAAATACCAAAAAAAAGTCGCTCCTATGTGATGATCCACCCTGACGTTTCCCCCTCGCTAACTGAATAAAAAAATCATCTCCGAACAAAGTATCCATGTCCGTAATCACAGTCTCACTACTACCACTACCACCACCACCATACATAGTATCGTTATATGTGAACAGGTCAGTCAACTTCTCGTGAAAGAACCCTTCAGGTGGGTCTTCCAGGTTCATGCACGAGAAAATGTAAGTCATGATATTTTCTACCCATTTCACATGAACCCTAGGGTGCATGCATGCAGCGAGGCAATAAAGAGATGAAATGATGGATCAGTACTTTAAGTATTTAGTTTCCAACTTTGCAACCATATGGCTAAGTGTCTGATCAGCTCGATACTTCCTAAAATTACTACTAATATTGCATATGCACCTGAGTACAATGCAAATTGTGGGCATATAAACAAACGAACACATTTTCGTCGTGTCATAAAAAATCTTAAAATTTTTCATAAATAAAATTTCTGAAGTCCAGTCAGTGTCATCAATAATAAGTAGTCATTCTTACTATTGACGTAGTCTGATATCATGTATTCGTATCCAACACATGACTCTAACATCAAGTACGTGTAATTCCAACGATGTCTCACATCCAATTAGAATTTCTTCTTCTAAAAATTCGCAGACAAACAAAGACTACGAAACTCTTTTTGTCTGCGAGAAGTATGAATATATTTTAGTGTATTACGTATATTATCTAATGCAGGGGAACACACATTCATACCCGCTTGAACAATCAGATTAATCACATAACACATGTATCTGACATAAAAAATCTCTCCTAATAGTTCATCTCTAATATTCCTAACAAAAAAGTTAATCGCTACTCTATTATTAGATACGTTATCGAATGTGATACTAAAAATTTTATTTTAATTTTTTTATTCCTTAAAGTTTTTTATCATACTCTCAAAAATGATCAGTCCATCATGAGGATAGAGAATCTCAGAGAATCCTAAAATTTTTTTATTGATTGTCCAGTTTAAATCTACATAGTAGCTGGTGAGACATGCATAAGAAGATTCATCGTGGCTTGTCATTATATTGTGACATGCCATAAATTCATTAATTATTTTTTTATTTTTCTAACTTATACAATATTAGTATGTCATTCCTAGATGTGGACCTAATTTTTATTATATTAAAATTTTAGCATACCTCTTAAGGTGCACAGTCCCAAACGAACTCTTACAAGTTAAAATTCTCATACAATATTTGCACTGTGTCATTTCTTCTTCCTCACCTCTAATATTTTTTTTGTTTTATTATATTAAAATGAGTCCAAACTATAGAAGTCCTAATTTTTTATTTTTTAAAAGTTTAGGTTGAGACAACTGGAGAAACCAAAATTTTAGCAGCCTCAGATCTCTGTGTAAGATTTTTATTTTATAAATTTAAATATATTTCATTAGTAATTGTCATTTTTTAGGATTTTTGTTTAACATGATACTTATATAGAGACTAGATAGATTTTAGATTTAACTATTTTAGGACTAAATAGAAAGACTAGATTAGAGAGAGACTAAGAGAGAAAAAAAAAACTAAAAATAAATTACACGGTAAAGTAGTAATGTCAATCAAGTGCATGATGCACCACAGTCTAGCTCAAAAATCAAAACCCGAGTTGAGGTTCTCAAAAACCAAGCCAAATGATGCAATCATGAGTCCCGAGAGAGAGGAGCAAGAGTTTTGAGAGAGTGAAAATGTGAGATTTGAGAGAATAAATATCTATGAAAAACATAAATATTATAGAGAGGTGTGGAGGATTTTATAGATTAATAGAAAATAAGTTTTTTTAAAAGGGTAATTTTTTTCATTTTTTTAATATTTTAGGGGGCAGAATCATGAGGGCCGTCGGATTCTGCACCGTAGCCATTGGAGGCAAGATCCAACGGTAAAATTTAAATTTTTTTTTGGCCATTGGGGGGGGGGGGGGGATCGGGTCGGGTCTGATCGGACCCTACCCGCGGTCTTTGTGTGCGAGAAGCTAGACCCGACTCACCAAGTCACAAGGTGAGACATGACCTGTGAGGGTGCGGGAAGCCGAGAGCCCAAGTCTGCGGGCGAGATTGGGTGTGACCCCGACCCGTGCCAACAAGCCGGGCAACGGGCTACCGAACCGTGCCGGGAGGCCCGTTTGTCCTCGGCACGGCATGACACAGAAAGTCCCTTACCCGGGCATGGGCCCAAGCACGAGAAATTCCCATGCCGGGCCGACACAAGCACGGCCAAACCGTGTCGTGCCTCGTGCTGGGGCAGGCCCGCTGAAACCTCTAATTTTCATTATCTATATTATAATTTTCTATTTTTACGTTTAAATTAATTTTGTTATCATAATTAAAATTACTATTTATCATTTTATTTTTTTATTTATTTTTTAATTATATTGTAATTAATGTTTTTATAATAATTTATTAATAAAACTAAAACTAAACTTTTTTAGTTTAATATTAACTAAAATTTAAAAAAAACTTAACAAAATTTTAAAAAAAATACACGTAATACGTAAAATCACGTTTGCATTTTGATGTCTACACCGCACCTCAATCAACAAGTCGCACTCCACACCCGAGTCCTGAAAGTCAAAACAAAATAAGAGAACGAAAGAGAGAAAGAGAAATTATGAGAGAAAAAGAGTCCAAAGTTATAATTTATGAATGATGAGGGTATTATATAGATTTGAAAGAAAGTTTATCCCCAATTTTAGTTGATTAACTAATAGATTTGAGTATAAACTATATATTATAATATTTTTTCATTCCTTTGAGATAATATTATCTACTAAAAAAATATAAATTAAATATTATTTCCAGATGATGCATAAAGACAAAGTATAAAGCTATTATATTAATTACTTATAAGCCCTACTTAATTAGTCACTTGTTAAAAAAGCAAGCTCTAGCTTTATATTGAATTTCAAGATCATTATTTATCTCTTACTTTTTCATTAGATAATTACCTACAAAAAAAACATAATATATTGTAATAAATTTCCTTTTGTGTAAGCTAATATAAAACTTAATTTTATAAAAATTCAGTTTATTAGAGGTACACATGATATAGGTGAACATGTTAATTGAGAATCTAACAAATGACAAATAACAAATGATATTAAACTAAATGCATACATTATAAATAATATGGTGATAATCAAATTATTAATCTTTCAAATAATTTTCTTATGTGTAATGGAATCAACAAATCGAATCATATCAAATAAAAAATCAATATTTATCTCAATGGGAAAATCCACTAGAACACAACTCAAAAAACTAACATATGTGAACGTATTATATGTATACATTCTCTATGATAATACAATATCTCTCATATCATAAATCATATTTATCCCAAAAAAGTATTTACGTCTTACAAGAACTTACATCTAACATTATGAATTAAGTAATTAATAAATAAATTCTCATAATCTATTTTAGAGGTGTCAAACGGGACGTGTCTGACTCATTTTTAGCCGGCACAACCATTCTTTCGTGCTGGGCCAAGCACGGCATGGTTACTGTACTGTGCCGTGCCTAGCCCGGCACGGTTCTGTGGAGGTCAGCACAACACAGGCCCGTGGCACAAATCTGTCGGGTTCGGCCCGATCAGGCCGAACCCCTAATTTAAAAAAAACTAGAGGTTCTACTGAGCGTCGTCGTGCCGTCGTACACCGAACCACTAATTTTAAAAAAATTAGGGTTTCAACGCACGCCGTCCTGCCGCCTCACCGCCCAAAACCCTAATTTTAAAAAAATATGTTTCTCAGCTCATGCTGAGGTAACGTGTTAACGGGCCACGATACCATGTCAGGCCATACACTACACGAGGCCCGGTTGGCCTCAGCAAGATTGGTGCCGTGGTCTGGCACGACACGAGCCCAGGCACAAAAAAATTCTCATGCCAGGCTGGCCCAAGCACGGCAGAATTGTGCCGTGCCTCGTGCCGCCCGGGCCAGCCCGCCCAGTTGACACCTCTAGTCTATTTCAAACTTCACAATACCTTCTACAATCTACAAATTAAATATAATTGATCTCTCACTCTCAACAACCAGGCAACCACTTCATATGCACCTCCACCTCAAGGTCACCAAGAAGAAATATATCACTAATATCTAACTATTATATCTTTCATCTTTCATATAATATCAATGATATAAATATATATGTTGAAGATATCATAGTCAATATGAAAAAATATATAATAGAAATTCACTCAAAATGACTAAATAATTTCTCTCATAACAAGTCTTACCTTCAACCAATTTACTTATATATGTGGGTCAATCTTCATAGTGAAAACTTGCTACTAACAATAGACCTTTCCAAAAATTAAGTTACTAGTTTCAAATTCATATTTGAGTATAGAATCTTTCTCTTTCAATATGATATGATAACATATTAAATGAGATATTACCTCAAAAAATTACTTACATATTTGAGCATCATCAAAAAAAAAAATGAAGCAAAAGAATAAAGATGTGAGTATGATAATGACTATGAAATTAGATATTAAGTATAACTCATCAATTTCTTTTGATCATTCAAATCAACATTAGTAGAAAAAAATGATGTCTAAATTAAATTACCTAAAAAAATATTCACAAAAAAAAATTATTATGATGAGGTGAAGCAAAAAAAACATGTAAAATAAATAATTATCAAATTGAATATTATTATGCCCAATGACTTTTAATAATTTATTATTATTTATTATAACATTCAAGGAACAAGAATAAAAAATAATAAACATGAAATAATTACATATATGTTGACTATTGATACATAAATTAAATAATTCAAAAATCTAAACTAAAAAGACTAATAATATACATGTATAGTGACTAATCATTAGACTTGTAGTATATGAAAGATAAAAAGTATATATTATAATCTTACTAATAAAGAAATTTCATATATTTCTCTATATCAAGAGTTATGATGGAAGAATTTTAAGATGACCCCTAGCTACATATATGTTGACTATTGATACATAAGTTAAATAATTCTAAAATATAAACTAAAAAGACTAATAATATACATGTATGGTGACTAGTCATTAGACTTGTAGTATATGAAAGATAAAAAATATATATTATAATCTTACTAATAAGGAATTTCATATATTTTTCTCTATCAAGAGTTATGATGGAAGAATAGCTTTGATAGTTGACATGTCATCCTTAATAACTTATTGTGCTTTTAATTTTCTTTCTGGAAGTAACTTTTAATAATTTTTCCCTAATGCCACCATTCCTCTTGCAATGTGTGTATTGTACTAAGAATTTCCTTTTGCCTATAGTATGACTAATACTCACTTTGCCTCTAAGATATACATTAGATGTCTCTCCAATAAGTTTATGTTTACCTCGCATATATCTTATTTGGAAGGAAAGATATAATCACCTAGAATTTAGTCGCATAACTATATAACCTACTAGGCAACAAGTACATAAGCATCATGCCAATAAGTCTCTCTCTCTCTCTCAGTCACAGTTATCTCTATTAGAAATACCTCCAAAAACTATGTAGCTAACAATACAAAGTTAATAAATGAGTGATGATCTGCTTTGTTTATGTAGGCTTCTCTAATCTTAATCCCAATTCAGTCGTGTTTGGCATGACATGGCATGGTCCAAAACTATGACTGATTCAGAGCCATGCCACCCAATGGCATGGTTTGAGTCGTGATGGGTTGGCAAGAGTTGTGTCTCATGCCGAGCTATGCACAACCCATGTATCTGGCCCGAAGGCACGATCCATCAGCCTGACCGCCCACCAACCTAGGACTTACTAAGGGTCATGGATCAAATCTCATCAAGTGACCTCTTGACATGGTGGGTTACAAATTTAAAAAAAAAATCCGGCCACGTAAGTCAAGTCTTGCTTTCATGGTCGATTGCAATAGGCAAGCCATGTAAGTAGGCAACCCATTGCATTTTCACACAACAAGTTCTGCGAAGAACCATCCTGCATGATCTAGCACGGCATTGCAATCGGCCATACCACCATGTAGTACTAGGCCGGTCACATGATTATTGTGTTGTGCCTGGCATGAAATAAAAATTATGCCATGTCGTGTCTAGCACAACATAATAGCACGACCATGTCAAACAAGAATTATACTTTTAGACACTTCTATATCATATGTTTGTATAGTCTAGTATAAACACGATAATATTACAAGCTCTCAGAATATCACGTATGTCGTGCAAGATAAAAAAAACAAAGAACAAATCTATCTCGATGGAATTAGTTTAAAATCACTCCTCCTTTGTCCCATCATTATGAGGCTCATTAATTAGGTATTCTACCTTTGCCTGACTAAAAAAACACATCTAAACTTAAATAAACGATTATATGTAATTCAATTGTCTAAGTTTCTATAAAATAATAACTAAGATTTTAACATACACCATCAATCAACATACATACATATATATATATATATCACACCACACTACATACACAAACCACTATAATGCACATTAGCACACTATGGCACAAACTATACTACTCAATTATTATTTTTTTGTTTCTTTTAATATTGTACTAAAGTGAAACACACAATACCATCCATTGTGCACACATTGCTTATGTGTATTCACTACACACAATCCACAACACATTAATGCTATGGACATTGAGATACTACACATGGCACATTGTCATCTACTAGACTTCATCATACCCACTACATGCACCTACTATTGCAAGCAACACTTACACACACTGCACACACCAACTACACACCCACAGCATTATAGCACGCACCTCCTATACCTATTGTGCATGCCTACTACTCACTACACCCAACAATAATGAATTGCTGCATACACGTATTAGCATTCATCCCACATTAGACTTTAGGATTTATTGAACCTTAATTTTTGAAAAACATTTCTCTGATATCATATTAAAATAAAAATCATACACAATCCACAAGGCTTATGTTTTAATATGAAATCTAAGATACGTTAATATCTTGACATCATTGCTTTCAAAATTTAGAGAGGTTACATCTTATGGATCTCAAATTCGTGACTTACTACTCGTAAATGAAATCACTTATCATCGCATCAAAATATGACCTTTAACAAATACAAGCAACGTAAGACTTTCTAGTTGATTAGTTGTTCGAGTACTATTATCACACAAATAAACTTAAAACTTGAGATTTCTTATGAGATTTAAAATGTTAGATTGCATAACTCACATATAAACTTTCAACAATTCAATAGCTATATTTATAAATAAAAAAGAAAAAGTGAGCGTAACTCACAAGTTGTATGCACCTATCTAAAAATAAAAAATAATTTATAAAAAATAAATAAAACAGAATTAAAAAACCACAACAATATATAATCATATGAATAGAATAATAATCACCCCCATACTACATGATGATTGTTACATGTATATACTACATAACGCATTCACATTAAAACTACAACATATCAACATGATAAGCTGATTATATACCTTTTGGAGCAGAACTTATTAAAATTAGGATTCAGCAACAGGCACAGTAACAACACAAAGTGAGGGTTTATTGATTGCAGTACTACAAAAAATGTTATGAAATACAAGTTCGAGTTGTTGATAAAGTCTTACAAAGAGATTTATATTAATGGGCCCCACACTGCAAAGATGGCCATATTATAAGAATTTATAGAAAGCAGGAAGAAGACATGTAACGACCCACTTAAAAAAATAGATTTATCAAACACAATGAAGTTGGTTGAAAAAAATTTACTTGTTGCAAGCTGGAGATGCCATAACCACTATATGAAGAGGACATCAGGAATTGAACAAGAGACCATTTCTCCTTATCCAAGGCACTTGCAAGAGGTTCCAAGTATCTGAACCAGTGACCAAACATTTACAAATTCTGATTAACAACAGTTAGCCATCTGCATAAATGGACAACTCGCAAAACCTCCCTTCTGCAATTATTAAAAAATTAAATGAAGTCAATTGCAAACATACTCGGTTGAAAGAAAACCATCAGTCAATCCACCAATAAAAATGACTTGCTGCTTATATTCATTTGTTTTGAAAGCAACCTGCCATGGAATATTGAAAAATTAATTCTGTGTTCCATCCCTAACATAGAAAAATGAGGGCACAATTGATTTCTAAAAAAAATAAAAAGAATGTGTACAAACTATAAAAATTCAAAAGCATTATGCATATTCAAATTGTATGATTCTACAAAAGAAGTTAAATATCTGTACAAGAACAATATATTTATAACTAATAACCAAAAAAATGTTTGTGTTGAATATATATATTAAAGAAAATATCTTGGTGTAATTATAAGTGCATCCATCCAAGGATAATCGGTCTCGGGTTCAAGACTTATCAAAAGAAGCTTTTAAGACTTTCAGAGAAAAGGCTATAGAGATATTAACATTTCTCAAATTACACGCTAAAGTGAGACCCTTATTTACTGGAAACAACCTCCCACCTCCATGCATATTCAAGAAAATTCACTATTTGAAAAAATTTACTATGTTACACTAGGGAGTAGATGAATTTAGTAATTGTGATATCAATTTGAATTCTATATTACAATTATGTTAATAGATCTATGAACAAGATTTTCTTTTATATTGTTAAGGGTCCCTTCCTAATACTAAACACTAATCTCATTCACTTGATCAATGATTATCATTCCACTTGCTTAGTTCAGACCTTGATCAACCAAGCCTAGAGTTTTCTTGGATTAAATAAAAAATAACTTGGAATAATAAAAATAAACATCTCATCAATGCACATTGTAAGCATAAGAAATTTTCGGCCCATGATTATATTATAGCATGCATTAATCTTGAATATTAATCTAAGAAACCCATAGAAAAAATATATTCACTACATTAGAACTTCTATGATTAATTATTGAATTAAATTATGTTGCAAATTATTTTGCATTATTTGATTACATGTTATATTAGGTGTACAGCATGATTTTGTGTCATGTATACTACATCATATTGCCAATAAAAAAAAATTGAATTTTGAAACTTGATTTCTATTTTTTTCTCTCTAAGTTGAACATTGTATCAGAAAAAGTATTCAGTAGTACCTAAGCATCTCAATAACTCACATATATTCAATGGACCATATCGTATTATTGTCGCAATATCATTATAGTACGATATCGATCGCTCATGTAAAAGTCACATAGTTTGTTAATTATCCTAAAATATTTTAATACAGATTGTATTTATTTTAATGAGATAAAAATTATTTTTAAATTGCCTTGTACTATTATATTTATTATGTGACACATATAACTAACATAAACAAATTTAATCTATGAACTACCTCTAATAACTATCATAAAAATATTTATTACAATATTATTATTTGAAATATTATCAAATATTATATTATATATTTTATTTTGTATCTCATTGTGATTAAAGATACTCGACAAACAATTAAATATGATACATCATGAAGGGATCTCACGAAATCCTAATGTATTTTTACTTAATTTTTTAACTAGAATCAAAAGAAATAAATAGTGAAGCATGCAACTGCATTGCCATTCTGATTAATTTAAATGTTATTAATTACTAATTTTTTTTAATTTTATGATTTTTTATTATATTATTTATACAAATCATCTTATCGATCATACAATATACCAACTAGAAATATTTCTACATATAATAAATTATTCTAGAATCTTGCACAATTTTAAGTAGGAGACTCAAGCTAACAATGAATATAGCTATAACTATCCTACCTGACAATAAACCTAGTCATGTCGTCCCTTATCAGCAATGAATCTAGTCATGTCTTACCTTCTGAGCAGTAAACCTATTCAAGCCTTCCCTTGCTAGCAATGAACTTATTAAAGACCTCCCTTACAAGCAATGAACATATACATGCCTTTCCTTATTAGCGATGAACCTAATCATGTATTCCCTTACAAACTCATTACAATTATTAAATCTAAAATTAATTTATATTCAGCAATCTAACTAATTTAGATTTGTCTAGGATCTAATATACTATTTTTTTGTATATTATTTGGCATATCTCATAAAGTATATAATCACAACAATAATGTTACAAATATATATTTTTTATAATATATATATTATACCAAATTTTATTTCACTCTAAAATTTCTATTTTTATAACATATTCATTTATTAATCCTAGATTTTTTTGGCATTTATGCCGAGACCGACATATGACTAAGAGATAACTCAATCACAATTATGATAGTTATTATCTATAATAATTTTTAGTTCATTTTTATAATATTTATTTTCTATTTTTTTATTTTAAGAAAATTTTGAATAGAGGACAGATTTTTTTACTTATCAAATTATGTAGTAAAATAAATAAATGTAAAATAAAATAATCATATCCCTTACAAAAATTTAGATTCGAACCCAAAGTTGACCAACCACAAGTTGGTAACAACAATTTAATTTTCATTGACCATGAACAAGTAGCTCATTCATCATCAATAATAATTTACAAAATTTTATAACCTACAAATAAAAAAAATACATAGCACAATAATAAAATTTTAAGATTTTAAAAGAATTAAAATGAGAATATATTATAATTTAAGTAAAAAAATTATAGATATAAATTACTTATTGATAAAATATTAAAGAAATTATTATTTTTGGAAGTGTATGTATGACATGGAATAGTAGCAATTTGTGCTGTTTATGTCTATTTAGTATTTAAAAAAAGAATAATTATAATTAAGATGGGACCAATAAAGATAACTCCATAAAAATTGAGGACATATACACGTTAATTATAATCTACTTTATTACAAATTAGTTTATTAGTCAATGATACCTAAGAGGCTTGTTGTATAAATGACCTCAAACCAAGTCAAATGAGTAATTGATAATCAATGCACAATTGCTAATGCATACAACAATAGATAATTGAAGCAAAGTATCCAACATATTTGATTATTACAGCACATGCAAAAAAGGATTGAGCTTGGTTATGCAAATGAACTTGTCGAGGATATCTTGGGATTCGATGATTGTATAGCAAGTTACTGGACCTTTCCAAGTGTACACCTACCAACCTTGTTATTCTTAATCATTAGTAGTATTCCAAACTCAATTCCTTGGGTGTTGTTAGCTCCATTTGGGACATTTTTACACCCATAACTTTTTCTTTTCATCACCTCATTCCAAACTCCTATGTCATAGATTCAAAAGACAACATTTATATCACAAGCGATTATAAACATTTTATGTACTTTGTTGAGTTTAAAGCTTTTAACATTATCATGACAACTTGTATTATGATGTTCTTCCATCTATTAATGGTTCAAAATGAGATCAATAGAGTAAGCAGATAATTCCCGTAGAGATTGAGGAAGATTAATTATACTTATTTTTCTCCAATCATAAAATCCCCAATGTGTTTGACTATCATTGATCTGTTAATCAAATACTCTTAGCTTAGACTTTTATAATTGAATAAAATGAAAATTCTTAGCTCAAACATAAAAGGAATGATATATATTAATTATAAGACAAGTCAATCATAAAAACATACTAGAACTTCCTAACAACCAAGACAAAAAGATACTATAGAGAGCTACTCACTTTAATTTATTAAAACATTTAGAGATGCTATAGAACAACCATACATGATGGCATGTGATATTATATCATTTTTAGTAATTATTGTATTAGATATAAATAGTTATTAAAATTCAAAAAAATCTCAAATTTTATTAATCTTTGTGAAATTTTATTAAAAAAAACTTTATTTATTTATTACATTAAAATATTATGTGATGATAATTTAAAATATATTTCTCATCAATTATATTATTTTTTAGAAACATGAGATGTGCACCAGCCATCATGTGTTTATTATCCGATAGAAAATAGAATAAATAAGAGAAAAAAAATAATTCAATGAGAATGTCGAGATGCTTCTACTACGTAGGAATGTTCCTAGATATTCTTGGAGAGAAACGATATTAATCATTAACTTCTTAATCAACTAAAATATTTTATTCTCTTATATCACATCGTATATTAGTTTTTATATCTAATATAAATATTGTTTTACCTTATATTCAATATTTTTGAGTATGGTTATTCTATTCATAATCTTTCTATAGAGAGAAAATATAGATGCTTATACTATCAAGTATGTCTTGGTTGAATATTCTAATACTCAAAAAGAATGCATATACTACTCATCAAATATTAGAAAAATTATTATGAGTACAGGTGTACGATTCTTTGAGGTCGAATGCTTCATCAAGGACTTGATCCAAAAGAACACACCTTTGCACCCATTGTGATTGGATCATTTCCATGTTCAATTATTAATTCAAGTTGAGTAATTATTGATCCTCCTGCTCTTACCATTAAGTATTAGATAATACACTAAAATTATTACAAGTATACGAGTCTAACAAATAATAAAATAGATTCTATGAGTAAGAGTTATCATCTCATAGAGATTAGTTGGTTAGATTGATTAAGTATCAAAATCAATAAAATCTTCATTGGCTAAACTCACAATAAGATCAAATAAAGTTGGATATATCAAACAAAACAAATAATAAAACTAAATACAAATATATCATATAAATGAAAACTTAAAACTCAAATAAAAGATTTCTTTAATTTACTCACGTAGATAGTTCTCAAGCTGATTTACTTCATTATATATGGTGGATTTCCTTTACAGGTGGTCCATAAATATGTAGTTTATGAGTTGTTGGTAAAAGGAATAATAAAAATTGTGACATCTACCCACATGTCAGTCATACATCTCAAATTTATCACCTAGTCTCCAACATCAATTCATCTAGACAATAAGAATGATATTTAAACATTTTGTCCATTTAAGGCAAATTTTCGATCACCTATCATAGTCCTTACAAAGAGTGTCTCAACCATGTGCTTTTATTCATCTATCACGATCTATTTAAGAGTCGGCACAATATCATGGGTAGCAAAATATTCAAAAAAATAATAAAAGCAATTCATCAATCACCTATCACACTCCATACACTAAATACCTCGATTATATGACTTATGTCATAGTTCATTTAAGATGCACATAATATCACAGTACAAAATATTTGAGAGCTTCAAAAGTAATTCATTAATCACTTATCACAATCCATTCGATCAATATCTCGATTGTATTGATTTATTCATCTCTCAAGGTTCATCTAAGAATCACATTATGCACGAGTTATAGCACATAATGCACAAAGTTATCGCATATAATACACAACTAAGATATCAATATTTAATTCCCAAAGAAATCAACAAATTCATAAATTATAACCCAACTAGTTCCACAAATTCATCTAAGACACAATTCATATGATAACTATCTTGATTGCATGGGCTTATTCACCTCTCACAATTCATCTAAGACTCACATTATGCACAAGTTTTCTCACATAATGCACAAGCTAAGATATCACAATTTAATCCCCAAAAACAACATGTTCATAAATTGTAATCCAATTGATTCAACTAATTACACTAAATTATCCTCATAAATCTACAAACGAATTATAAATTCATATTTTAGCCTATCATTAATAATAATTAGTAATCAAAACAGCATTTAGCATCAAACATTATTTCAAACTTCATAGAAAGAGTTTGTATATAATTAAAATGAGATTTTGATCTTCTTTGCAGAAAAATTTCCGCTTGTAGAGATCTCTAGGACTGGTCATTATGTTGTTGGCCATATTGAATGCTAATATCTGCAACTCTACTCCATTCTGATTAGATTGACAGACTTGCTTTTTCCCTCCATCTTCTATTCCCATTTGTCTCTGCTTTTTTTTGCTTCAAAAATAATAATAAACATATTCACAGTCCAAGTGTCGCACATTGCTGATGCAAGCTTTGTGTAGACTCATGACACAATTAAGAATTAGTGTCGCAACTTAGATCTTGCTTGTTGGTTCTTTTTATAGTCATGACCAAAAAAGATAATGTCATGACCTTAAAATAATATCATGGCAGAAGATTAATATCATGGCATAGTTAGATATTGTTGCAACCAAAGAAGATGTCACGAAACAATAAGATATTATCATGACTAAAGAAGAGATCACGCCTTAGTAATATATTATAACAACGAAAGAAGTTGTCACAATAAAGTGAGATATTATCATTACCAAAGAAGATATCACGCCTTGGTAAGATATGATAGCAATCAAAGAAAATGTTGGGACCTTAGAAAAAGTGTTACGACATAAATTTATGTCGCAACTTGTTTAGCTTATCTTTAGAAAATGTTGTCGTGATTGTGTATTATTTTGTCACAACCAGGATTCTTCCTTTTCATCTTTGAATGTGAGAGCAAACTCATTTTTTGATATTTTTACTTATCTTTTCTTGTTGGATTATTTCTTTACAATTAAAACATGCAAATTTACCATATTTGGTTAAGTCTCCAAATTTGCATTTAAATTAGATAATATGCATTAGAATTATGCCAATAAAAAATCAAATATATATATATATATATATATAGTTCATTCTTATCAATTCCCACAAACTTAAAGTTATGCTCATCCTCAAAAAAAAAAAACATCTTCCATCACATATGAAACAATCAACAAAAACTTGCATTTTTTAACATCAAGGAACTATAATTTCATTTATGATCAATCAATCCATTATACAATAGAATCTACAATTTCTACTTTGGTTTTCTTTGATACTATTTGGAGGAGAGATGGGTTTTTGCACTAAAATCTTGTAGAGTGAATTGGGTTTTGAAGGCTTGAACTGAGGCATAGACAGTATGAATTTTTCTGATTTTTCTTTGTTGACCACTATGTTTTAGATGAGTTGAAATAAAATCATATTACAAATAACATCATTCCAAAGGACTCCTGATCAAATAAAATTTGATAATTAGACACTAGGCAGCAATGGAGTTCAATATTAAAAATAACACTGCAAAACCTAGGAGGCCCGATTTGAAATTTTTAAACAAGAGACTGAAAATTTTATCAACTGAATAACACTTATCACATCTATCAAACCCACACAATCTCGAGAAAGAAAAATAAAGTTGAATTAAATCGTCATTTATATCATACCTGGATAGGTTTGGGACCGTACTTGAAGAGGACGCCCTGGAACTGGTTCTTAGTTGTGGCTCGCCTTGTGGGTTCACTGTGACTACCAGAAAAATTACTCGACATTGGAGGCCTTCTGGACCCGAGAAGGACTGGAACTATGCCAGTTACCCGCCCATTGGATGCACGATGCAGATCAGGCCGCGGAATCAGAAAATCAGATCAACTGATTATTACTTGTCGTGTGTGTAGCTGACCTTTTGATCTCCTCTTGCAACGCAAATTACTACAATCAGCAAGAAGATGGTTAGAAATTCAATCAAGCCGTGCCCCAAAATTACACTAATGTTACCAGTTACTATCATAAGCATCGATAATTAATTCTAGGAAAATTACATCAATGTGCAATTCTCCGAAATAAACATATTTAATAAAAACAATTAAAATATATGTTATGAAAATAGAACCCACATGCCACAATAGTAATTTAAAAATATAAAATTAATAATAATAATAATAATATAAATAATACAATAAATGAAATACAATAAAAAAAGTTGGTGATACATTTTAAGGAGGGGGAACCTCCTTTTATAAAATAAAAAGTTAGAAATCTAAAATAAATTTTTAATATTATCAAATTGATATTTCATATACCCTCATTAATATTATATTCTCTCACTTAGAAAATTATATTTCCCACTTATTTATGTTTGCTTACATTATTGTTAAATTACATGAAGTTCAGTAGTCAATACTATTCAAATTTGTTAGTTTTGATAGGTTTGATCAAAATATCTGTTATATTCTCATTAGTATAAATATTTTGTATATTCATACTTTATTCTTTAATTTTTCCTCATATAAAATGATATTGTACTCAGTTATGTTTTGTCTTTAATTATAATATTAAATTTTTTACTAAGTGTAGAGCACTCTAACTATTACAAAATAAAGTAATTTTATTTTGTTTATATTCAATATCTTTCAATAGCATTTACAACCAAATTGCCTATTTGTTAGCTTATATAGTTACAACATGCTTTGTTTTTATTATATGAGTAGATATGATAGACTGTAACTTTGAAACCTAACTTACAGCTCTTTCAGCAAGAGTAAAAATATAGCCCATGATAGATTTGTTATTTTCAATATCATCGGCATAGTCTACATCAACATAGTCTATGATAATAAGATATGAACATCCAAAATAAAATGTAGCATTTGAGATTTCTCTAATATTATTGAGAATTCTCTTCATTATACTCCAACGCTCTCTATAAAAATTTGTCATGAATCGACTAACCACTCTTACTGCTTGAGCAATGTCCGCTTTTATATAAATCATTACAAATATTAAACTTACCACTACTGATGCATACAGTATCAATGTATCTTTCTCTTTTATTCTTTTAAGCTATGACACATACTTGATGATAACTTAAAATAAATAAGTAGGGTCAAAATTTACTTACTATCTTACATGTTGAAGTATCATAAAATCTTTTTAAAATAATTTTTGTTCGAAAGCCAAATACTCTTGTTATTTCTATTTTGGTAAATCTGTATCCATAAAATCTTGTTTGTTAGTCCAAAGTCCTTCATATAGAACTCCCAAGCAAGATGTGCTTTAAATTTTTAGATTCAATATTTGTTGGGACATGCTCCCAATATGTCATCCACACATAATAATAAAATAATAAATTTATTTTCATCCTCAAATTTCTCATAGTATGTACAATAGTCTGAATTGAGTCTATTGTACCCAATACTAACAGTGTAATTCTAACGTTATCTCACATCTGATTGGAATTTCTTTTTCTTAAGATCCACAGACAAATGGAGACTATCAAACTCATGTTAACTATGAAGCATGTGAATATATATTTTAGTGAGTTACGTATGTTTTCTAAAGCGAGAGCAAGCACCTTCATCCCCACTTGTAGTATCAGGTTAATGACATGATACACGTACTTAACGTGGAAAATCTCTCATAATGGTTCATCTCTAATATTCCTAACAAACATATTAATTACTACTTCATTATTATATGCATTATTAAATGTGATTCTAAAAATTTTGTTTTTAATTTTATATTCTCTAACGATTTTCATTATGCACTCAAAATTAGTTGGGCTATCATGAGGATGGAAAATCTCAAAGAATCCTAAAATTTTTCACCTAGTATCCATTTAGAATATACATAGTGGGTGGTGAGACATGCATAAGAAGCATCATCGTGACTAGTCCAGATATCAGACGTCGCGGACACCACTCCACTATATTCCCTAAATTCATTAATTATTATTTATTTTTCTAACTTATAATATTTTAGTAAGTCGTTCCTATATGTAGACCTAGTAATTCAATGATATGTAGGCTAAAAATATATCTGCATAATACTGACAACCTTTGGATCCTCCTAAAATCTAATCAGAAGACCTATTTTGGTAATTAGTTTGGTCATGCCTTTCCTCCCTAACTCTTTGTGGTATATGAAGGAGATAAACTCTAAGACTAAACAGGATTCAGCATCAAAAAACTCATCGCTGAGTTGGGTTTACCTAGGATCTAATGCACTATTTATTTTGGTATATAATTTGACATGCATCTTAAGGTGCCTAATCCTACATGAATTCTTACATGTAAATATTTTTTTTATAATATTTGCACCATGTTGATTCTTCTTCGATATCCCTAATATTTTTTTTTGTTTTATTATATTAAGGTGAATCAAAACTATTGAAGTTATTCTATATTTTTATTTGTTAGATGTTTAGGTTGAGGCGACCGGAGAAACCAAAGTTTCAGTAGCCTCAGACCTTTCAGTATGATTTTTGTTATCAAAATTATAATTAATTTCTTATTATTAAAATTACTATTTGTCATTTTTTTAATTTTAGACTAGAGAGAGAAAGATATATTAGAGTATAGAAAAGAAGTTAGAAGTAGAAGATTTTTGTTTAGATTTAAATTTTAAAATTTAAAACTTAAAAACTAATAAATAAAAAAATATCTATAAATCGCAATGCGTAAACTTTAGCTTTTTTATGTTCACATCACACGCACACTACAATCCACGCCAAAGTTGAGTCCCAAAATGTGAAATTCAAAAATCTCCACAAAGAGAAAATTAGAGAGAGAGAGAGAAGAGCAAGAGATTTATTTTTTTAAAACATAAAATCTTAGAATGAGGGGGTGAGAGATTTTATAGATTAAAAAAAGATTTTTTAAATTTTTTATATTTAATAAAAGGGAAAAATCTTTGGGGTCGTCGGATTTTACCCCATAGTCATTGGAGGCAAAATTCGACGACTTAGATTATTTTTTTTTACCTTTGTGTTTGTTCGACCATCGAACCGACCCGAATGGTCAGGTGCAACGAAAATTTTAGATCCATCTCGTCTTAGGTTTGAGTCAGGGCGTATGGTTGGGTAGGGGCATATCTCGACTAGTGCCGAGATATCGTGCCCATGGGCCATTGTGCTGGGTCATGCCTGGCTCAGTAGGTGGCCCTGTCGGCCTAGGCACAACCGAATCGGGCAATGCCTCAAGCCAAGCCCAACTCGCCTGACCCATTTGACACGTTATTGTCAAAACTATAACTCTTTCAAATTCACTCTTGATCTGGCATTCTTTTATTTTTCCATCTATATCCATGATAGTATTAAAAATAATATCAAAAAAATTCTTCTCAATGTGTATCACATCTAAGTTGTGTCTAATTATGTTGGTTTTTTAATAAGTTAAAAAAAAGATACTTTATTTTTTCCAACTATAATGAAATTTCTTTGATATTTGTGTATTAATGCAATCTACTATTTGCATCAATATCTATAATATTTTTGAACCAATATATTTCAATTACATCTAATATTTCAACACATGACCTTAAAGGTGGTGCATATTTTATAACTATATGGTTTTACCTAAATGTGTCAATATTCATATGAAATGAATATTTCACATCTATGAACGTATTATGGTCATCAAACCAATAAATCTTTTCTCCTTTACTTATAGAAAATACATATGAGTCCTCCTTGCAATTAAGGATAAGCTAATTTCAATGCATTACACCATCTTGACAATATTTAATATGCAAGAAAATCACATATAGTCCATAAAAATGCTACTGCATTAAGAAATTCTGCTTTCTAAATATATCATATATTTTGACATAATTCTCCCACATAATTTTGAGCTCCACAATCAGGGGCTACAAGAAAATATCAAACTTTATCTTTTGGGTTTCTCAGATTGATCATGATAACACAAAAATATGTACTAATCTTTCATGCACATCTATGTCGGTAAATAATATGGTGCAACAATTATTGACCATGAAGAGTATTATTGCATTGTTTGTCCAAATAGCTAAAATTCATCTGTGCTTAGTCATAATCTAATATTTTGACTTTTATCTGCAAAAGATGGATGAATATGATCAATCTTTTTCCAAAAAGGAGAATCCGAGCAATGGGGCAACATGCCATCTTCAATAATATGCTCATTCTACCAACTCATGTCATTAGCAATGGATTCAAATACAAATAATATTTTCAAATGAGGAGTTGATATAAAATAATATATTTTTTATGAGTAATATTTATTTTCTACCTTTTACATGTATCATTTCTTTTTCACCGGGGATACTTACAAAAATTACATGTTATTACTTCATTATTTATGCCATAATATATCATCCAGCCATTAATATTACAATGTATTATTGCAATGTCTGGTCACCACATATAAATTTGAGTAATCATATATATTACTTGGCCAAACTGCTTCATTTTATACTTTCAATATTTTATAAAATTATTTTACTGATGATATTAGGATATCGTTAGTGATATCGAGATTAAATGAATGACTAATAATATTTTCCAATAATATTTCACATGTATCGTTGGGATTAACATATTCTATTATAATATCTGAATCAATACTTCTATGTATATAATATTTTATTATTTGTGATACAACTATTTTTTTATGTTTATACCAAACATAATATTCTCTAACAAATCTATTTTTGTAAGAAGATTTCATACTTTGTCCACATCTTGGTAACTGATTTTGGCATTTACACTCATTACATGGGCATCTTATTTTCATTTCATCCATAAATTCAAGTTATTTTTCAGCAAAGCCAATAAACTCATCAATCCCCTATACAAACTCATTAATCAAAAACTCATCTATCAATTTTATATTCATATATTGACAATTAGGTCATATAATATCTTAGATTCATGTAACACATAACATAAATATATTTTGAATTATAATAATGTAGTTACAAACTAATTTGTAATAAAGTTGTAGTCATATTTAGTATATTACATAAATCTAATAAAAAAAGTTGTAGTCGCATCATTATTAGGTAAGTTTGATTAAAATGAGATAAGAGGGGTTGTTTTAATCTCTTAGATATTTATCAAAATCCTTAAGTTGTAATTTTCTCATATACACACAAGTAAATATTTGATATTTATCTATATAAGATGAAATTGCATTAATTAAGCAAAATAAAAAATCATAATGTGATGATTTATGATTTCAAATTAAAAATATGTACTGACTAATTTGATAAAAGTATTTTATGTAATAGAAATCCTAAAAAAATTCACAATAGCAATGCATATAAATTTGTCAATGAAAAAATGATAAAAAAAGGTTAACTAGCGATGAAGAATATTAATAAATTAATAGGGATATTAACTAGTCAATATGAAACATACAGTATAAATAATTATCTATCAGATGTGAGATATAATATGCATTTTTTAAAATATAAAATAATGAGGTGTTATTTATTGGATTGAACCTTTAGTGGAGTGTAGGTTAAACAATAATATAAATCTCGGAATGAGGTTCTTATTTTTATGTTGATCATTTTTTTTATGTTTCAATATTCAAATTGCATACCTTCAAAATTTTTTATTTTATTCTTTGTTATTATATTTCAACTTTTAGTATTTGTTAAAATATTTATAAATTATTCATTGTTAAAGTTGCACCTTTAAAATAAGTTGTTCATTTATAAATTATTACATTTCAATAAATCATAATAAGCAAACTAAGTCCACATTAATTAGCATAATCAAAACTATAGGTAAACATAAAAATCATATCTTGATTAGGTAACACAAAAATTTAACAAATTCTAGTATGTGAAAAAGAATATAAAATGTAAAATTTATCAATTAGAATTATATAAATTCAAGAAAACAACAAGAGAGAACAACTAAAAATGTTAAGCATGAAAAAAAATTATAGGTAACAACAAAATGAATAAAATTATAATTCTCAAATATAATATATACAAGAAAATTGGATACCTCAACGATGGATAATTATCATGACGAACACTAATTGGTGGAAAGCAACATCAAAAATAAATCAGACGAACTCCAAATCAAAATTAAAATTGCTCAAATCTTAACTTTTTCTTTGAAGTTTCAAAGTATTATTTGATAAATTAATTATCATCATTTAATGATAGAATTTGTTTCTATTTCTAAATTAGCAATGGAATATTATTCCATTTCTGTAATTTTTAAAATCTAATAGCGATGGAATTTGAAGACATTTCATATTCAGCAACTCTAATAATTTTCATCGCTAAATATAGAAACATATAAGAATTTCATTTCTAAAAAAACATTAATTTATATCATTAAATGTCATTCAAAATTATCCACCCATGACCACACATCACAATTAGCTAAAAAACTAGAATGATAAATCAATTTAAAATCCATCACTAATTATTTCTATTTCTATTTTTTTCAAAAAATATCATTTTTATTTCTTATATGTTTCAATTATGTACCTAATTTTAGAAATAGAATTGGGCATTTCTAATTTTCATTTCTAATTAGCTTTTTTTCTAATAGTTTATGAGTTTATATTATATGCACACACACACACACACACATAACCAAAGTTGTAAATGAATGTGTTTATTCTTGGTGGATAAACTCCAATAGCAAAAACTCAAACAGCAAAAACTCCGACAACAAAAAATCCAATATATATGTGTACATTAATATATATTTACACACTCACTCATGTGTGTGTGTCATTAATTAGTATTTAAAAATTTTCATATTGTTGTTAACTTTTTAAGAAAAACAAACATATAGTTATCATTGATTAATTAGTGTTTAATCTATATATATATATATATATATTATTTTGTGTGGACTATGAATGGATGAAATCTAAAATCTTGAACTATTATTGTAATTATTTTGTACGTGCTAACATTTACACACACACACACACACATATATATATGATTAATTAGTATTTAACAATTTGCATATAATTTTCATCTTTCTAAGATAAAACAAAAAAGTGTGTGGGTCTTGAATGGATGCATACTAGGCTCAGTGTTGATAAACCCTTTAACAAATAATTTGTTTACTAGGTTGAAAGTTTTCTTGCTTATGCATGTTGAGTAATTTGGAACATTTGATGTTACTGAATTATGATGTCCTTGTAAGTGTCATCATTGGAAATTAGATGATGCTAGGATAAACTTGTTTAGAAAGGGATTTGTTTTAGACTATTATGTGTGGAATAGACATGGAGAACCATATAAGAGTTTGCACTCTGAACAATCAACATACCATCTAACAAAATTCATTGATGCAGAACTAACAAATCCATACCGCCAAATGATTCTTGATAGTATAGGGCCTATGTTTGAGAATGACTTCATGGAGGAAGCACCTAATCTAAATGCACACAAATTTTATGGCATGCATAATGCAATTGATGAAAATTTTGTGTCCACTACACATTCCCACATGGTTGCGGTGGCAAGATTGATAAATATGAAGTTAGAGAAATATTTATCATAGAGATGTTATGATGATTACATTTAGTTTTTATGAGATTTGTTACTAGTTAATAACACAATGATTGACAATTTTTATAGAATAAAGAAATTAATTCAAGGCCTTGGCCTTCAAGTTGAGAAAATTGATTGTTGCAATAATAATTGTACGAAATATTGGGGTGCTGATATTGCATTGATAAGTTGTAAATTTTGTCACAATCTTCAATTAAAAAAAAGGGCTCAAGTAAAAATAAAAAGAAATATTCAATTGAAGAGGATGTATTAAATAAAAAGAAATATTGCAATGGTTGTATGCATCAGAATAAATGACTACACATATGCAATGGCATGATGATCATACTCAAGAATATGAGACAATGTGTTATCCATCTAATTCTTAGACATGGAAGCATTTTAGTCCCATACATCCTTAATTTATTTTTGAGAGCCATAATATAAGATTGGTATTATGTACTAATTATTTTCAACCATTCTGTCAGTCAAGATAATAGCATTCATCATGGTTAATAATAATCACCCCATGTAAGTTCCCACTATGAATGTGCATGAAGGAGGCTTACTTCTTATTATCTATAATTATTCCTAGGCCTAATAATCCAAAAAATAAGATAGATATTTTCTTTCAGCCTTTGATAGCAAACTTGAAAAAACTTTGAAAAGTGAGAATACAAACTTATGATGTATCACAAAAATAGAATTTTCAAATGAAAATTGTACTCATGTGGGTTATTAGCAATTATACTGCTCACTCACACCTCTTGGGTTGGAGTACCACCCTGAAAACTTGCTTGTCCAGATTGCATAAAATGTTTATAAACATTTATGTTGACTAATGGTATAAAGATAACTTGGTATGATAATCACCGTGAGTTTCTTCCTTTTGATTATCCATTCAAGCATAACAGAAACTCTTTGTTTAGCAATAGTACATAAATGGCACCATCACCATCTATAATGATTGGTGAATAGTTCTCAAAACAATATGACTTAGAATTGAAAATTGTTACTAATATTGATTATGAAGTTATTAATGGTCCAATTTGCAAGACTTGTGGGTAGAATAAATGAAATATCTTTTGGGATTTTCTATACTAGATCTCAAATCTAATTAAACACAATCTAGATGTGATGCATATTGAAAATGATATCTTTGAAAATATATTTAATATAGTTATGCACATTGAAGGAAAAACTAAAGACGATTAGAAAGCAATAAAATATGTAAAATTGATTTGCTAACGGCCTGAGTTGGAGAAAAATGAAGCGACAAAAAAATTTCTCGAGACATGTTACACATTAGATATGCCCAGTAAATAAGTCTTGAGTGAATTGATAAAAAAAAACTAAAATTTCATGATGGTTATGATTCAAATATGGCTAGATGTGCATAGATGAGAAATCACAAGTTATTTGGGATGAAAAGCCAAGATTATCATGTTTTCATGCAGCAATTAATTCCTATTACTTTTATGAACTCTTTTCAACAAATGTATTGCAATATTTGATAGAGTTAAGCAATTTTTTCAAAGGCTTAACTTCAATAATTGAAGTGGATGACATGAAAGATTAGAAAGGGATATTCCAAAAATAATTTCAAAATAGAATGTATATTATCTCTTCATTTCTTTGATTTGATGGAACACCTTCCAATACACTTGCCTTGTGAGAAAAAAATTGATGATCCAATGTAGTACCATTGGATGTATACTTTTGAAAAGTAAGAAGTTCAATATTCTGCCATAATTTATAATTTAGTGAATTTTTTTGCGAAACTTTTTGTATTTATGCAAATTTGCTATTATAGATTTCTTAGACATTTGAAGAAGAATATCACCAACAAGACCAAGGTGGATGGTTAGATTAGTAATGCTTACTTAGTCGTAAAAGACATCCAATTCTTGTTCATACTATTTTGAGCCTCATGTATATACAAGAATGTGGAAAGTGTCTCGTAATGATGATGGAAGTGATGATGGCATCGAAGGGACACTTTCAAAATATAAAAAAAATACTAGTCGACTATATGGATGATCAAGATCTAGAAGGTTATCTGACAGTGAGCATGAGGCTGCATGAATTTATGTTCTATTGAATTGTGAGGAGTTTGATCGATATGTGAAGTAAATGACAAAATTCATTTTCACTCACCTAAAATGATACTTATTATTTATAATACTTATCTAAACTAATTTCTCATTTTATAAGCATGTGTAAATATATGAGATAAATTATATATCATCTAACTTTGCTGATAATTAATGAGCTTTATTGAAGATTGAAAAGCATTTTACATATTGGTTTGAGAACCATGTAAGTAATAAAATTGTGTTGTTAACATAAAAATTAATAATTAATAATATTATGATCTTCAATTTACATCTTTTTTTTGTTTACAGGCACGTGATAATGTCATGGACAATCCATTCATTAAATATCTTGTTAATGGCCATTTATGAACCATATAAATAATTTTCATTTATTTTGTTAATGATTGCAAATTTTATATAGTACAGTTTGTATAAATAGCACAAATTACAACGAAATTGCGAGTTATTATTATGGTAGACTAATATAGATTTTGTAGATAGAATACTCATGGCTACCAATTAAATATACTATACTTTTCAAGTGAAATTGGTTTGATCCTACTTTGATGTTGGGATGAAGGTTCATAAACAATATTTTTTTGTTGATGTTAACCATGAGTGAAAGCTGAATAATGATGAATCATTTATTCTTCATGTGCAAGCTACACAAGTATATTATGTACCTTATCCTAGATTGAGAAAAGATAAGTCTGATTGGTTGACATTGTGCAAAATTAAAACAAAGCTTCTTATAGATGTTCCTAGAGTTGTTGACAATATAGTAACTTCTAATAATGTATTCCAAGAAGTTGAGTTAGTTAATCAAATATCATGAATAAAAAACCAATTGATACATGATGAAGGATTGATTAATCTAGTTTATTATTGAAAATGATATTGATAGAGAACATGTTGATTTAGCTAAAAATAACAATGAAATCTCAAAGGAACCAATACTTGAGTTAGAAATAGAAGAGACATATGCGAAGAATGTTGAATATAGTAATAGTGATTCAATGACCATTAATTGACTGATATTTCTTTTGCATTATGTTGTGTTATGATTCATACATTTAATGGTTAAAGGCAATATATTATATTAATGGATATGCCTGCTATTCATTCAAATCCTCATTGGGTGTTTATCCAATTGTTATTGTTGCAATATATATCCATCTCACATTGTGCTTTTTTATAATAACTAACTTAGATGTATAATTATAATTTTTTTTAGTTGTCACAAATAATTAAGTATTATATACATAGAAATATTAATTCAACTCTTGAGATGAAATTTTCTAGTCCCAATAATGCATGTGAAATAATTTTTAAGAATATTATTGGTCCTATCATTAAATTTAGATATCACTAATGATATCCAAATATCATCAGCAAAGTAATTTTATTAATTACTAATGGCTTCAAAAGAAGAGATTTGAGAATGTAATTTATATGACAACTCAAATTTATTTGCGGTGGCCAGACTAATGAATTTATATGTAAAACAACATTTTTAGAAAGGTATTATGATAAAATTTATCAGTTATTATCTGAATTATTACCAAAAAATAATATCATGATTGATAATTTTTATGGTAAAAGAAGTCAATGTGAGATTTGGATTTGTCGATAGAAAAAATATATTGTTGTATTAATGGTTGCATGATACATTTGGGCATAGATAGTGAAGTAATTTCATATAACTTTTATAACTATCCTCGGTACAAAAGAAATACAATAGTAAAAGATAAATAACAAATATTCCTCATAATAAGATGTATATTTTTCATTGACTGCTCGTTTGCAAATATTATTTGCATTTGATGCTACTACTAATGATATGTGCTGGCACAAAGAGTATGTTATTGAAGATGACATGATGTGGCACTACTCGGATTCTATTTTTTTATAAATATTTGATGATTATCATTCATCTTTTATAGATGAAAATTAAAATGTTAGATTATGGCTTTGCACAAATAGATTTTAGTAATTTTGACAAACAAAACAACAATACTCTTCATGACAAGCTGTTGTCACGCCTTATAATTTATTATCATGTGTGTGCATAAAATATTAATACATATTTTTGTGTGTTATCATACCTGGTTTGAAAAACCCAAAAGACAAATTGAATGTTTTTCTATAGTCCTTTATAGATGAGCTCAAAATTTTGTTGGAGGATGGTGTCAAAACATTTGGTATATCTAGAAAGTAGAACTTCAAAATGTGAGCATTACTTATATGAATTATAAGTGACTTTCCTGTATATTCAATATTATTCAAATGGAGTATTGTAGAAAAATTACCTTGTCCTTATTACATAGAGAACTCAAATGCATTTTACTTGAGCAAAGGAGGAAATACTTATTGGTTTGATAATCACTATAAATTCTTACATGTGAAACATTCATTTTGGATGAATACTGTTACATTTAACAAATACCATAAGGTTATTAAAAGTGCAACACCTTTTAGGTCGAGTACAGAAATATTAGAAGTAATTGAAAGATATGGGTTCAAAAATATTATGGATATTGATGTAGGTTGCATTAATGTGTAAATTTCAAAGAATTATAACTATTTTTTGACGAAAAAAATGTATCTTTTGGGATTTGCCTTATTGATGCATTTTGAGAAGAATATTTTTGATAATATTGTAAATACTATAATGAATGTGAAAGGAAAACAAAATTATAATCTCAAATCAAGAGATGTTTGAAAGAGTTATATTCATGTCTAGAGTTACACATGGACGAATCAATGAATATATTTTCCAATGCTTGTTATAGTCTTGTCAAGGATGCAAAGAAAGTTTTGTGCAAATAGTTGATAAAGCTCAGTTTCCTGATAGATATGCATCTAATATGAGAAGATGTGTTGATATGAAGAAGCATAAATTTTTTGAAATAAAAAGTCATGACCCATGTGTTTATGAAGAGACTAATACACATGGTATTCTATGAATTACCTCCACAAAATATTTGGGAAGCATTGACATAAATAAGTCGTTTTCTTAAGAATCTCACTTGTAATGTCTTAAGAAATAAAGAAATAGGATAATTACCAAATGATATCCCCATAATTTTATTTAAAGTTGAGCATATTTTTCTTCTTAGCTTTTCAATTCCATATAACATCTCATAGTCCATTTGCCTTATAAATTCAAGATAGTAAGCTCTGTGTAATACAAATGGATGTATCCATCTAAAAGATAATATAAATTTTTTTGATAATCTACAAATTTTAATGTATCTACCAAATATTTTTTTTCTCATATATATCTATTTTAGATATATTTGAAAATTGAAAAATAATGTTTGAAATAAAGCGGAAGTCAAATGATTGATATGCAATGTCTACTTGGTTGAAGAGGCCTTAGTATTTTGTGCATGCTACTTTTAGCCATAATTATATAATCGGCATAACAAATTGTCACCAAAGAATATATATGTTATGGTGGATGGATCAGAAAAAAATAATATGCTTTCTATTTTCAGACATGCTGGTATATCGTATGGTAGAGCAACATCAATATTTTTTGGACGACCTATAGTATCATGCTATGCACATATATATTTTGTTGAAATATGGGGAACTTAACTTTATATTGAGTAAGATTTATAATAATTTCATAATCTCATTTATTTGTCATTGTATGCAATGTAATATTTTAATTATTCAAAATGCCTTCAATTTTGTTTTTGAAGAATATTTGCTTAGGAATTAAGGCAACTAAAATCTCATATTAATGATGATTCAATTGATGTAGGGCTTAAAAAAGATTTTGCAAATTGGTTTAAAATTTATGTCAGGATATGACGTACCATTCTTTATTCTAAATAGTTTTGTGCAATATTATATATTTATGAAATTATTCTTTATCATTTTGTAGGTATAATTTTTTTCATCAAATATATATAATAAACAAAAGAAAGATATTGCAAAAAGGACAATTACAAAGTTTATGGATGTATCACATACATAATTTTAATGAATACAAATTTCATAATCTGAAGCATAGTTCAAATATTATAATGAATAGTTGTGTTTGTACCAAGGGTCTAACTATACTTCATATACTATTAATTTTTATAGTCGATTAATTGAAATTCTAAGCATAAAGTATCATACTTTACCAATTAAAAGGATTGTTCTATTTAGGTGTGAATGGTTTGATCGTATTCTAAATATGAGTACTAGAATTCATCATCAATACAATCTTGTTGATGTGCAACATAATAAATGTTATCTTAAGTACAAGCCATTTATTATT
Source organism: Sapria himalayana (assembly GCA_029783825.1). Lineage (NCBI taxonomy): Eukaryota > Viridiplantae > Streptophyta > Magnoliopsida > Malpighiales > Rafflesiaceae > Sapria > Sapria himalayana. Next base: position 4,933,396 of record JAREIK010002107.1, on the reverse strand, counting down.
GTGGTAAAAGTTGAACAAGTATGTTATTCTTGCGGCAATTTATAAAATAAAACATAGACTAGCTATTTAAGTTGTTGAAAAAGATGCTATGGTCACTTTATATTGTGCATCATCATTTTAAGAGAATAATGTGAAACTTCATTCAATCGTTCATGGGAAAGATGTTGACCTTCAAAATTTACTTAATGAAGTTTGAAATTATTTGTACATTGATGATGACAATATTGAGCAAAATAACGAGGATAAATTAATTGAAGAATCAGATGATGATAAATATGTAAATAAAGATGATATCTTAGAAATTTCTAATGATCACTAAAAATTCATTGGCTGCCTTATTATTTTCTCATTCTCATTTTGTAATCATTAAAAAGTGGATGTTAAATAAAAAATATTTTAATTGTTTTTCTAATATCAAAGTGTTTATCATTATGTCATGCTATTATGACATTTTCATATAATATTTTTATTGTTTATGTATATTTTGATGTTTATATAACTTGATATAAGTAAGAGAAGTAACCATTCAAGTTGCCGATGATCTATATGTTTGAGGAGGGGAAAAGGAAGTCAACTAATAGTTTATGAAGTAGAAAATCTACATGTATTTTAGTGATGACAAAACTAGAAATGTCTTTATGCATTCTCCTACATATTTGAATAAAATTTTGGCATCACCTAGTCATGATATACATATATTTTTATTACCATAAATGTTCCATCTCCATCTCATTTTTCATATGAAGATACCGATAATTCTGTTCCACCTAGCTTAGGAGGCCCATGTATTGGTACAGTATTAGCGGCACCAGCATAATATTTACAATCCTTAATTTTCATGCCAAGTAATAAGAAAATCTTCATTCGGGTCACAATTGATAATAAATAGTACATTACTTTATTAAATTTACTATATTTTTCATTATCATTTTTCATGTTTATTATTTCAATTAAATATGAAATAATATGCGAATGAAATTATAAATATATATTACAATTTTTGAATTTTGGTATTTTATAATAATAACAACATGTGATATTTCTACTTATTGAATGTCATCATTTATAATATTAAAAATAAATTTTAACTTAGCAGCATCAAAAAATGTATATTTTGTTTATATGCATATGTACATGATGATTTTAAATTACTTATAGGTTTATTCTTTTAACTTCTCATATAATTGAGAAGATATTTAAAGAGAAACTAGTTGTGTAGGGTATAAAGTGGAGCAAAGTGCTTCCAAGTATGAAAAAATTTTATTGGTAAGAATCTGAGTTATATCTTTCATGTATTTACTTATTTTTCAATTTGGTCTAATATGATATGCTCTTAAAATAAATACATTACAATGTATTATTTTTTTATTTGGTTTTTGTAGAAAAATTATAAATGAAATAATGTTTTGGTGGTATTCGTGAAGGATACATGGAAACATATGACAAGTGTGAGATACAATGACAAGCTTGGAAAATAAAGAAAAAATAATGGTTAAGATACAAAGCCTAATACGTCTCCCTTAGTATTTGGATAAAGTGACGAGAATTCTGAAATAGCGAGGAGTTTAAGATCTTGTCATATGTGGCCTCACACCATCATCGATTAGAAAAAATAGGTTAATCAGGATTTTCAAAACATATTGGAGGTTCAAAGGTGACCTACCAACATTCGGTAGATCTAGTAAAATTATCTTTTATTTTTTTTATTATTTAAATTTTATAATCCAAAGGATAATATTTATGTCATAATGAATAATGTACATTAATAATAAATAATATTTATTTTCAGGAGGCTGAGTTGGGATGTCTATCAACACTATTTGAGGTATTCAAGCAAATGCACAAGAAGAATGATTATTTTTGGACAAGCATTCAGATGATATAAATGTGAATTTATCATTTTGTACTTGTAGCTTCATTTGATAATTACAAATAATATATATATTTTGAAATATTGATTATTTGACATTAACTATAAATAAAATGATAACTCAAGTATATTTTTTTATTATAAAAAATGATTTATTATTTATGAACACGGCACATGTATTTACTAACTTCGTTTTTTAAATATTTTGTAGTAGCGAGAGAATAGTTTCTCATGCTAGTAGTTAATTTTCTTTTAATATAGTAATTGATGAGTTATGTTTTATTTTAACAATTATATGAAGCTGTGAAAAATATGGTTGCAATTACTTCTTAATTTATAGTTCATTTTATAGAGGTGCAAGAGATTGACGTTGTGTATTTTTACCTTAGTCTATCATATTGGAACTCAAAAATAGTGGATGTTCGGCCTTGATACCCACACATCTATATTTTATCCAAGTTTTGTTTGGAGTTATTCATCATCATCTTTCAATTATAATAACATGTTTGACGAGAAGTTGCACAAGGAGATGCAAGATATTCATGATATATCGCAATGTAAAAAAGAGGAGTTGCAAAATTAAAACAAAGAATTAAAAAAAACAGAGGCTAAAAGATCAAAAAGAGAGGAGGAAAGATTGAAAAGAGATGAGGAAAAATTGAAAAGAGATGAGGAAATAATGAAGAGAGATAAATAAATGCTTTAAAAGATTTTGAAAATGGAGAAAATTATGTACAGGTTGTCATCAGTATTATATATTTTTCATTATTCTCAAGAGGATCCATCCAGATCTTCGGAGGACAATACTCACTAGGAGAATGACTCGTAGTTGTCTGTGATGTGTTAATAATTTTTTACAATATTTATTTTTCATCTGAAATTATAATTTTTGTGTTAATATTTTTTTAGTTACTTTATAAACTGTGTTTTCAAATTTATGGACATTTATGTTTGTTATATGACATTTTATTTTATGGTTGATGCTATGTGAATGTAATTTTATGAATAATAAGTGGATTTGCTTGTGTATATAATTATATATAGTGTACAATTTACAAAAACTATACAAATAGAATTTGTTCCTATTGTTGACAATCGAAATGGAAAATTCATTTTCTAAATCCATTTCTAAATAGAATTAGAATCATGTGTTTCTTTTATGATCAATCACTAATTTAGAAATAAATTATACGTTTCTGATTTTTATGTCTCAAAATTAGCGATGAAATTCAAGATTTCTTTGCCATCGCAAAATTTAGCGATTGATATTTTACATTGCTATTTATATATATATTATTACGTAATCCATTTCTAAAATTTAGAAAGGAGAATTATAGAAATGGAACTAATCTGTTTCCAAACCAATCGCTATTCAACCATACCGATGAAATGAGAAATGAAATAGGACATTTCTGATTCCGTATTTTTTTGTAGTGATATATAACTATATTATATAATTAAACTATATATATATATATATATTTTTTGATATATAACTTTATAGTTTTAAGCTATAAATAAATAAATAAATAAATAAATAAATAAATATATATATATATATATATAATCATGTTAAATGTATATAGTTAAATATACATTATTTTAAGCTATATATATATATATATATTATACTATATATGTAACTACATATAATATAGTTTTAACTATATATATATAATAACTATATCAAACTGTATATCGTTAAATATATAATGTTTTAAGCTATATATATAACTACGTATATGCTATACTATGCCACACACACACACACACACACACACACACCTATATGCTATACTATATATATATATACCTATATATATAATTTTGGATATATAACTATATAGCTTTAAACCATATATAACCATATTAAGTGTATAATATAGTTTCGGGAACATTGTTTTCGAAAAACTATATTTGGCTAAAATGTTTTTAGAAATGTATAAAGCATAAATATTATATTTCTGGATTTTTTTTTTCATAATTTTACTTATTTAAATTCTATCTCGTTCCAATTTTCATTAAAGTTGTCGGCATGTAGATAAAGCATAAAACTAAGCGGCATATAGCATCGGAATCCCAATATTAATGGCTTTTCCTTTTCCATTGATGCGCATCTCGCGAATGTTGTGACCCACCCCATGAGAATGCTCACCACACAAGACCACTCCAACGATGTTGAAGAAGGCATCCCTTTTGGTTCCTTCTGTTTTTTTGTGTACACCAGCATCTCCTGCTTTCTCGTTCTGTTTGCCGGCATTATGTCTGGTCTCACTCTGGGCCTCATGTCACTCGGCCTCGTCGATCTGGAAATTCTCCAACGCAGCGGATCTTCTTCCGAGAAAAAGCAAGCAGGTTTTTAGTTCCTCTGGAAGTCCGACTTCTGATTTTGTTTCCCTAATCATAGCCAAGCTGCTGTATGAACTTTGTTGGGGCTGAATTTGAACTTACTCGTCTTCTTTCTGGATAATCAGCTGCAATTTTTCCTGTTGTTCAGAAGCAGCACCAACTTCTAGTGACTTTACTTCTCTGTAATGCGGCTGCCATGGAGGTGATTTTATGAGAGCTGATTAATTTAGTTTCATTTTGAAGTATCTTCCATTATTATTGCTAAGCTATATTTTTTATATAACTAATAGCGTGGTAGTCTGGTTGGAAAATAAAACGGATTTTCTTATCTCATGTTGTATATCAATTAGATCTGTCACGTTGTTGGGATTTTCTTTCCTTCTCTGATACAACTTTGAGGTGCTATGATACAGCTAGTTAGATACAATTTTCAGAACTTACTGAATAAGTTATATCTACTTTTCTTAATTATTACATTTGATATCAGGGAAAGTTATCCAAGTCGCCTCTAGAGACAATTGCATTTTGAATCTTGTTCTTACTTTAAAGTCGCACAATAGCAAACCCAAGCCTTAAGCTAGATCATAGTGAAATATTGCATCATATAATGGTAGTCGGGCAAATCTCAATGATAGCAGCAACTCTTAGGCTTGGTATGATACAAATGATATTTTCAAATTTGATGGTATTGATCATTGTGGATGAGTATTTAGATGTGAGATGTATTCATTATCATGATGTGAGATAAAAAAAGTGTGCGTGCTTTCTATTAATGACTATCAGGTAAATCCCAATCATAGCAGCAACTCCTAGGATTGGTATGATAGAAATGATATTTTTAAAATTGATGGTATTGATCCTGACCTCAAGGATGAGTATTTACTATTTAGACGTGAGGAATATTTATATTATCATGTTGTGATTGTAAGAGAAAAAAAGTGCACATGGTTTCTATTAATATTGAGGGTATGTTTCTTGATTGGACTCAAAGTTATGTGATGACGAATATGTAAGTATTTTTAGGAAAATTTGTCGAAAGATTAATCCAATGTTTTGGACCTAACATTTATGAGGATGTGATTGGAAAGCTAATGAAGCTGCAACAAATCAATTGTGTGAAACAATATTTGTTTGAATTTAAGGTACTAATGAGCAGAACACGAGGGCTCACCGTGAAATTTGCAATGAACTTTTCATGTTCAAGTTATCAATCCTTTTTCAAATCGAAAGTCTACCCTTGCTACATGAGGAAATGCTGAATTTAGTGTTTTAAAAATTAAAACAGGTCGAGTTGCTCAAATCAGAAACATAACATTCCTTACTCTCAATTAAGAGGTTCTCTAAAGCAGAAATGAACAATTTACATGCTAAGGGATCATGTTACTATTATGATGAAAAATATGTGATGGATCCTCAATATAAATTATAGTCAATTTATTGACTGGAAGAGTGCCAAAAGTGGAAGAGGAATGAACAAGGAAGAGGAAAGATCAACACGCAACAATGAAGATCTTGCCAAACTATGCGAGTCCAAGGGTTTATCAAAAAAAGATCAATTATTATTTTAATTGACCTCGAAAGCATTCACAATTTTTTAAATTCCAATGATTACAAAAATAGTACTATGCTCTATTTTCCAAATAACATCTGTCAGTGATTATTGTTGATGACTCTAGAATTTCAACTTTGGGAAATTAGTCTTGACAATCAAATTTCCTCAAATGACTCTTGTGGTTGATGGAAGGAACACCATTATTGGCCATTTCAAGCTATCCATGTGTGATACTATGTTCTAAATTTTGTATTTTGAATTTCTTAATTAATTATTCATCTAAAAGAAATTTTGGGTGTACAATTCACAACAATTTTACATCATATGTATTAAAATCCTAGGATTATTTTGCTAGGTTTTAAAAAAAAATTATTTTCATTGTTTTATAGAATTGTAATAGTATGTTCACCCTTTTGGTAATAATTATCATAAAGAAGAATATGATAAGTGGTACACCTTTTCAGAGTAACGCAAGGTGTGTTTTGTTTTTATGAAGTTAACCAACAAAGGTAGTCACAATTAGTTTATTGTCTAACAATTAAGAAATATGATAGGGGAGTTACCTATTCGTACTTGGACTGAAATAAAAAATTTATTAAATAAATACAATTTTCTTATATTATCTTTGATTGGTAGATCAATGAAACTTATTAGGACAAGATAGCTCTTAGACAAAAGAGTATAGCATAAAGTTTGATAAGTTTCTAATTCGGTGTAGCACTATCCGGATTGAGACACTCATTTAGATTTTTTTCAAGGTATTGAGCAGAATTTTTCTTTTGAATCGAAAGCTAAGCTATATTTTAGGGGGATTGATAAAATTTGATTTCATAAAACAAGTTAGGACATCAATCTAGATCTTATGAACCTATGAAAACCATCATCCCACTTATGTGGTAGAGATCCGAGTTCTATTGGGGAGAATAATGAAGATGTCTATTTTCATCATGTATACAGATGATGACACCTTTCGACACTCAACTTTGAGCTCTGAATTTTAGGATAAAACCTCAAAGGCACTTATGGGAAAAGCCCACATAGTATGAATGATATTCTTGATTTTATTTTTTTTTCTTTTTTTCTCTACACTTTTTTCTATTGTCTATCTTCCCATTTTTATTTGGGTTGTATAAAATAGTTCTTATACTATTTCATGAAAAATTAATTTTTAAAGTTTTGGTTTTTTAATTTGTTACCACATGAAATCATTCTTGGAAGTCATTGTAAATATTTTGGTTGGTGTGCAAAGCGCCAAAGCCTTGCCCCTTTGTTCTTGCTCCTATCAAGCTATTGGTGGGGATGGCGCCCATTTGGGAATGTGAAGCCTCCTCCTCATCCTCCTTCAAACCAAATTATCTTATCTTTTTCTATCTTCACCTGTTGCATATCATAACCATAAGAAAAATTGAATTTTCAAATTCATTTTCAATTATTTTTAGTTGTCACCCTTCAATTTCATATCCTCCAGTATAATTCTAGTATTTTGAACCCTCACATAAAATGAAACTCAAAATTTTTGAATTTCTAAAATTCTAATTTGGATGTAAAATTTAGATTGTGTTTTTCCATTATATTTGCTAAACCCCCCATTTAACTCTCTTATTCGAAAACAAGCACTATCCTAAATTTTGAAATTGAATTCCTTAAAAGCCCCTAAGCCCTCTTAAGTTATTGATTCCTAAAGTTGAGTAAGAAATTTAGGAAAATAGTTGAAAGTCAAATTTCTTTAAGCACTATTTGTTCAACATTACAAAAAATATAATAATTCTTTACTATGATATTATGAAAAGATCGATATAAATGGAATCTAGAAGCGAAAGCTATATTTAATACTTTGAAGCAAGCAGTGACATTGAGCGGTCCTAATACAAGAAGGGTGCTCAATAACTTGTACTACTCACCACCACCCCGCAAGAGCCTTGACTTGTTGACATAGAAAGAAATGATGTTAGTAATTTTTGCACTCCTTAATCGGCAATTATATCATGTTTGATATCATTTCAAAATTCATTATGATCATTTACGTTTGAAATATATGTTGAAACAAAGAATCTATAATCTTTTACCGTAATGGTTTGTATCTAAATTAAGTGTTATGATTTTAAAATTATTTATCATATTGGCAAGAAGAATATGAAACTGATTCACTCTCTTTTATCAGAATACTCTTGTAATGACTCACTCACACTCCCTAGGAGCATGATTAATATCATTGTTAAGCCTCGTTTATATATGATTTTAAAGGGACTAATTACTTTACTTACACTTGATCTCCAATACAAACACAGTTATGAATTAAAAGCTGAACAACATATGTATATGAGTGGGCTCGTCCTTGGAACATCTTCCATCAAGGATCAACTCTTGTGAGAATATTATGGAAATAATATTTTAATTTATGTCACCAAATAAAGCGAGGGTTCTATTGGTCTAGGCAAAAAAGAGATGTCCAATACTATGTTGTAGAATGTGATATATGTAAGCATAATAAATTTGAAAATGTTGTTTTTTTGGAGATTTTCGACACTTATATATAGTGGTGCCATTATGAAGATAGAAGATTTTATAAAATCTTAATATTTTTTTATCTAATTTTCACTTATAGTCAATAAAGCAGGCATTGATGCATCATTCATGCAAATACTTTGTCATCTTGATTAGTATAAATATTTGATATCATTGAAATCACTTTAATTTGTGTTAATAATTAATTATTTTTTTATTTTATAATTTTTTCTTATGTCATTGCCATTGGTCTTTCCAAGGATACTATGATAAGCAAGCTGGATGTATATTTCCATAAGATAAAATAATATATGATCTTCTAAAAATATAATTGGAAGATTAATGCTAAAAATAAATTTAGTAATGTTTTTATTTACTAACTCATAGTGGTAAATAGATGGAGTCAATGAATTTGAAGTTGATCATTATTCAATTATCTCACCTCTCATACTTAGTTGAGCGTGAGTCTGCTTGAGATCCAATATACTATATTTTTTAGTATATTATTTGACATTTTTCATAAGGTGTTTAGTATAATTAATATTCTTATAAGTATATATTTTTTTATAATATATATATTGTGTTGAATTTGTTTAGTTTATAAAATTTATATTTTTAATTATTTTAAATTGAGTTCATAATATATATATATATATATATTTATTTTTAGATTTTTTTAGGTGTAGCAGTTGAAATTGGCCTATGAATGGTAAATAATAATATTATACTTTTTTTATAAAATATACATTGGACCTTTTGTCGGGTTATCATTATTTATGTCTACGTAATTATTATTTTTATAATATATATTATTTTATATTTTTTAGTTTAATATTTAGAGAGTTTTGAGATGAGAGAATTTATTTTTAAGTATATTATACAAAAAAAATAATTCAAAATAAAATAGGGTGCGTGTATCTTAGGCTTCAATTTACGTGCTTAACAAATATGCAAATACTAATAAGAATGTTTGTATGTCAATATTAATTTACTCATGATTAGTAACAATCTTAGTTCTCATATGATTTATTATTTATTTAATATAAAAATATAAATAAAAAAAACTAGAAACTTGTTATTATTATTGTATGATAATTGAGATTTTTTGAGAGAAAGAAAAAGAATATAATATAATTTCAGGTTTCAACTTGAAAAATTATAAATACAAACATCTTATTTATAAAAAAAATTTAAAAAAATAAAAATATATATTTTTATTATTTTTTTTGTATTTTTTTGGAGAAATTTAATAGTCTTTGAAATTCTGTTCATACATTTTGGAGGAAATCCTATGGCTTGCAAAATTATAATTTTTTTATTAATATATTATATAGGGACAACTTGTCGCTATCACTATCGGAAGACAATCGTTGTTCAACAATTGGTTTGTAAATTTTAAATGGGACATATGTATTCATGCTTCCCATTTATAAATATCATTAAAAAAAAGGCTTATGAATTAACATGCCTTTTTATAAACATATTAGTACGGCAATCTATTGTTAGGCATGCAACATGCTTGTTTGAACTTGTTCATCTTAGGTCCAACATGGCATGACCCGTACCATTGTACGACAAGAGGCATGTCCTTGTATGACTCTGAATTGTGTTGTGTCATGCCTCATGCTAGGGATGACATTTTTTTGTTGCATCTTGGGCTTGGCATGGGTTGCTCAATTGGGTTGCTATCTTTATTCTGAATAAGCAATCTTAAATTTTTAGAAAATATTTTAGACACCACATCTTTATGTAAAATTCAGTAGGTAGTAACTATTTTAATTGATATATATCTAACTGATAATCATCGGTTATAAAAATTTTATCAACATATGTCACTGATATCATATACTGTTGTCTTAATCAATCTCGATAAAAATAAGAATAATCTGATACACATATTCAAAATCCAAAAATATTAATTACTGAAGAAAAACAAATGAATCACATCCTAACAGATTATTTTAGTTCATAAAGAGTATTTTATAGTTTAAAAATCATAAATTGACTTGTTATACAACAAAACTTGATAGTTATTGTATAAATATTTTTTCACACAATACGTCATTGTAAACTTTATTTCTATTAATGTCATCTTAAACTAATATGCTTTTTATCTAGGTCCAATCTTTATTATTATATACTAACTTTTATTTTATTAGCTGTACTTGGAGGCTTTAGAATAAGATTTAATTTATCATTAGAGGTGATTGTACTTAATCTGTCATCCTCCCAAAATGACTAACTACCATAGAGAATAGTATCTCAAATTTATTAACTATCATGAGAAGATAGAAAACTAAAATATGCAATATCATAATGAAAGCAAAGTATATATGACAATGAATATTAGGTAGAATATTTCTTTGGATTATTCCATTAAGTAATTGAAAGTATTAAGTTGATATTTTGAACTGGATCAACTAATATAGGCGATGACTTGATTGGGGAATGTCATAGTTGTATTTGTTTAATATACAATTTAGATTTAGTTTATTTAGTCTCAATTTTAATTTCTTTCTGAGGAGACTTACATCTCATGTTTTGTTGGACACTGACTAGAAGCCTCATGTTTTGTTGGACACTGACTAGAAGCCTCATGTTTTGTTGGACACTGACTAGAAGCCTCATGTTCATTTACACTATTATAAGCCTCAACAAAATAATGATTTAATAAAACAATAAGAGATGTCTTGCAACTATCCTCAAGACTATTTGTGATGGTAATGTCTGGAGTAGGAATGAGTTCAGTTTTTGCTCTATGAGGAGTAACAACTAGACCTGATAAAGATTCTATTACTAATATATCTAAATGTGCATTTTTTTGAAAAGAATCTTTGAAAAAGAATCATCCTCAACAATTAATAATATCATATTCGTACTCATAATTATTATGGTCTGTGATGTGTAATATTTACATTCCATCTGAGTATTGGAGTACCAATGAAATATACACTCGATGACCCATGCAATAATCTGTTCTCTATCATGAGAGAGATAATAAATAAAATAAGTAAACTTAAAAATATTGAGTATAAAATATAATGATTTCTTTTTTGGATACATAAATTAATATGTGATACAACTTGAAAGGACCAAAAAAAGTATTAAGTTTATCAAATAAATTAGCGGTTGATATTCAAAAAACATGTAAGCATATTTTTATGTTGTAAAATTGTTAAAGTCATTTCAATTAATTATCTATCTTTTTTTTTAACTTTTTCATTTTGTGTAATACTGCTAGCACAATATGTTTTAATGAATTATTCTATGCTTTAAAAAAAAACCAGAATACTGACGTGAAGTATATTTTAAGTATAATTATTTCTTAATATTTTAATATTATAATTAAATTTATTTTTCATCATTTGATAAGATTATATAAAATTAGATAAAAATTGAGTTTTTTTTGTTAAAAATAAATTATATTGTGTATAAATTTCTACACAAATCTGTGTTAAATAACTATATAAATTCAATAAAATTTAAAAATAATTTGATGAACTTAGTAACATGAAACAACTTGAATCTTTGGGTTGAAGTCAATATACATGAAAAACTCTCATATATTTGGCAAACTGATTGGTGCAGTCCACATATAGGGTGCTCTAATCAAAACATAAACTAGGTAAAAAGAAAAGCATTAAGTTGTAAATTTTAACAAACATAAAGTGTAAAATTCAACACTCATACTCAATGTTGAGGGTAAAAGTCAATACCTTTCAAAATGTACGAGTTAGTTTGAGCCAAATTCAATTCATAACTACTAGTTTTGAACCATAACCAAATCATGAACTTGTGCTAGAACTCAAATTTGGATGAGTTTGAAATAGAACTTAATTATGACTATGACCCAATTTGAACTAGAACTAAATTATTAACTTGTTGAAATCTGAATTAATTTGAGAACAAAATATAATTATATGTCAGTTTTAATTAGAATCAATTACTCGACTAGATGAAAATTTGAATCAGTTTAAAATAAAATTAAACAATGAATATGAGTTAGTTTGAACCAAAATTAAACCATATACTTGTAATAGATCCAAAATTCGAAGAACCAGAAAAATTAAGATAAGCATCTTCTTTAATCCTATTAACTTCAAAATCCTCCACACAAATATCATCTTCATTATCTTTTTGCTGGAAGACAAAATGATGAAAAGAACATTCCAACACAGATCCAAGGTACTATAACTCCTAACACATTAATGTCTTCAAAATGCAGAAATGATCCCGATGGATGACTGGAGAGAGGAACCCAAACATTTGGAGCCCATCAATTCTCTGCAGGCAGACTATAGAAGGCGTTTCGCTTTCTCCTAATTAGCTTGTTCGTGTAACCTTTTCATTTAACACTTGCAGCACCATAACTCAACAATGATCTAATAAGGAAGTGTGAGCCTCCAAACCTGGTTGTGGTTCATCAGCACCTGTGCCATTGTCAGCAGTAACATCATTGCTGCTTGAAACCACTTGTTAAGGCACTTCGAACGCACCAATGTTTTTCCAGTTTGTCATCTCCTTTGTGCTGCTACTTTCTAAAAAGATCCAGAAAGCTTTTTTTTTTGAAAATAAAGCACTATGAGATTCTGAATCTACAACAGAGACGATGGACCTTGTAGATGAACCAGTTGGAACTTAAATCAAATTGGGTCAGTTCCTTCAAGTTGGAAAACCCAGTTGGACCTTGTTTCTATTCCAATTCAGCTTCACCAACTACCTAGAGCACCTAAGCTCATAGGAATTGTTCTAGAAAGTTGATTGTTGAGACTAATGTGCTTCAATGCTGAACAATTGGTGATTTCAGAAGGAATTTGACCAGAAAACCTGTTGCTTGACAGAAAAAGGGCATCCATTTGAGTCCATCTGCCAATCCAAGATGGCAGTGGCCCAGAAAGCAAGTTTCTCTCTCTAGAAAGAGTTAGCATGGCAGCTCAGAGAGCTGTTGTGGCAGAACCTTAGGAGAGTTGAAAATTAGCATCAAAGTCATTAAATTTTTGTAGTTCCAAGTGCACAAGACTTGTAATTAGCAATGGCTAATCCAATCACAGCTTGTAATTTTCAGCTATGTCTCGTCTTCTTCACTCCAGTTCACAAATCTAAAATGAGTTGTTTGTCTGCAAACAATTTTCCTGGCCTGTCGGATGATTCGAGCTGAAAAAGAAAGAACAAGAAGCATCCAACCTTTTAAAATCATTCAATATTCTGGACTTGGATAACTGCCTTCACATGGGGGTGGACTTGTTGAGGTTGAAATAAACAAGATTGAGGCTGCACACATTCTCTACCCTTTCGATCGAATCAGGGACTGAACTTTTTCAGAGGATTATAAGATGGTTCAAGCTTGCTTAATGGCTTCAAGTTGTAAATTTGTTCTGGCTATGGGTTGGTGAATGGGTTCTGATGGGTCCAATACCTCCACCATTGCTGGAATTCCGGCAACATTACCCCCTATAGCATTAACGTAGTGGGCATCAACTCCTGTTGGCTTCTATCACTGCCTGTCACACAGTCGTCGTGCGACAATAAGGGTAGGTGCACAATAATTCAACTTTTCTATAGGGTTTGTAATTTTCACCCACTTGCACACACACAATCTAAGATTTATTTTACTTTGAGTATTTCTCTTATATCATATGCAAATATATGTTAAACAATCACATACGTTCAATAAACCTTAAAAATAATTAAATGAACTCAGTTACACCAAACAACTTGAATATTTGGATTAAATACAACTCACATGAAAAGTTCCCATACAATGGCCAAACTGATGAAGACATCTTATATGTTGGGTATTCTTATCAAAATATAAACTAATAAAAAATAAAAACATAAAATTGTAAACTTATAATAAATTTAAAATTCTAACATTTAACATTATCAATAAATATAATAAAATATCTTTTAATTTTTTGTGTGATTGCTTCATGTCTCCAAATATTTGAATTAATTAGTTATTATAAGTTATTGCTAATTTTGTCTTGATATGTCAGATAAAAAAATTTAGTATGTTTTTTTAGCACTTGTATCTCGTAGTTATAAAAAGCATATATTTCATGTTTGGTTGCTTATTCTTCAACTTATTCAATGATGAATATTTAAGCTGATAATATTTAATAAGTGGACATGTCTCATAGATGTTTAAGGGTGGAGAAAAATATGTATATTCGATCTCATGCAATCCATAAGTAAGTCATTTGTATGTTCTGTAGATCACACAAATATCAAAATGAGAAAAATAATATTTCATATGTAATTAATAAAAAATATTATATGTAAAATAATTAAAATAGACTCAAAAATAAAATAATTAATAATATTATATTTTCATTGTTTAGTAAAATAATTAATAAAAAATAAATTATGATAAAATTCATATGTAAAAGACTCAAAAAAGAATAGAATTTACATTGTTGTTGCCATTTTCCTTGGCTTATATAAGAGTATGATTGGTTATAATAATATCAAAGATTCTATCTTCAATAAAAAAGAAAAATGTAGTTCTATTACCTGTAGTATGAGTGTTGGCTCTTGAGTCCATGATCCAAGAGGTTGGAGTGAGTCGAAAAGAAGAAAAAAATAGTATAAGTATCTTTATTTGAACAGATAGTTCCCAAGAAAAGAAGTCTGAAATACTCCTAAGTAATTATGTCGAGTTTGATATGCATACGCATAGAAGATTCAACTTGAATAAATTTGCAGTCTTTATACAAAATCTGAATCCTAAAACATTATCTGTAACTCATGATGCGAAGTCCAATATATCTTATGAGTATATTTCAATCTCTCACAAAAGTGCAAGTCACAATGTACTTCTCCAAAAGTATATTTCTTGATTATCTCACTATTATTATGCAAAGAAAGTAATTTGACTGGCCATTATAACTCTTTTAGATTTGGGTGTAGCTTTATACGAGCTTTACATGATTACATAGTCTACTCCTAATGAATGCAAATATAAAAATCATAGAACTCATCGGATTTCTATGTGGACTACAAACTTCCAAATAATCATTATTTATGTACGAACATGCTTAATTGTGAAAGATTGTTCTAACAAACTTTCCATCTAGTCAGATAGACTTTCATTATCTATATGCCCAAGGCTTTAAGGAGGAATTAATATTCGTCAATAAATGGTGTAAGTATTCAATCTCAAGAGCTCCTTACTTGCTAGAACTCCCTAGTTTGAATGCTTCTGCAATAAGTTCATCTATCTGACGAGCCATAGAGGAGAGGTTGGATTGGATAAGCAACATGCTATCAAGATTGTCATGTTCACCATCTTGATCCCACCATTCCTCTTTATCAAGTTATTCTTTGAGTATGCTCTTCCTTTATAACAATAGAACTCGAGAATTTTGTGTGTTAATTAAAATTTGTGTTATTATTGGTTGATATGTTTGCTAAAGCTTTCCTCACTAATCTCATTTTTGTTTCTTTTCTTTGTATTTTTTCATGGCACGCCATGCCATGCCATGTCCTGTTTTTTTGACAATACTAGTGGGGAAGTTCCATACCTGCAAGAGCAAATCTTTTTGACATGATTGAAATTTGCATGTTCCATCATGATCAATTAATGTTTAGGGTTTGTGTGTGTTTCATTGTGTGTGCCTCATCGCATGCATCTCCACACATAGTGTGCGCTTCACTGTGCACACCTCCACACACTTTGTTTGCATGCCCTATAGTTTAGGGTTTTCATGTGTGTCGCTATGCGTGCCTCACCGCACACACCTTCATTCAAGGAGTAAACATACATATAACTAGGGTGATGAAAAATTACTTGATGGGCTTGGGTGCTCCCAAGTCCCATCAAAGTGAAGAAACAAATACAGTAAAAAAATAAAAAAATAATAAATCTCAACAATGTTTATGTTCATTAAGGTTTTTATTTCAGATATCTTCTTACATATTATTGATATTTTGTTTCATAAAATATCAAAGTATTCATGTGTTTTGATTTTATGAGTATTGTAAAAATTAATGCTTTTAATATGAAGTGTTGAATTGCCATGTGAATGCTCCATTTCTTCCGAATCTATCATTCATTATCTATTTATTTGTTTTTATCATTTTCATTTTTTTTTAAGTTTAATTTTGCATTTATTTAACTTAAAATGTTAACAATTTTGCATTATTAATTGAATTACCAAAATGCAGGCTCTTCCAATATATTTGGATAAACTTTTCAATCAATATGTTGCTATAGTTCTTTCTGTCACTTTCGTTTTAGCTTTTGGGGAGGTAATTTTAATTTACATCAACCAGTTTTTTTTATTGCCTTTTTATTTAGTTTGTTGTGTGCTGCTTTTATGTAAGCTGGCTGGCTTTGTTTATCAGGTTA
Organism: Sapria himalayana; assembly: GCA_029783825.1. Classification (NCBI taxonomy): domain Eukaryota; kingdom Viridiplantae; phylum Streptophyta; class Magnoliopsida; order Malpighiales; family Rafflesiaceae; genus Sapria; species Sapria himalayana. The sequence continues at coordinate 4,916,770 of JAREIK010002107.1, read as the reverse complement.
TCCCACAAGCAATATGCTCAAGATATGGTCTTGCTGTGGGAGCAAATTTTGTACGGCTGGTGAGATTTTTAATGATAATTTGCTATCCAATAGCTTACCCAATTGGAAAGGTAAATGTTAAATTAGATTGTTGATTCTTGAATATATATTTTTTTGAGGTATATTTTTAATGATAAACTTACCTTTCATATATATATATATATATATATATATATTATTTCTATTTCCTCTTCTCCCACTTTTCTTTTTTGTCTGCTCATGTTTCTCTTTGAATCTTTTCCTATTTTGTTTCTAGATATACAAATGTTTGTGACTAGCTAGTTTTTTAACAATTTGATTGTAACATTTGATTTTCAATCTCTCCTTAGTATGTGTTATACCAAGATGTAGGCACTACCAAAATTTATGGTAACATATTCATCAAGCACTTCAAGGAAGCATTCCTATATATCCATGATTGGAAATCATTATTTTTGGCTTCTTGAAAGTGCTAATGTTGTTACATTTTATTAGCCTTTTGAAATTATTCTTAGTGCTAGTAGCTCATCTCATGGATGCTACCATATTGTTTTTTCATGTACCAATCATTATTTTTAATTATTCCTGTTGAGTTATGCTGTTTCTATTATTTTTATTGTATATTGAGTATGCTTAGTTTATAGTGTTAGAGATATTTATTGGAGTAATTTCCATCCCCGGTGTCCATTGCTGTTGGTGTCATTTGGGATTATTTTTTTTACATATTTCTCTTATTTGTCATTTTGATTGGAAATTATTTTGAACGAGTGTTCTTGTTTTGGCACTGACATTATAATTTGATTTTTTTTTTTTTTTGGATTTTTATTTGACCCACTAGACTTGATGCAATTGAGATATCTAGAAGTGATGATTTTCTGCTCCTCTTGATATTATTAGTTTTTAGATTTACATTGGCTCGTGTTGGAGGCGACCTAGTAAGACCCAAGGTTGACTAAACTAGGTTGATTTGGTTTTATATTTTTTTGGTTGTTTTTTGTAGGCTTTTAGTTTGTTTTATTATGTTTTTTATCATGATGAGTATAACTAAAAGTGGAGTTATCATTATTAATTAATGGAAGTATGATAATCTTTTTTATGCTTGATTGACTTTCTTAGTAAAGATTTGGTTCTTAAATTATTTAAAATTTGATTATTTGATAGTATACCTACCAACTAATAACAATGAGAAATTTGAATGAGATAAAATTGATGATCAATTTTTGGTATCGTCAAATTAGTTGATTGAACTAAAATTTTTAGAGTTTTTGCTTCTTGTATCATGTATAAGAAAGCTTAATATGTGACTATTAAGTTCTATTTTTCTAGTTTTTTTACATATTTGATATGATACTTTAGTTACTTGAATATAAATTTTTTATTGGAACACTATTCTTGTGGATCTTGTATTTTTGGATTTGAGATTTTTTGGATCTTGGATCTTTTTATTTTTAGGCTTCAGGTCTTTGGAATTTAAATTAATTGGATCCCCATCTTCTTGATTTTTTTTTTCATTATGATGTATTGGGGATTTTTTATTTTGGTTCACCTTCTTCTCTTGTTATGCCTTTCATATTATGCTCTGTGATGATCATCTCACTGAATCTTTAGGAGTGATCTCGGACACTTGAATTTGACAATTGGTTCGTATTAATGAAAATGGAATATTCATCATATCATGTTCTTTCACTAATGATACATTGTATTATTTAAGTACCCTTGAGGGTAATTGTTAGTCATATGTTTGGGGTTATTACAACTTTCCTAATAAATGTTCACGTCTAAGAGAAAATCACTTATCATGGTTAGATATCTCTCATAAAGACTATATTAGTGCCTGTCACTCCTATAAAAGTAGAGGTGTCAAATGAGCTGTGCTAACTTGTCACCCCTATAAAATTAGGCAGCCTGGCACGACCCGATGACTTTTAGGCCAACTATTCTAGTTGGGTCGAATTGATCTATGCAAAAGGCATGGGCCATACACGACATAACTCATGGCTAATCAAGGCAGCCTAGGTTTAGGCAAGGCTAGCCTGGGTTAAGTCTAGATTACTGCCTTTTAGGTTAATGATTAGCTAGAGCTTGAGCTACTGACTAGCTTTTTAAAACAAATCATGGTTGGGTCAGGTCTGAGGTGGGCACAATCGATGCTCTGACTAACCTACCCAACCTGTGTTTTTTTTTTAATGGCACATGCATCTTATGTGTCGTACTCAGGTTTGGGTTCACTCTGACTTTAGGTATGACAGCATTGGATTGGACAAGGCTAGCCCGGGTTAAGTCTAGACTTGTGATGCTCGGGCTAATGATTAGCTAGGGCTCGGTCTATTGACTAGCTTTTTTGAAAAAAATTTCATGGTTGGATCAGGTCGGAGGTGAACTCAGTCGATTCTCTGACCAAACTTATCCAACCCGTGTTTGTTTTAAAATGGCACATGCATCTTATGTGCCGTACTCAGGTTGGTGTTCACTCTGACTTGAGGCATGACTAGGGCACAACCCAAGCATGAATTGGGATTCAAGCCGAAATTCAGCTTGTCGGGCTGGTAATTGGTGTCATTTTGTGCCAGCTCGAACAAGTCCCATGCACTGTTTTAGCCTCGCCGGGCTGAGCTAGGCTCGTTTTTTCTTGGGTTGTATCATGGTCTGACCAGGTTCCTCGCCCATTTGTCATCATTAAATGATAATACATTAATCTAGAAAGGGAAAGGTGGATAGACAAGAAAGAACCTTGTATCCTCTCGTGTTGATCTTTTCTATCTTGTTTCATGATACTTACTTTGTTGATTTTTTTCACTATGACATCGGTCATTATCATTAGACATTTAAAATGAATGGGTAGTGCTGAATTGCAGAGGGTGAATGGCCGGACCTGACCTGGTGGATGAAAGGTGCAGACTCGGCATGACTTCCTTGTTTTTGTTTAAAAGCATAAAAAAATAAAAAAAAAATAGGGCTAGAATATTGGCCCAAAATGCATGATTAGGCCGGGACGACACGACCTGCATTTGGGACCCGACATTCGCAGTCTAATCTTGCTTTGCTGCTTGATGAGCAAAACAATAGTGCTGTGTGCCACACGCCCAGAATGCACCCATACCCAGCTTCTGGTCATAGAGTCTTGGACCTGGGTTGTTTGTCTATGTACATTCAAATACACTATACAAAGATTGTACAAAGTACATTAAAAAAAAATATTGAGAAAAAGTGTGATTTTATTTTATAATTTATAAATTATAATTTCAACATCCTATATAGTAAAAAATAAAAATAATATTACTATTTGACAATATCGTTGACTGCTAATTTTTGAAAGTATATAAAAAACTTATCTTTCATTATATATTGATATTTTTTATCAGATCGTTCCCAATCTTTTATGCATGCAATTACATTGATTATTTTTGATGATAATTTTATTCTTCAATCATCAATTATTTTTTTGGTAGAGCTAAATGTTAATTAAAATAAAATTGTCTAATCAAAATTGTAAGAGATCATTTGTTAATTGGGAAATCATGAAAAAATTTGTCAACTATAATTTATACTAATCTAAGATCTTGAAGTCAGTTTTAATTGTATGGATCATCAATGAAAAAATAATTTTGAAATATTTGACTACTTTTATATGAGTTTTACCCTAACTCATTTGAGATGCTATAAATTGTTGGGTCATAGTTATACTTGAACTAGACATTATAGAAGGAACATAGCTCTTTCTTAAAGGAGCAACATAATTATCTAATTTTTTTCGTAGTTTGTTGGAGCATCTAGAGTTATATGATTAAGTGATTGTTGTTTGAACTTAATTTTATAAATGCTAAACATTTCATATAACTTATCTTCATATTAGTATATGTAAAACATATGTGATTGCAAAATCTACATTTATTTATTTATTAATATGAATACGAGTATTATATAAATCAAATAATATAATTTTAAGATCTAAAATAATGACTCCGCAATATAATATATGAATATTATCTTAATTTTATTAGTGTGGTCATACAATAATAAAATTACAATAATAAAATTATAATTTCATGATTTGATGCAATGAAAAATACATTTGTTCAATTATGAAAGTTTTTGGATTTCATACTAATCAGATATAGTCTTTCTGAATTTTGAAGATAATGCTATTAGAATATTAATTTTTCTTGAACTCAATTTTAAGCGGGAGCATTATATACTAGGTATGACATCCATCATAACTTTAATATTAATTAAATTATGCCTTTTTTACTATTGGTCTAAACAAGGTATTATTTCTAAGAGAATTTTTTTCAAGAAAAATATAATAATTAATAGTAGATATTCTCTAACTAAAGGTAACCATGATTACAAATGAAATACCAAGTCATAGAGGTTTTTATATATATTTAAGTTTGTGAAGAGATGTTCTAATGTGAAATTATTAGTGAAATTTATGAAATAATTAATTATATTGATTATCTTGCATATATATTTTTTGCATGGTGTTGAATCCAGTATATCACTCATATTATATAAGAGATTTGTTCTTGGCTTAATAAGCATATCTATTATTGTATAACCTAAAAGACTAACTTTTGAGGGAGTATTCAAGTTATATGTTATCTTTGACAATATAATATTTTTATTATTATAAATCACATAAATCTCAATAACATGTATATATCTTTTATGACCATTCATTTGAAATCATGTTTAAAAATATTTTTTAAATTAAGTAATGTCTAACTTGTTATCTTTTGTAATAATTAAATCATTTACATATACAACAAATAAAATAAATTTATCACCTGAACTACTCGGATAAAGTAATGATAATTTATAATATACTTTTATAAACCAAACATGATAATAATGACTGAAAATTTTGTAACTTTAGGTTGCACAAGACTTCATCTATAAATTGGGTCTGAATATTTTGTTTGAATTTGAAAATCGGATAGCTACTTCATATGTACTTAGTTCTCATGATTGCTATAAAAAAATTATTTATCTGTGAAAAATTATAAGTGATATGAGTAGCCGAATTAAGTCAATCTTAATTACTTGAGAGAAAATATTCTGATAATCAAATTTAAAAGTGAGAAAATTTTTTTAGAGGTATGACTTTTAGCTAAATTATCTTACCATTAAGACTAGTTTTCATCGCAAATATATACTTCCAACGAATAATACATTTTTGCGAAAGTTGAAATATTAGTTCTTAAATTTTATTTGTTCTCAAAGTTGAATTAATCACAATGATTTAACATTATTTTTGATGATATAATATCTCAAAATAAAACATGAGCATTCTAATATTATTTAGAGAAATAATAAAAGAGAAAAAGAAGAGATGTAAAAGTACAACATAACTTATATAATGCGGTGTTGACTATATCTTGGATGTTTATTCTGGAGAATGACCACATGATCAAATCAAAAAAGTTTGTTGTAGGATCTTCTAAATTTTGGGATATATATATATATTTTTTGAATACAAAATAATAAAAGCTAGTTGAATCTAGTCTATTCTCCTAGAATAAAGACAAAGATTTGAGTGATAAAGTCTCCTAATTCTTAACTCATTGAGAGTTATGATTGGAATAGACTTAGAAGCTATCAACTTGTTATACACTTGTTGATACATATAATTATTTAAAAGAAGAGTTTTCATAATATGATTCAATATGTTCAGAAGTAATGAAAGGGTGATAATTGATATTCTTTCTTGGTTGCAGGCTTAAAAGGGTCTCTAGATGATGACAAAAAATTAAGAGATACATATGTTATTTATGAATTCTTGCATGGTTTAGACTTTTTAAATAACATGTTCTGCTAAAAAGTAAAATAAACTCTAGCTCGTACTTTATTAGGCATAGTGGAATAACATATTTATTCTTTTTAAATACTGAAACAATCAATAAAAATATATATTTTTTACTCTTGATATCATCTTGTCATTTCTTGAAGAAAAATTCTGAACAAAATAAATACTCAAAAATTTTGGGAAGTAGATTTGATGCAGCCTCTTTAGGAAGCATCATCAAAAATGGTGCACAATAGGAAATGATTCAACAACGTATTAGTTAATTATGTTTATAATTTAATCGCTTCTTCTCAAAAATATCTTCGAAATGATCTGATTGTCTAATTAAATGTTTATTTTTTTAAATCCTATTTTATAAGGTATGTTAGATAATAAGTGTGAATAATTTCATTCTCAATAAAATATGTATTAAAGCTATCATACATATATTTTAAAATATTATCATTTTTTATAATATTTATATTTCTATTAAACTAATATGTTAAGCTATTTTGAGTCTATCTTTTTGATCTCCAATCTTTTGGATTAATTAGTTTTAATGAGTCTTTACTCATATAGTTTAGGTGGACATTATATGAAGTTTTGATATATTTTTTATTTGATAGTCATCACAATCAAATATAAAGATATTTTTAATATTAAAATTTAGATATTTAAAATTCTCAACTTGGACATAGATAATTAATGAAATCGAGAATGAACAAACAAAAGATTAATAACACTCATATACATATTATAAATCATAATTGTAAAAAAAAACAAAATATAAATAATATTCAATTTTATAGAAAGTCATTCTCAAAATCTTTTGATCATACAGAATAGTATTAATAGAAAAAAAATTATATTAGAATGGAATTATTTAGAAAGAAAACTCATATAAAGTATATTTTTGGGATAATTATGAATAAATAGAACCTGAGACAAAAACATTGTACTAAGGTTAATATTATTATTACTAAGAGTTTTTAATATATTTTTATAGTTATAATTATATTATGAGAAAAAAAATAATAAAAAATAATAAATGATTATTTATGATATGACTTTGCTTATGGATTTATTGTTCATGAGTCAAGAGATATGACAAGTATAAAATTATAATATTTAAAAGATGTGAAATATTTGTTGCTTTTTTTTATAAGAAATGTTATATATTTCTTTATGGTAATGATTACTCTGGGGTAACATGGTAAGGACTCTTGAATAATATTAGTAGTTAGTCTATGTTATTGAATAATCTATAGTGTCTCTCTTTCTGCCCTTTGCTTTTTAAATAATTGTCAATAATTTTCTCTGGCATTGAGGTGACAAACGGGTTGTGACTTGTAAATTGTTGGCTCGCCATTCTTTTAAAAAGGGGTAATTTGGCACAACATGTTGGCTTGCAGGCTGCTCGGGTTGTGATAGTGTTTGATTGAGTCAGGATGGAAAAAATCCACCACGACTTAGAAAATAGGACCGTGCCAGGGTCTTGCCCATGGAAACAACTTGAATCATGGCTTTCTTGGGTTTGTTCTTGACTGGTTGGAGCTGAACTTGGCTAACCTTAATTCTGTCCGAACTTGCTTGGGTCTGGTTTTTGTCTCTTAGGCAGAACCTGATTTTTTTCCTAGGCATTGCAAGAGCAAGACATGCCTATTTTTCTTGAGCGATGTGGGCAAGAATGCATTCAAATTATGGACAATAAAGGCAAAAATGGACAATGCAAAATTTTATTAAAAATAAAAGTAAGCTTACAGAATGATTGTTTACTTTATTAAAAATAAAGTATATAAAAAAAATTAAAAACAAAAAAAAATTAAAATAAAACAAATTATGTTCCTTCAAATTTGGACATATATATCACAAATCCCAAACATTGAAGAAAATAAAATAACTAGCAATCCTCTAGTAACCTTCATGAAAATGTCTAATTTGCTCGATGAAAAGTAAATAAAATGTAGCTATCGAACAATCATTAATCTTCTCATTAAAAAAATAGTAATCTCAATTCATCCACCCATAAAACACAAAGTTAGCATCATATTCATGCATTTTGATGCCACAAGTAATGTATATAATATATCCATTATTTAAACAGGAAATGATATGTTCTGCTGATGTGTGCCAGAATAGTCATCTATTATTCAACCGATCCACATTAGAAAAAATAAGAGTCAAACACTCATCACCCAAGATCAATTATAATATGTATAAAAAAAATTATTAAAAAGACTTCAACAATTTACACATTATACATATGCTACCAAAAATAGAGAATCCTTTGATGTAGAGTTGTCAAAATGCCAGGAGGCCTAGGCATGCACGAGGCACTGCATAAATCAGTTGTGCCTGACACGGCACAACGCAGCCTAGTTAAAGGTGCACCTGCCACAACACAACACAACCCAGTTCAAAGATGTGCCTAAACATGTCATGGGATGACCCACAACATGACTGAGACCGTGTTGAGCCAAATTTTTTTGCAAAGAGGCACAGCACGGCACGATCTAGCATGATGACCCATACAAGCCAGTATTGGTATGGCTGTACAAACAGGCTAGTTTGGCCTGACCCAAGCTATCCGGGAATGAACCGGACAATCCTAGAATGAACTGAGCTAGCATCGAATGAACCAAACTAGCATGGAATAAACCAGGCTAGCTTGGATTGAAGCAGGCTAGTGAAGAATGAACCGGGCTAGCCTCGAATGAACCAGACTAACCTCGAATGAACCAGACTAACCTCGAATGAACCAGACTAGCCTCAAATGAACTGGGGTAGCCTTGAATGAACTGAGGTAGCCTCGAATGAACAAGGCTAGCCTCGAATGAGCTTGGATAACCTGGATTGAACTGGGCTAGACTGAATTGAACTGGGCTAACCTGGACTGAACTAGATTAACCTTAAATAAACCTGACTAGTTTGGAATGAACTAGGCTAGCTTGGATTGAACCAAGCTAGCCTTGCTCGGCCAAACATGACTTAGCATAACTTAACATGACTCATCACGACCGGCCCAAAAAACACGGCACAATGTCCTGATTGGGCCTAAAAAATGGGTTGTGCTGAATGTGGTAAGGCAAGACACAGCTCATTTGAAATCTCTAGGTTGATGCATAAACACTCCATCTAAACCATCATAAATGAATACATTCCTTATACCTGATTAACACACAGCCTGCATGTAAAGATGTCAAATAGGTCGGACGAGCCGAAGCTACTCAAAATCTCGGCACGGTACTGTAGGATCCTCAGGCCCATGCAGGGTGGACCCTTAGCACAATTGATGTCGTAACGTGCCAGGCACGATCATGGTGCCTAGCACGTGAACATAGCACGAGCAAAGACGCGCCAGTTGATGTAGTGCGGCCGACACAGCGATGCCCAACGGAGGACAACGCGGCGACGCCTGACAAGCAACGACAGCACAATCCTAATTTTAAATTAACCTTGAAAGGCCTGACCCAACTTGAACCAGCCCAAACCTAAGCAGATTTTGAGCTGCAGACTGTGTCAGGCCTGTCATCCTATGAACCATACTGTGTCATGCACAATACGGCATTATAGCGTGTCATGCACAAATCGATATTATAGCATGTCATGCACAACACGATATTATAGCGTGTCATGCCTAGTTTTGCACGTGAGCCATGTTGGGCCTAAAAAAATGGGTCGGTTGACACCTATACCTACATGTGTGATACATCAATATATATTAACAATATAATAATTATTGGCCACATAAGAGAAAGCATGACAATAGACAACACCAAAAAATTATGTGAAATCTCTTGTTACCAAAAGGATCATATCATGCTGGCAAAACCTATTTTTTCAAAACACGATCATACTATCGTGTCATGTCGTGCCACCAGGCACGACAAGATGGCATCGTCCACCAGCCAAGCACAAAATGATGGGCATGGCCAAAGGTGGCACGACGCCAAGAGGACAGCCAACGAATGGCCAGCTTATGAGTTGGTAAAAGTTTCAAGCGAGATGGGCCGGCCCAACCCAACCTGATTTTTCCAGGCCCAACGAGCTGGCATGCCGTGCCTGGAACAGCACAGTTCTTGGGAGGGCAGGGCTGGCACAGGCCAGCAGCACAAATTCTATTAGATTAAGCATGGTTCGGCCCAATTTGGGTTAGGACGGGTCGTGTCCTTCAAGATTTTAAAATCCCTAGGGTTTCAGTGCCGAGCTGCTGCGCCGCCGCACCTCCATCACCCGTCAGGGCATGCCAAGCCTCGCCTGTCATGCATCGAAACATCTCCCCCCGTTGGGTGTTGCTCGAAGCGTGGGACTATTGTACAGTGCCTGCATACTAAGAGTGTTGTGTCGTGTCATCCAGGCACAGCATGCGAGACTAAAACTTTCGGCTCGGCATTGCACGATTCGTGCCAAGGCTGCACACGGCATGAGCCCAAGAACAGAACTGTAGCATTTCATGCCGGGCCAAGCACAGCCAAATTGTGTCGGGCCAGGTCAGGCCGAGCAGGCCCGTTTGACACCTCTACGAGTCGGCCAATTTCAATCAGCCACATGACCGATTGTATTTAAAATATCGACCAATGACCAAGCAGCCAAGCACAACACGAGTCATGTCTGACCAACATGAGATCTAACTACAACCCTTCTTAGCATAGCATGAACCAAGCCATGGGATGGCACAGTCTGGCTCGAGACATTGCAATTGGCCACGTGCCATGCAAAGCCAGGCATTGTTGAACCAGGTCTGACCATTTGTCATGCTAAAGTCACCCGACCCTTTCGACACCTCTAGTTGTGACGTGTTATTTTATTTTATTTTTGAATTAGATGATGATTAATTAATATGTTTTTTTGATATTTTTTTATTTTTAATTATTAAACTTTGTCATTTATGTAGATAAATTTTTTTTTGTGATTTATATGAAATAAATAAATAATGTAATGCCAAGTCGACTTTGTCGACTTGTCATTACTTCGCAACCGATGAGGGTGAGTCAAGTCAGTCTCAGACTAAGTGACTAAGACCACTAACCGGTTGACTTAGTCGGCTAGTCCTAGGCTCCTAGCTAGGATGGCATATTTGGGCCCTAACTAAAATTGCTCGACACCCCTATTCTAATATCAAGCATAGCAGCAGAACTAGATGTGTCAACCGGGCCGGGTCGGCCCTGCCCGGCACGAGGCACGGCAAGGTTCGGCCATGCCTGGGCCGGCCCGACACAAGAAAAATGCCGTGCCCGGGTAAGGCACGAGCCGTGTCATGCCGTGCCTGGCCTGTGCCGTGTCGTGCCTGACTCGGCACGGCACGACATGGCCAGGCTTATCACATTGATGAGTGTTCCGATTAGATTTTCAAAAGATCCAAGGATAGTGCACATCTATGTTGCACGGACACGGATACGGACACGGAGATACGACACGGCAGAATACGGGGACACGGCAAATTCTAAAAAACTAGGATACGGATACGACTAGAATACGTCATGATAAAAAAAATAAAATTAAAAATAAAAATTATTAATTATAAATATTAAGTATTTTAAAATAATTTAAAATTCTGTATTTTAAAATAATTTAAAATATTGTATTTTAAAATAATTTAAAATTTTGTATTTTAAAATAATATAAAAAAAATTTAAACTCTCTAACACCCCCCCACCACCCTCCCTTTACAGTTTTGATTTTCGAACTCTTCCCCCTCCCGATACAGATTCCAAAATCCCCATTCCCTTTATAGAATTAGGTTACCTTAGGTATTGTCAGCGCCTCGGCGGTGTGCTCCTCCCCTTCCCGTTTGACGCAATGACAATTGACAACTATTTCTCGCAATCGGCTTGTCGGCAACTCACTGTCGGCAGTGTGCTCCTCAATTTGTTAGAGATGTAGTAGTAATAGTTAATATATAGTGTATTTCCGACGCGTTAGAATCGTAAAAATACGTCAGTTGGTAAACAACGCGTCTGTTGTTAACGACGATTGTTTCCAAATAACGCGTCAGATATGTCTCTGACGCGCGTCCGATACGCCACATGGCGTATCGGACGCGTATCCGATCGGTGTCCGACCCATGTTCACGTGTCGGACACGTGGACACGGCAACACGGGTCGGACACGGCGACACAGCAATTCCTATGCGTATCCGTGCAACATAGGTGCGCATCATGGAGACATTTTTAGCCTACTTATCGTAGGATTCCTAGGTCCACATCTAGGAATAACATACTAAAGATATATAAGTTAAAAAAATAAAAAAATAATTAATGAATTTATGGCATATAGTAGAGTGGTGTCTGTGACGTCCGATATCTGGACAAGTCACGATGAATCATCTTATGTATGTCTCACCAGCCACTATATAGATTCTAACTGGACTATGAATAAAAAAATTTTAGGATTATCTGAGATTCTTCATCCTCATGATGGCCCGGTCATTTTTGAGTGTATGATGAAAATCTTTAGGAAATATAAAATTCAAAATAAAATTTTTAGTGTCACGTTCAATAACACATCTAATTAAAGTTGATTATTCCTACAAAAACATGAGTTTGTGCAATTTTTTTCTTGCACTTTTCTCAGTTTTGGCTTAGCCTCGGGTTGCCTAAGTTTTTGTTTTGAATCCAATCTAAATTTTATTTGAGTTGGATATTTCTAATCCCAGCTCGGGTCAGAATATTTGTTTGACTCAATGGTTGACCTAAGAATGACTCATTATCATTTTTTCATTGGACTGGGACATGCCAAATAAAATGTGGCATGTGAGCAAGAAATGCATGGCCTGGCACAGGAGCTATTTCATGTGCCGACCCACCCTTTTTCTAGGCACGACTCATTTTGTTTGCGGGGGCTTGGTCCATTTGCTATCGTCTGGTATAGTCAATCTTTTTTTTTTTGCCAATAATCTCTTACTTTTGTATCTTCCTTGACTTACACCTCTTTTATTTTTGAGACAAACGCGGTGACATTTCTTTCTACTAGGTCTTTGTTTTTCTCATCCAAACAAGTACCATAGAAATCAAAAAATTTATAATTTTTTCATAAATATATCTAGGTCAACTGAAAATTAGCTGTTAGATGTAAGTGAATGTTCATTGTTAAGATTCGTTCTTACAAAAAGATAGATCAATTAAAAATTAAATTGATTGCAAAAAATTTATTTAGACACATGTGATTGCCTATTAAAACATTTTCTTTTGTGATCAAGGTAATCACAGTTAGATTATTTTTTTCTTGTGATGTTTTATTCGTGGATTGTGTGTTAATTAGATATGAAAAATATATTTTTTCATGACTACTTTAAGAAATAGATTTACATGGAATAGATTATAAGCTATATAGTTGAAGTTTTCTTGTGGGTAAATTATGTTTGTAAATTAAAAAAAGTTATGTACAAGCTAAAATAATTTTATCAAATTTAATTTTGCAAATTAGCTTATTTTGTTTCTTTTGGATTTCATTGATATATTTTGATTACTTATGTTTCTATAGATATGATTTAGATAATCGATTATATTATTATTGGTTTATATCAATTACATTATTATTATATGAGATTTTTAGTTTTGTATCTATAATTTTAACTAAAATTATCGTATATTTTTCATGCAAAAGATTTTGGTTACTTTTATTATTTCTTAAGACTAAAGTTTCTTACTTAGGTGTGAAAATATCGTTGTTATAGTGTAGACACATTTATAAGTGTTTGTAGATTTATCTTGAGAGTTGAGACTTTGTTTTAGTTAATTTTATCATATACAAGTGTTTGTATAAAATTATAATTATATAATAATTATTCGATTGGATATTATTTACGTAGCTAATATAATTAGTTATTTATTAGATTCTCTTAGATATACATATTTTGCATACTTAAATATGTGAAAAAAATGCTAAAGTTTTATAGTTTTTTAGAGATAGAGGATACTTTCACTTGTTTGATTATTTTAATTGTTGTTTGACATCAATAATCATATTTTAGAAGTTTATCATCTGATATTATATATTTTTTGAAGATAATCTTATTTTTTTAAAAAAAATCAAAATTAATGAAGGAGTAGACTTCGAGGCTTGATGGACTGTTCAAATTTCTTTATTCATCGATTTTTCTCATACACCTCATCGATTCCACCATACTATGTTCATTTCGTATGGCTCAAGTCATTCCTTAGTCGCGGTCTCCCTGAATGTTCAACACAACAAACAATTAATTTCTTGTTTTTTTCACTATGCTACTAGTCATCCTCCTCAACATGCCATTTCGCATGTGCTTTTTTGACTCTTACATTTTCTCTATCATTATTTGTTAAATTTTATTGCTTTGATTGTTAATAATTATGATAATCATGATGATTGTGCTAGTGGAGTATATTTTTCCTCTTATTGCTTTTTCTGAAGGTTCTTATTTTTTAGTTCAGAAATGATGACATTGATCATTACATAAACATGTTTTGATAATCGAAACATGTTTATGTTTTGATCTAAGTGTGAATTACAGGTTCTGGACTGGGTGTTGGGACACAATGAAATGTTATTTAGACGTGCTCAGTTGAAAGCCCTTGTTTCTATCCATAGCCAGGAGGTAAAGTAGGATTAATGCCTTTATTTCTTTGCAATACAATGGAAAAATGTATATCACTTTGATGGTATTTGTAGGCAGGAAAGGGTGGTGAATTGACTCATGATGAGGCAACAATTATTAGTGGAGCACTAGATTTAACTGAGAAGGTATGCACCAATTGGCTTTTTGTTGTGTATATTATGGGCCCTGTTTTGAAAAAAATTGTTACCATCAGCTGTGTCAAAGTGGCTGTGCGAGGCCAGCACATCCCATTTTTTTGGGCTGAACCATGCTGTTCTGCTGGCCAGCACACCTCAAATCTGAGGGAGCATTGCACGACATGTTGGCCTGATGACCAATTGGATTTGTGCTGGGCATGTCAGGATGGGTCACAGGAAACACACCGTCATGGCCCGTGGCTGTGTGCCGTGTCTGTGCCTGCTTAACTTGTTTGTGGCTGGTGTCACGGTGCCATTAGGCACGAGCTTGTGCCTGAGTCAGGTTTTTGCACTGTGCACTGCTCTTAGACTGGGTGGCAGTGACAACATGACATTGAATGTGGGTGGCAGTGCTCTGTGCATTGATAGGATTTGGACCCCTTTCATAATAGTTAAAAAAAAAAAATTAAGACCATAAATAAAAATAATACTTTATAAAATCAATACATTAAATACTCTTATATAATGAGAAAAAGTGACTGGGCGTCCTCATTAAAAGTATACAAATTAAAAAATAATAAAAACAAAAATATAATATTTTCTGTTAAGTTGGTATATATAAGTTCATAACACTAAGTTTAAAATAAAGAAAAGTAAAATAAGACATCTTCAATATATTAATGAAAATATCTAATTTTTACTCTACTATTTGAATATATATTGTATTAATAGTCTATCCTGTATATTTTTGATTAAAAATAAAGTAACTTACCTTTATATATTTTATATGTTACTGAAATTTTAGATTGAAAATTATATACTTTGATTTCTAATTGTTATAAAGTGTATACACAATCTCCTCGAGTAGATGACATGTTTAAAGTATTATACAAGTAAATATTATTATAATATTGAAATTTGTCTTTCTATTGAGTCGTAAAATTATTATCTTTCTTAATTTTACAGAATATAATTATCTATAAGAAAAATATAAAATTCTATTATAAATATATTCTCATTGCATGTTGATGTCTAATTCAGAATTGAATACTTAACAAATCTGGAGTAGCAATTATTCTTGATATAGATTTTAAATCTTGAAGACTCCTTTACATATCTTATTATAGAAAAATCATATCAATATAACTATTCTAAGGAAAATTTAAAAAATGACTAATTATATTGACTATGTGTACTAATTATAATGAAACCAAAAGGATGTATTATTAATGAAACTTTTTGGTTTTTCACATATATTTTTAAAAGGGTGTATTATTAATGAAATTATTTGGTTTTTACACATTTCTAAAAGGATGTAGCATTACTAAATTTTTTTTATTTTTCACATCTCTTTAAAAGAATATGTTATTAATAAAACATTTTGATTTTTCATTAACAAAAAGAGAAATATAGGCTTTAAGTTTCAACCAATTTTAAAGGTTCAAATATTTACTAATCAGACTAAAATTTTTAATCCAATTAACTTAAGATTTGAAATGAAAAATCTATTTAAGATTAGATTCAATTTATTTTAGTCTAACTAAAATAAAATGAACTCCAAATATATATATATATATTTTTATGTGTGTGTCCCAATAAATTTTTCTAACTTTGAGAATGACTTTAAAATATTATTTTAAAATATTATTTTTATGTGTTAGAATTTTAAATGTGTTAAAGAACAATATTTAGCAAAAAATCATTGCTATTTAAGTAACAATAATATAATAGATTCAACTTAATCTAATTTTGTAACTTATTTTATTGTACAACTTAGTATTTTTGTTCATAATATCAAATTGATTTATGAGGCATAGATCGTGTCATCCTCACATCAATCTATATATTTTTTAATCTTTGAGTAGACTAATTTAAATAAATAAACTTAATATCTCATATTTACTTATTTAAGCATGATCATGTATTTTAGTAGTCATACTCAATCAAAGAGCTAACTGATATCACTTTTATTATATAAAAGTGACAAATTTCATCTAGATCAATCACTTCTCTTTGTATAATTTATTATTTATCTAGTAAACAATTTTATAATCATCCTATTATAAGTGGCATTTGTTGAATCTAAAGTTTACAATTTTTTATGTAGGGAATTGTAATGACTTCAAATTAATAGATAATTCATACTGTCATTGTGAGAATGTGTATGATACTTATATAATAATTTATGCAATATTCTCATAGTAGGTTAGTTCAATATATATTCTCCAACTTATACTTATGTTTTAACTTAATATTTGATATTAATTAATCTACATACTAGTCTTAATATATTAATATTATCCTTGAATATTAATACTTGACTAGGAATAATTTAGAATAGTGTTCCGTAAATTATATCATTATAGAGTATTATTATATTCATCTAATATTTATACATATCTAAATAAATATAATAATCATAAAATAATATTTTTTAAAATATACGATATGATACAAAATTTTCAAAAGAATTATCAAATGATTGAATTTTAGGGCATACTATAACAATCTCTCACTAATACTAAAGTTAATTGCTATAATATTTAATACTTAGTGACCTAGTGTGACTATCATGTTTTCTCTATGCTAAAGCCTTGATCAGTGGGTCAACTATGTTATCATTTGAAGGTATTCTACATATTTTCACATCTCTTCTATCGATAAAGATTTCTTAGTTTGTGCAATAGTTTCATTGTTATCACAATAAAGGTTTATTGGATTAGTTATGCTAGGAACGACATAAAGTTATGTGATAAACTTTTTGATTCAAATAGCTTTTTTTTTGTCATATTAGAACAACAACATACTTAGCTTCTGCAGTAGATTTAGTAATTATATATTGCTTTGAATTCTTCTAACTCACAGCTTCATCATTTTAGCAAAATACATAACCTGATTGTGATTTTGATTCATTCCTATCAGTTTGGAAGCTTGTATCGCTGTAATCCTTTACTATGAGTTTATCACCACATTCATATATCAAGAAATAATATTGAGTCCTTAAGTACTTAAGAATATTTTTGACAACTATCTAGTGACTTTCACATGGATCTGACTGGTATTTGCTTATTATGCCTAATACATACAAGACATCAAGACGAATACAAATCATGACACACATGATAGACCCAATAACAAATGTAATTTACATATCTTTGTAGTATCCTTTTGATCAACAAAAATTTTCAAGTTGTGTCATGTATACATATTTGAATAGATTCTCATTAAAGAATATAATTTTGATATTCATTTGCTAGGTTTTCATAATCATGGCAAGATGCAATAGCAAACAAAATCCAAATGAATTTAAACATCGTAATTTGTCAAAAAATTTTATCATAGTTTATACCATGATTTTGTTTGAAATCTTTAGCAACCAATCGCCCTTTAAATGTATGTTTATTATCATCCATGTCAGTTTTTCTTTTAAAAACTTATTTGTACCCAATGTGATTTATTTTTTTAGGTAGATCAAACAAAAGCCATACTTAGTTGGTATACATGAATTTCATTTCAAATCTCATAACATACAATTATTTCTTAGAATCTGAACTTTTTATAGCTTCTTGATTGGTTCATTTTAATCAACAAACAATACATTACTGTGATCAGACAGGAAGAGAAAAATTCTCATGTTCATGACATATCCTATCAGATCTACACAGAGCTCATTCTACTCGAACATGTTTTGTTACATTCTTTTTTAATTGTACTTAGTTTATATGGTTGGTTTTGTTTCATTTTATATCTCATATTTATATTATTTTTTAGTGATTTAATAAAAAATATTAAATTATTATAATAAAAATATTAAAAAAAGAATTGATAATGTATTAAAGTATATGTTGAACAATTTTAATACTTATTATATTAATCATGAGATCATATACTAGATTTTGTGTCATGACGACACATCTCGATAGAATGAGGCAACAATAATTATAAATAAAAATTTAGTTGAGATAACTTTAACACTTCATCTTGATAGACTAAATTAAAATTTATTTTTAGGAGATGTGATATTAACTACAAGTTAACTTATCATTTGAATATGTTTTTTTGTTCTTTCTCATTCTATATATTTTTTTATTTTGTATTTTGAAGAAAGATTATTTATTTTATCTTTTAGGGTATTTCAGAGTTCTTATTTTGTTCATTATTTCTCATTAGATGAGATAATATAATACCCAAGTCTTTAAAATATATATTTCTTAGTTACTTTAATACTCAATAAAGATATACATATTTTTTATTTGAGTTTGATCGAGTATCAGTGTGTGATAATATTATTTATTTTTGGTATGATTTTTTTTTACTGAGTCTGAAAAATAAGAGTTTAAAAGTTATATTTGAATTTATTATTATTTTTTTATTTTCTTGTCGTTTCAATTGAGTTTCTAGTGAGGAGAGAATCATCTATTAGCTATATATGATTTTATTAGTTCATATTATGATGATACTTTTATAAATTCCTCATACATATCAACATGTATAAATCAAATTGATTCTAGAAAGAAAGAATTATTATATGAGTGAAAGTCCCTATATTGTCCAGACGATATGGTAGTTTGCTTGACAACTCTAGTTCATATTTGTGATGAATTATTGACTTAAAAGCTTGACTGCCTATGACTTTAAATTATATACTAAGAGAAAGAGACATATGTAACAAGTTCAAAGTAGAGGATAATATTCTGAGAAGAAGCTAGATGATTTTGCAGCCAACTCTTCTAATTTTAATCTTTTGATGTTTATTCGGAATAAATATGTGAGTTGTACTTAATATTTTATTTTATAAATATTATCATACTCATGCATTTCTTTTTTCTTTTATTTTATTTTATATTTTTTTAAATGGTATTGGGATACTTATGTCTTTTTTCTTCATGGAAGAGATAAATATCTTCTGCTCAAAAGGGATTTCAGAACTATTAATTCTACCTTGGAGAAAGTTTGTTATTTCTTGCAACTAGGTGTCCGCTATGAAAGTAAGTTTAGATGAAAAGGTTGATCGCCTTAAGATATGACTTGTTACTAGAGGGCCCAATCCAACATTTGGCATACATTATCATGATATTTTTTCTCTTTTGAACAAGTTGATCTTTATATGCATTTTTATTTCATCGATGGTGTCAAATTGATCTGGGATATACATTAGTTAGCGGCAAAGAATATCTCCATTTAAGATGACCTTTAGGAGGAAGTGCATTTGAATTAGTCATTATCACTATTATCAAAATCGTATGATTTACGATTTGATTCATGATTTAAGGAGTTTCGATTTGATTCTTTAAAAGAATCAAAAATATGTTTGAATCAAAGATTAAATCATTAAATCACAAATAGATTCACATGAATCGAGTTAATATTGATTCTCAAGAGATCAAAATCCTCAAAAGTCATAAAAATAAAAACTAAAATATTAAAAAATATTGTCAACTGTAGGAATTAATTAACGTAGAAAAAAATAACTTCAACATTTGGTAATATGATTTTAACGTGAAAAAGTAACAAAATACAAAAATATCACAAAAATAAAAATAAAAATACTAAAAAAAAAATTATTGACTGTAGGATTTAGGAATTAATTAACGTCAAAAAAATTCACAAAAAATTTAAATTATGATTTTATTCTCGATTTTTAATTTACTAATCAAGTATTTCGATTCTTGATTCGAATCTCAATTTAATGACTATGGTTATTATGTTTTGAGCAACACGGTTAAATTTAAAATTGTAGATTATAGAAAATATTGTATATCTGAAACAGTCATTGAGTGACTAGTTTGTGAGGATTTTGGATTTTATTAGTAGTCATCTCTTTTGACATACACATATGTGTTATAGATTTCTTGTTATATTATTTGGAACTCTGATAATAAATTGATCTTGCTTATTATGTACACGAATGATATTCTCGTAAAAAGAGATGATTTAGTGATTTCATGAGTTGAAACACTTAACATCTTGATGGAGTAATGTTTCGATTTTAGTTTTTTTTATCTGCTATATAGGGCGTATCTTGTACACTTATTTTATGAGTGATTTTCATTAATGTAATTTTGCATTGCTTTAATTTATTCAGATATCATGTTGAAATGCCAACTTAAGATCAAGTTTTCATATATTTTGTTTTATGTCAATTACATGTAAAATGTGTTTCGACTGCTGTACCCCTACTCTGCCAGGCACTAGCCTCTTCCAGTCTGAACTGGTGTGGACAAGTTCTGTGTGTCTAAACTTGACTGGCTTGTTTTATCTAATCCTTTCCTTCTGAGAAACCTTCTAAACTGCAAAATTCTGTTCCATACCGGAACTGGAAGTGGCCTATTCTTTCTTACTTTCGTGCCATGCCACTCTTGGTTTTGGATCACATGCCACGTGATTCTTCATCCCCATGACACCATCTTCTGATTCTTGTTCCTAATCAATAACTCGAACAGACTGCTGAAGAAGCCATGACGCCAATTGAATCAACTTTCTCCTTGGACGTCAACTCAAAGTTGGACTGGTAGATCTTCAAAAACAAAAAAAAAAATGATTTTTTCTTGTTTTTTCACCACTGATTGCTTGTTAGTCATGTTCATTTCATATATTCATGCCAACATTTTCTGTTGCTATGGTGAACTCAGGGAGGCAATGGGTAAAATTCTTGCTCGCGGTCATAGCAGGGTTCCTGTTTTTTCCGAAAATCAAAAAAATATTATTGGGCTTCTTCTGGTTGGTTCGTAAACTTGCATCGCTTTTGAATTCTTCGGCATCTACTTTTTTTTTTTTTTTTAATTTTTTTTTTGGCTTCGTTTCCTGATGGAACAGGTGAAAAGCCTCCTTACTGTTCGACCAGAAACGGAGACACCTGTCAGCGCCGTTTCAATTCGGAGTATTCCACGGTATCTTTAAGTTGCTTTTCTGCCCAAATCACAGAATCACAGCAATGTTGAGTGGATTGCTCATTGTTAGGTCGTTTCTAGGGTTCCATCTGATATGCCACTATATGATATTCTGAATGAATTTCAAAAGGGCAGCAGTCACATGGCAGCTGTCGTGAAAGCCAGAGTAAAATGCAAGTCTCTTCCCCCCCCAACAGCCAGCAGAGGAAACCAGGGCGAAAACACAGTGTTTCATGAGGACGCAAGGCTCACAACTCCTCTGTTGTCCAGGCAGGATGAAAACCCAGATTGTGTTGTTGTTGCTATTGATGTGGACACGCTTTCAAGGCCCACCAACAATGGCAATAAGCAGAATCTCGCCCCTCAGAGTGATGTCATCCCAAATGGACTTTCATACCCTCTTGATGATGTCGAAGATGGGGAAGTCATTGGTATCATAACGCTGGAAGATGTATTCGAGGAACTTCTTCAGGTACATATTGCATGCCATCCTACAACTTTCGTTATCATATTGAACCAAGTTGCATTTTGGGATGAGCTTTTAGTGTTGACATAATATGTAGTTGACAACATAGTTTTTGAGAGGAAGGAAGCTTGAGCACTTTCATTTGTAAAAGCCAATATATATATATATATATATAGTAGAATGTAATTTTTGTAGAAGAAACCATTGTTAAGGTGAGGGTGAAAATAACATAAATTATCGATTTTGAAATTGTGAATATATATGTGTGTGTGTGTACATAAGCCTTCCTTCAAATTATTAGGTCTGGTAGGATCCAACTCATTTTTTTTAAATTGTTCGTGTGGCTTTGCCATGCAGATTGAATAGCCAAGCCTAATTGTATATAATTTCTAATTTAAGAAATTACATGAGACTCTCAAGATTCTTCATTTACAATAGTAGAAGTGATATTATGATGCATAGCTCATCATAATACAAGATCATTCATTTTAAGAAGACTTTTGCTTTAATGAGGGGTCTATAAGTGGTTAATATCTTGATAATCTTATTCTTGAAAGTTGATTGAGATTGTGTGTGATGAATCTTGAATTGAGATCTATTATTCTTAGACGAAGATAGGTGTTATCATAGTAAGACATGACTTTCAATTAGAGGTGTCAACCGGGCCGGGCCAGACCTGCTCGACATGGCACGATTCGATCGTGCATGGGCTGGCCCCGCACGGATATTTCCCGTGCCTGGGCTCGTGCCGTGCCGAGGCCAACCGGGCCTCGTGCCGTGCCTGCCCCGGCATGATACCCTGGCCCGTTGGTGCGGTACCGTGCCGAAACCAAATTTTTTTTGAAATTAGGGGCACGGCATGACGGCGCACGCAGAAACCCTAAATTTTTTTAATTTAGGGTTCGGTCCGACCGGCCTAACCCAGCGGATCATGCCGCGGGCCCGTGCCGGGCTGAACTCCACAAAACCGTGCTGGGCCAGGCACGACACGAAAGCACAGTCAGGCTTGGAAAAAATCGGCCAGGCCGGCCTGGCACGTCCCGTTTGACACCTCTACTTTCTATATATATTTGTAACACAATCACTTTTCAGATGATCAGTTATCATATTATTATACTTGCTTAATTATTTTTAAATTTAGAATTTTTATGAGATCTGATATTTTAGTATTGTGTAATCACATATCTAGCTAATAGCAATATTATTTATATGCATTAATCATTAAATGGTCTTTTTTGTGACTCAAAGAAAGTAATTGCTTATGAAAGTGACCAAAACAAGTCCTTATTATATGGTCTATCCTATGTAGGGTTTTATCCACTCTATACTATATCTACTCGATTCGAACTTGAAATTTAGGTGCCTGCTCCACATGTATTCTTTATCCTCATGTGTCTACAATGAGATGTATTGTTTATATTTAACTGATAAATCAAATAATGAAATCTATGAATCTGCATGAATTCCTCACAATCTTTCAAGCATTAAGCTAATCTTCTTTTCAATTAGGGCTAGAATGAAAAATACTTATATTTTCCAACACTACTACTAGTTGTCATTTGGAACAAAATAGTATTCGTGAAGAAAACTTGATTGTGCTAATGCTATCAATTAGGGTTAGAATAACTTGTATCTTGTAAAATCAAACACAGAGTGTGATTGTTATTTTTTTTTTTTTTGAATAGTAATTGAAAGATAAAGTTGAATGAAATTCTTGGTAAGATTTTGTGGTTGCGCACTGGAATAGTTTTTGGATTGAAAAGTAAGTTTTCCTTCAGGATAAATTCTTAGGCTAACAGCATGAGATTTCTCATTCTCATGATAATTTGAACTTGTAATCTAATAGTTTTGGACAATTTATTTGTTATGAGAGAACACAAAAAGATATTTAATTGATTAAATAATTTGTAGTTAAAATAATATTTTTTAAAAATTGATTTGGTCTACTTATATTTATACAGTGTCCTAGTAGTTTTAAAATATGTTTATTTTTTAATTATCGCATGCTAGGTTATTATACCAATACTTGAAGTTTAATATACTATTTTAATTTTTTTATATTTTAATATTATAATTAAATTATTTTTGTATTCTAATAAATAATGTTTTGATGTATGTACCAAAAAATATTTATAAAAAAAATACTTGAAAATGTATCTAGTCATAAAAACTAATTTTTTCCCATCAGGAATTGACACGTCATCTTTTAAAAATTAATATTTAATAAAACTTGTTGTTTGAATTCGAAAATGATTATTTCGAATTCAAAACTAGTTTTTTTGATTCTTATTTTAGGGTAGTATATTAGTACTTGAAGTTTTTGAAAGTGATTTTTTTTTAAAAAAAAAAACTAGCTTTTGAATTGAAAAATTTCTTTTTTTTTAATTTCTCATTTTAGTTTATTATACTAGTACTTGAAGTTTAATATAATATTTTATTACTTTTTGATATTTTAATATTATAATTAAATAATTTTTTAATTCTAATAAATTGTGTTTTGATATACTCTCCAAAAAATATTTATAAAAAAAAACCTAAAAGTTTACTATTTAACAAAAAATTGTATCAAATCATAAAATACCTAAAAATTTAATATAATAATTTATTACTCCTTATGCGTCTTGATTCTGAAACGTACCAGCCTTAAATTAAGTTACTTATCATCATACAAATACATGATCTTTAATATATGCATGCAACACAGATTTTTCAAGTAATTAACTATTTTATTACTATTCTTGCTCAAATATATTTGATTTTAAATTAATGTCAATATATATTTTAGTTTATTGACATATTTAACCTCAAGAATGATGTCAATATCTTGACAGTCTTAACCTAAAAAATCAAGAAAAATTATGTATGATAAATCTTGATTTTGAAATAGTACCAGCATCAAACGAAATTACTTATCATCGTACCAATATATTATCTTTAAAATATATATGTAACATAAAGAATTTTTAGGTAATAAATTATTTCAGTACTATTTTTGCTCAAATATATTTAATTTTAAATTGACGTCAATGTATATTTTTGGTTATTGACACATTTAACCTCAAAAATGATGTCAATATTTAGATAGTCTTAATCATAAAAATTAGAGAAATTATATTTGATGATTCTTGATTCTGAAATGAATCAGCCTTAAACAAGAATTTTATAGATAATTAACTATTTCAGTATTATTTTGCTCAAATAATTAGATTTGATTTATTGATATTTGTTTTATCATACATAATTACTAATATATAATAGTCTAATATATATAAGATTTATTTGTTGAATGTGAAATATATTATTATGTGATTTAATTGTGGAATATATTATATGTGACTAACACTAAATTTATTATGTGTGCGTGGTTATTTTTAGAAAATTTTAGAAAAAAAATGCAATTTTACACAATTATTGTATTAGTCAAACAGAAAATTTTATTAAAAAAATTATTATTATTTTTTCTTTTGTTTAAAGTTGTATTCATAAATGTCTCATCTCTCTCTCTCTCTCTCTAATATTTCAGGAGGAGATTGTGGATGAAACAGATGAATTCGTTGATGTACATAAAAGGTGATGCGAGAAACAAAAACAAGTGCTTGTGTTACTTCTTGTTGTCTCGAGATTGAGTTTGTGGGGCTGATTTATTTATTGCTGGTGTGCAGAATAAGAGTGGCTGCAGCAGCAGCTGCTGCAGCTTCTTCAGTGGCACGTGCTCCATCAAGCCGTAGACTGGCAATTAACAAGGCAACTGTAAGTAGGAATTATCTTATGAAACTTTTATCATACACTCTTTACTCTTCTTGTTCCCAAAAAATAAATTTTCTTATTTTCCAAAAAAGTCTTCCGAATACAAAATACTGCTTTTAAATCTTTGCAAATCCATGTTTTTCTTTTTCTTTATTTTAGTCTTGTGTTCATGCAAATGATATAATCCATTCTTCCTAAACAAATATATATATATATATATGTGTGTGTGTGTGTGTGTGTGTATTTGTGCATATATATATATATATATATATATATATATAATATGATAAGAACACCTCATTATCTTAACAACTCCACATCAACTACGCACACACACACACATTATCTGTGTGTGTGTGTGTACATATATATACATTCTAGATACAAAGTAGTGTGTGTGTGTGTGTGTCGTATCTAGTGTAAAAAATTTATATTATAGCATGAGATATGAAAGATTAATAATTTGATGGACTAATCTCTAAAAGTTGTTGATGTGTATGATGAGTCTACAGCTTGTGATTTATGATATTTTTATAAAGGTATTTGTCATCGCACAAAAAAGCAACCTTTAGTGTATATGGTAATGGGTATTGAGTGTGATTTTTTTTTTGTTTTTTGAAGAATGATTTGAAGATCAAGATTAGCCGAGTCTGGTACGAGATCAAGGCATAAGTGCTATGGTCACTCAGTTTTAGGCTCATCATGAGGCTAAACTAGAATAGATTCGTAAGCTACTATATCATATAGATTCGAGAGTGCTTTTTTCTTATGAGAAATTTTGCTATGCTTTCTCCAAAATTAATAATATATGTTGTATATAGGAGTGTAATCATAATGTCGACTGTCAAGTTAGTTGTAGCACACGGATGTGTCTCTCTTTTAGTTGGAGGCCAATGTGAGGGTAATGAGGGGTGTGGAAGGGTAACAGGTTTGCATTTATCTATTGATTTTGGACTCTTATTTTTCTTAGGTTCACTAAAAAATGATTTCTGCTAAAAAAAAAATATTGGTGCTACTGACTACTCATTAAAATTTGATCAGTCTCTTTAAGTTCTCTAAAAACTCGTTTTGTCGTGGTGATAAATTTTAGACAAATCATGTTCTCTCATAATTATTGAGAAGTAGACTAAACCATCCCTCTTCAAATGCATGATCGAAAGGGCATAATAGGAAATAACAAAAAAAAAAAAAAGACAATTGGTCGATGATATAATTTATGATTAAAATTGTTTTTTCTCATAATTTTTCCTAATACTTCTTTCAAATAGGCATATCGGAGATGTCTGAATTAAATATTTATTTTTTTTTAGCCAGCTTATTATCTTGTGGCGTGCTAGCACAAGAAGTCAGTTTTTAATATATTTTTTTATATTTTTTATCAAATTAATATTTCTTTTTTTTGGGATTTCTGAAAAATATAAAATATATTAGATATATAATTAAAAAAATAATCATATATATTGTGTATAATCATTAATAAAAATGATCAAGTAACAAAATTTCTCCGTGATTGTATTTTTACTAGGTTCTTTTATGTTTAAATATATCAAATTAAATGGGTTCTTACTCACACTAAATTGGTGGGCAAGATATGAAGATATGGTGTACTTTCATAATTAATATGTTTCATCCTACTGGTGGTTTTGCCGCCACAATCATCAAAACAAGGCTTTGCCACTCTCTAAGTGCCACAATCTCAAGTCGCACATAGTGAGTGTGCGATGAATTTACTTGGTGGTGCACAATGACTATGCACCCTCCTTCTAGAATGTGCATGTGTGCACTGCGTTGATGTGATGTATGCACACTATTATATATATTCACACCCACATTCTCTCATTAGTACTCTAAGGTTTCTTTTTGTCATTCATCTACCATTTTTTTTTGGCTACTTTATACAAATATATCTTAGTATCAACTTTGTTAGATTATATGAAATATATGACGTACTAGTATTTAGGTTCCATTATAGTAGAGCATACCTCTCTTTTCGTATGGTATCTCTGGTGTAACCCAATTATTTATTCTCAAAAGTGATTGAAAGATGACAAATAGTACAAGAATGAGAGAGTTTTGAATAAGATACAACTTATGAAATTGCGTGGTAAGTTAAATTAATTATTTGTTTCTAGAAGTGATTGAAAGATTAAGATCAGATGTATTGTCTGCTAAAATGGTTGGCTATGCAAGAGACTTTGGTGTATTGATGGAGTTGAGTAAAGATAGCAAACTAGTAAAATAATGAGAGGGCTTTGAATAAGGTACATATTGTGAACTCACGTGTTGAGCGTAACTCAATTATTTTTTTTTGAAAAGTAATTGAAAGATTAAGATCTTCTGAATCATGTACAAGATAATTTAGCTGCACAAGAGATTGATCGGTAGGCTAAACAATTGGCTAAGCAACAGTAGGCTACACAAGATATTGTAAGTGTTAGAGATTACATGCATCAAGTCTCTTTTGCTTATGATTATATGAACTAGAAAGATTGGGCAACAGGGGGAGGGTTATTTTTCATATGTGAGTAGCATTTGTAACCTATATAAGTATAGTCATAGGTAATAAATGAATAAATAAATAAACAGATAGATAGATATACAAATATATAAATAGATATATAATTAAATAAATAGATAGATGAGCTGACATATAAAAAAATAGATTAATATACAAATAGATACACACACACACACACACACACATATAGATAAATAGACAAATAAATAAACAGATAAACAAATAAATAAATAGATAGATAAATAAATTTAAAAAATAGATAGATATATAGATAAATTAATAAAAAGATAGATAAATAGTTAGATAAACAGACAGACAAGTTGATAGACATATAGGCAAACAGGTAGACATATATATATGCAGACATATGGATATAATGAAAAACAAATCATGTGTTAAGCATACATCAATTATCTCTTTTGAAAATTTATTGAAAGATTAAAATTAGTTAAATCATGTTCAAGATTATTTATCTACACAAGAGATTGATTAGTAGGCAAAACAATTGGCTAAACAACAACAAGCTACACAAGAGATTGTAGGTGTTAAAAATTACAAGCATCAAGGTACTTTTGTTTATGATTATATGAATTAGAAAGATTGGGCTATGAGGAAAGGTCATTTATCATATGTGAGTAGCATTTGTAACTTATACAAGTATAGGCATAGGTAATATATATATAGACAAACAAATAGACAGATATACAAATAAATAGATAAATTAAAAAAATAGATAGATAGATTTATAAATTAATAAAAAATAGATAAATAGAGAGATAAATAGATAGAAATATATACAAACAAACACACACACACACACACACACACACACATATATATATGTAGGCAAGCAGATGGATATAATGAAAGAAATATTGTGTTAAGTGTAAATCAATTATTTCTTTCAAAAAGTAATTGCAAGATTAAAATCAATTAAATCATGTACAAGTCACTTTTGCTCATGATTATATGAGCTAGAAAGAATGGGCTAAGAGGTAGGATTATTTGTTGTAGGTGAGTAGCACTTGTAACCTATATAAGTATAGGTGTAGGTAATAAATGAACCCTTATTTGTTTTAGATATCTTTTTTGATGTTTAAAAGAAATGTCATGCAGAAAGCATGTCCTGATACTCAAATTATTAAATTGAAGTTGTAATTTGTTGAGATAGCAGCAGAACATATATAGTTGCTTAAATATTGTGGTGATAATCATATAATCCAAAAGCGAGCTAGGGGTATACTTCTATGCATGGAGAGTATCTTACTAGTTTTAACTAGATATCTATATTTTTTCTTAGTATTACTAATTTGTGAGGTACGCTGACATAAGAAATTCATAAATATTTGTATGAATTAAATGGAACGAGCCATTAATATCATAATAAAAGATTTTAATATATATATATATATATATATATATATATATATATATATATATATATATATATATCTTAGCACTAGATAATCAATAGTAATTAAGCATCTAGATCTTCTTAATCCCACTTGACTATGGGAAGAATCTTTTTAATAATCTTCTAGTCCTATAAAACAAAATCAAAAAAGAGAAAAGAAATATTGTTATTGAATTATTTTGAAATATATGATAATATTTTTAGTTATTGTAATATTATTTTTTTATAAATTAATTACCAAAGCGTAGAGAGTAGAAATATGTGTTGAAGGAGTTGTGATACAGAGGTGATGGAAAGTCTAATATTGGCCTAGAGAGGAGTTTAGTGTTTTTCTTAGATGTAATAGTTGCACCAGTGGGCACACTTAACGTAGGCCTCATGTTTCTCTTCTTTCTTTCCCCTAAAGATAAAGGGAGAGATTCATCTTTTTCCCCCTTAGGTAGCTCTTTTGATTTCCTACTGATAATGGTAGCTATTTTTTGTTCGCTACCTCATGTATCAAAGTCAAAATAATTTTTTCCCTTTCTTGCTCATTTTGCTTCTACATGTATGGTGGCGAGCGAAGCGCTATCTACTTGCTAGGGGTTACTTTTGTTTTGTTTTTTTATATGATAATGTAGTACAACCTGTAGAACTGATCCTGTTCAAGTAAGGTTGTGTGGTTACTTTTGTCTTGAAATCTCATTTTAGCAGTACTTTTGGGTTCTGATTATCTCATATGTTATGGAATGAGAGTTAATTTTTTTAAGGTTCTAACATTTAGAAATGTATCTTGTATATATTATCAAGGCATCTTTACTTACATCTACTTTTAAGTAAACAAGGCGTGATTGGCATCTCATTTATGTGCTATAAACTCTTTTTTAAGCTAGAGAAGAATGTAGCCTAAGATGTGTTGATTGTAATATGAAATGTAAGACAATGAAAATTTCTTTTTTCTTTTGGCAAATTGTTCTTCCTTGCTATTCGAGACCAACTTTTAATAGGTAAACATGTGCACACATGTAAAAAGTGAAATAAAACTAAACCTGAAGGATCAGAAAGGGCTTTTTCATGAGAAAAGGATTATATTAATTAGAATGTGTTATCAAGATAAAACTTTTCTTTGAATCCTATTGCATAGGAAAGATCTTATCATATGGTTAATCTTGGGGCTCAGAAGAACATTTTTTTATGATGGGAAAATGGGCTCTGGAAACCATCTCTCTGATGACGTGGACACCATGGGCGATCCAACAAGAGAGGTGCAAGAGAATATGTCCTCAATTGGTGAAGCCTTCGCACATAAATAAAGCATCTTGAACTTCTACTCTTCTTCATAGAATAAGATGAAGATTCATGCGTAGGCTAAACAGATTATCACCACACCACTCATCGTCAACTTTACCTTGACATGTTCTCCATCATTTTTAAAAGTACTACGATTTTGAAAGAGAAGAAAACTAAGGCAAGGATGATGATGTGCCATCATGTTGAGTGCGGGCTTTTTATTTTAGGCACATTCTATACGAGGAAGACTTCTTTTGACATCTATCAGTTAGGTCCATTTGTTGGATAGTTTTTCTTTCGAGTGAAATTAGGGCGAAGAGCCTTGCTTTTGAGTTTTATCATTCATTAGTATGCCATAGGGGTAAGCTTGGAATTGTGCCCTCACGGTCATATAAAATCAAATCTCGACAAAGCAAAATAGAGAACATGCCCATTATAAGGCTACGAAGGGACCTGTTTAATCTTTTTTTTTTTTGTCTCCTCCCTCAAATTTAACTCAAACTATCCCTTGACTCATATATGAGCCTATGGGCTTCGAGATCAGAGTAAGTAAAACCTCCATCCCAATAACATAAATGGTGATCTAGCAAACACCCTAGGGAGTGTATCTGATATCTTTAGGGATCAAACTCATGTCCTCATGATTAGAGTATCAATTATCTTTTACTAATTGAATAGGAAGAGAGAGAGAGAGAGAGCGAAAGAGAGAGAGAGAGAGAGAGAGAGAGAGAGAGAGAGAGAGTTTCATC
Source organism: Sapria himalayana (assembly GCA_029783825.1). Classification (NCBI taxonomy): domain Eukaryota; kingdom Viridiplantae; phylum Streptophyta; class Magnoliopsida; order Malpighiales; family Rafflesiaceae; genus Sapria; species Sapria himalayana. The sequence continues at coordinate 4,885,205 of JAREIK010002107.1, read as the reverse complement.
ATTTAAAAGTACACATCTTGATGTAATTATCGTTGATTTCCACCACCATTGGGGGTGGCACAGGCCAAACTTGTATCTTGCCAAAGACAATCTAGTGGTTGCTTGTGGACATATTTCAGTTAAATACAAAGACCCAAGTTAAGATGAGAATGAAAATATCATGTTTATTTATATACATGATTTGATTGGAGCACCTCATTATAATGGTCGCTATTATGTAGATTAGATACAAGATGTATAAGAAAAGATAAATATTAAAACAAACACAATAAATAATATGTTAATTGTGTGTTGCCATATATAATAAAAAGAATTGCAGCCCTTGTATGTTGATTTTCTTGAAAATTTGAACATTGGGAAGTATTGTGGAAGTAACTTACTATCTTTCATCCTAGTTGAAATGTACTATCTTTTTTGCTTTCTATGAACTAAATTTTGTTCAAAATAGGGTAACCAGGGTAAAGTGGGGCAATCAACAAAGACAAAGGCAGATTCTTAGGTTTGATTTGGTGCCATTTATCTTCATAATGTTTTTTTTTTTTGCCTAAAATGTAATGAATGATAAATAATTCCCCCCTGGGGATTGTTTCTTTTGGCTATTTGATCCTCCGTCGTGACTTACACTTTAAGATGTAAGGAATGTTCCAATCATAGACTCTTTATGTATATAGATAGATGGATTTATTTATAAATTGTTTTGGTGATGAATATGGGTAGTCCGATTTATGTGTATGAGACTATGAGGGAGTTTTTAAATTGCCATATATGGGCAATTTATAAACCCTGGAGTCAGAGTAGGTAAGACTCTTTTCCTAGCAGTATGAGCAGAGTGATTGGAAAAAAACACTTTGGGATGCATATCTGGTATCTTTGGGGATCAAACTAGTGTCCTCGTGATTGAACGATCTTGTCTCTTTGCCAATTGGACTATCATACTATTGATTATATGAGATAGTTAGTGAAGAATTAACTTTTTGAGGATGATTGTAAAATAAATGTGTTTGTTTTTGAAATTTTGCAAAACAAGTGATTTTATAAATTGTCATATAAAGTGATTACATGCAATAGAGATCGTGGCATAAAAGTGAGTGTTTTCATAAGGATCATGTCTTGGCACAATCTAGTTTGATTCATGAGAAATAATCTTTCTAATTTTTAGGATTTATATTGTATATATATATATCTCTCTCTACCTCCCTTTGCTCTCTCTCTCTCTCTCTCCCTCCTTTCCCTCTCTTTCTCTCCCTCCTGTTTCTCTCTATCTCTATCTCTCCCTCTCTCTCTCTACCTCCCTTCTCTCTCTCTCTCTCTATCTCTATCTCTCCCTCTCTCTCTACCTCCCTTATATATATATATATCTCTCTCTACCTCCCTTATATGTCTCTCTACCTACCTTTTCTCTCTCTCTCTCTCTCTCTCTCTACCTCCCTTCTCTCTCTCTCTCTCTACAAATATCTCTTTTTGTCTTTATCTCCCTTCTCTCTCTCACTCTCTCTTTTACTCTTTCTATATCTTCCCTCTTACATACCTTATAAGTATAATATCGTATCTTTGTGTGTATTTTTTATGGAGTGTATTGGATGTGGAGTTGCATGTTCAAGCATTTGTGTTTATGCATGATAATGATCCTCCTTTCCCTTGAAGTTCTTTATGCCTATCACATTTCATAGTTTATTTGTCAAGTAAATAATGATGACCCAAATAATATTTTCATAATAGATAATTTTGAATGAGTTAATAAAAGTTGTAATTCAATATTTCCCTTATTCATGCAATTATTTATTTCTTTCTTTTTAATGAAATCAAGTTTTCTTGGTGACAATTGATGTTGTATAATTGTATTTTTTTCTTCAAAAACATTTTTAAAGGGAATGCCTAGTGCAAGTGATTTGTTTTGGTCTTGAGAAAATTGGGGTAACAATTTGGAAGATAAAAATAAAGTTTAATTTGGTTATTATTTCATTAAAGTTTTTCTTGATTATTAATTTTCTTCCCAATGCTCCACAAAATGTTTCCATTAAATTATCCGATAATACACCACCACAAAGTATTTCAATTAAATTATACGATCATGCACCACCATGTGACTTTCATTTGTTTTTTTAAAAAAAGAATTTATACTAATTTGGCACACTAAAACACAATTCTCCCTTATATATCCTAAACATAATGTTGCAAATGTTATGAAAATGATACCAGAAGAGGACAAAGTGGTTTATTCGAGATCATTAGGGAAGTACTAGAACACCTTAAGAATTTGTGATATGATATGCATAAACAAATTTGAGGGTTTATAACAAAAATAGAATGATTCTTAGGGTACAAGCCATATATAAAAAGGAGATAACTAGTAAAAAGTGATATGCTTCAAATAAGAGTTATAACTTAAAATAAATCATAAAGTAAATAGCGCCAACAATATGATAGTTCAATTGATAAATATGATGGTATGCTCTACAGGGTATTTTCCCATGGGATCTTTCATGCTGATTGGAGGGGGTCCTTTTAGCTTTGACCTCGAGGCATCGAGGCCCTATGACTCATAATCTAATATGTGGGTCCCTGAGTATTGTTATGAGTTTGAAAAAATATCAAATATTATTATGAATCGATATGATTCTAAAATCTCATTGGATAATTGTCTCTCCTTCATTGTAGTCTCGCAAATATATTAGTCATACAAGTAGTAAAATTGACATATATTCAAATATCAATCCCATAAAGATTGAGTTGGTAGTTTGAGCGATCAGTAGTGAATTAACTACTTCTCGAGTTAAATCAATAAGCTTGAGTTTTTAACAAGATACCTAAATTCTATGATTGGCTCACTTACTTATTAGTGAGGATATCTTTCTAGTATTTGGTCAATATTATAGTTATTAAATGAATGGTAAATTAGTGTAAAAATATTCAAGTGTCCTTTTGGCATACAAGGTGGCTCATTCTTGTACTGTCACTACCAAGGATGATTTTATAATGATCCTTTTGGCATTTCACAATCAAAGCAACACATTGTTTCGTTCGTGAGTTATTCAATTGTTTATTTCTTTTAGTTAAATTATTAATTGTCATTGATGATTATTTCTAATATGCACTCCTATTCATTGATCTCTTATATTTTGAAGATGTGAGATAATATGATAATACATGTATTTGTGTATTTGGTTTCAATAGCAATATACTTACAATAATTAATATACGTCTTCCAATAAATATTATATTTGGAAATCATATAAGTAAATTTGACTCGTAGGATTGTCACCACCATATTGATCATCTCCTCTTGTATGTGCCCCCTAACTTACCTATCACAGTCTGTTATGACTGATACACTATTCTCATACTCTTGTATAACTCCTAGGTTAAACATTTTACTTGACCTTCATTTACTTTAGATTAAATCTTTTGGAATATGCATAATATATTAGTCATATGTACATTATGTTTTCTGCTTCATGAGCATTATATTTGTAAGTATTAAAGTTTTTTATTGTACTACGTGAGCATATCACATTGTATACATATCATTACGTGTCATGACCGACACACATAAAACTATGGTATAGCAAAATTCCTAAATCTTCGTTGTATAACGCATCCATATCCATCAATATTCTAAAATACAACATTAACACAAATATTTAATAAAATAAAAAATAATATATTTATCACAGACAAGTATATAACTTAAATCTTAGATATCATTTTAGCCTAATATTGGGAAGGATTTGACATGATATATGTTAAGAGGCATATCATATAAATCGATAATTTCTAATGCAAGCTCAAATATGAATTTAAATGTCAATACATAAACTCAATCAAGTATTATTCATGTTTGTAATGAATTTTTCCCTAATTAGTGATCGAAGTCATGTGCTTAGGATTTGTAACTCTAGCTTAAAATTTATCTCCTCTTTATTCCTAATTTAAGCGTCACAGACAAGTATTATTCATGACTTTTTTTTTTGTTTTCTTCAAGTATTACTTTCAGCTAGAAGTCATGGCACTGGTTTGAGATCACAACTTTCATATTTTATCAGATCTTATTGATACTAACAATGGCATTATGACAATGGATGTCACCACTCAGGTAACTTGTCTCTAGAACACAATGTCATGATGCTAAGAAAGAACTTTGACTAAGATAATTTATTAATGGTACAAAATGTCATGGTACTGAGAATTATCATGATTGATATTTTTTTTGTACAAAAGTCATTAAATTTAGATTGAATGTGATTTTGGTGATTTCTCAATAGAGCACAAGGCTACAACATTAAAAAACCCTCTATCAGAATAAATACTCATTGGAATATAATATCATGGAGAAAAATAATGGTATAACTCAAAATACATAGTTTCTTGTCTCGGTAATGCATAAGTCATTGCACTAGAACACGTCATGACTACTTATGCTAATGGGGTATTTGATTGTCACAATGTGAAAATTAGAGATAGTATGGCTATGATTCTAGAATAATATTGCTGCCATGAAAATTATATTATATAGTGGAAAGAGTTTGTTAACTCAATAATAGAGTTATAACGTATAAAGATCATCACTAATGATTTTATAAAATTATGGCAAAAAAAAAAAAGATGCCATAAATACTCGAATAGTGGAAAGTAAACTTAAGTCGTGACATGAGATATGTCACTCCTATCTATCATTTGTCTTTTCATTCTAAGCCTTTGCTCTATCAAGTCTATCATTCTAGAATAATCTTTGGCCTTTAGGGTCGTAGTTGATATCTTTCTAGAATAATCATTGATAAATATCAAGAAATACACGGCTCTTTCAAGAACCATTTGCATCTAGCATGCATTGGTATGAATCAGATCTAGTGTGCTCTATCTCTTTGAAAGAGGGAAAGAATGAAACATAACTAAGTGGCTCTTCTTAACCATGCAGTATGGACATCTAGTAGGAGAAGATTCTTAGGTAATAAGCAAGACTTGCCTTCTAGTAAGAAATTGAAGGATCTTTTTACTAACATGTCCAAGTCTTAGATAACATAGATTATTATTGGTTTTATTGAATTTAAAGAACATGTTTAACACGAAATTTTGCCCACGCAAAATTTGCATATCTCTAATGACTAATCACATTAGGAATCATAGCTTGGTAGTTCAAAATATTAATGAAGTTGATTTCATAAACTCGGTGAGGGACCTATGAATTCAATTAATTGATTCTGTAAAAAAAAATTACCTTAATTTTTTTAAAAATAATTTGAGTTTGGATCATCATGGTCTAAGATATATAGATCATAGAAAATGCTACCAAGGTAAATAAAGAAAATATTATTTTTAATAGTAAAAGCAAGTTCATTTATTCCTAAACAAGAAATAAAAATTATATTTTTACTCATTGCTAGAAGATAATTACAAAATTTTAAATCTAAAATAATTTCACAAGCTAGTGATAGAGAGTAATTTCCTATAGCGAAGGTAGGAAAGGAACCCTTGCTATATTGCCAACAAAGATCCCTATCTTATATTTTAATTAATGATCTATTATTTCTTATATCATTTCCTTATTATAAATATGAGATTAGCAATTAGTATCTAATACTCAAGAAACAAGGTGGATAAATTAATTTTTATAATAAAAATACCTAAAGATGTACTCTCGGTGTCTCACTATCATTCCTTTTACTTTGATCTTTTAAGTTAAAATTGAAATTTCTTTTCCACTTAAGTTGTTGGCGGAAGAAGAAATATTGCCCCTTCTTAAGTTGCTTAACTTTTGATTGAGAATTAAACATAATGGTGAGTTTAATTTTATTGTAATCCTTAGTCTCACACTTATTTTTTTTTTTTTTTCGTTCCTTTTCGTGCATTTACCCTTTTAACCATGATTATATTATTGATACTCTTAATATATAATTATTTTTAATTATTGTAAGCATCTCATGTACCTTAGTGATTAATTTCTCTATATTATACATATTATAGTTCATTATAAAATTATCACATGCATATATGATGATAAAGTCTTAAGAATAATTTTAACAGCTAGTTTTTGGCTAATTACTAGATCAAAAATTTCCAAATAATCTAGAGTAGTCTTTATTTTTCGAACATGATAGCTGACTTAGTTACCTACGACCATCTTTTAGGAAAAAAATGTCTCTATATCAACTATCTACTACATAAGTTCATAATTCATGGTGTTGAACTTGAGATAAGTGATACCAATAAAATTATTTTGATGCATACTGTGAGTATCACCTTGGGGATAAGTTGTTATGTGCCATAATTTTACCTCTTGCATGAAAATAATTCTTAAGATTCTATACTAGTCTAGGATGTTAATTACATTAAGTTTTACCATTCTTGAGGTGATCATATATAAATTAGACGTGTTGTCTGATCTCATCTACAAATCATATACAAAGTTTTTAAATAAATGTTATATTTAAATTATTTTCAAAAATTCTTATTATTAAATTTATAACCCTCAAATGTTAATTCAAAAATTTTAACACCTCAGACTTTTAGTGGCCAGAGATCTACATTTTACTTAATTTTCACTGAGCTTTGATTTATCACATAGAGTTTAGTTGTTTAGGTAGGTTACTCATTATCAATTATATTTCATATAACTCGTAAGTTCATAATGAGATTTGGCATCACATACCTTTTAAAAATCACATTTAATGTCCTATGATCTAAACCATTTCGATAACCTATTAGGCCAAATCTATATATATATATATATATATATATATAAGATCATTATCCATCATGTCTCATTGAGCTAATTTAGTATGCTCAACTTTGTCAGACCCGTATACAGATGAACAAAGCCTTGACATGTGTATGTATTTGGTGGGCATTTTCATATGTGACATAATTTTTAAATGAGAATTTAATTTTTTATGTAATTATGTATGAGTTGTGACATCACATATATATGTATATATCATGTATATACATATAACAACTTATGTATATATGTATAATATCACATGTGTGTGTGTGTGTGTAGCATCACAAGTGTGTGTATCATAAAATAAATGTCATTATATGAAGATCAATAGTCAACATAGGTAATTTCCTTCATGAATTTTTAATAAATATACCAAAACAAAAGTCAATCATATTAGTTTAGAAGATCAAACTATGCACCATTCATTTTTTATTAAGATATACAAATATATATTAATATGTTAATCACATAATGACTAGAAGTGGCAAACGAGTCATTCTGAGCTAGTTATGGTTTCCCAACTAACGGGTATGCCTTAATATCTTATGTTGGGTTCTTGCCTGGGGGCTAGCCTTGCTAGCTAGAGACTAGGTGCTAGCCATGATTTGTGCTTGCCAAGCATTGGCTCGTGCCTGGCTAGCTGCTCGCCCAAGGGGCTAGGTTCTAATGAGTAACTATCCACATCAACATTGTACATATTTAGCTTGTCAAGTCATGGGGTTTGTTGTATCTACATCCATAATTCATGATCACATACCATGGCTTGTGGGTTGTGTTGTATATATTTATATATGCATATATCTATATAGTCTATATATATGCTACATGTATATGCTTATATATGTGAATGTATATACTATGTAATTATATACACATATATGCATCTCTACACACTATTTATATGTGATATAAAAATGTGTATGAGTTATATTTATTTGCATATATACTTATAAAATTATACAAGTTGTACAATTATACAGCATATATTTGCATATATGTAATTTATATACACTCAAATTATTTTTTTCACTACAATTATATAAATTGTACTTAAATAATATTTATGCTTATACATGTGAGTATTACATATATAAATTATATATTATAATTTATATATCTAATATATATGCAAATATATGTAATATATATTTGCATATATGCCTTTACATATATGTAATTTATATACATATATGTAATTTTTCAAAATTTTAATTCAAATTTATTAGATATAGTTCGCCATTAATCTTTAGCTAATTGAATGAAAAAAATCATCATTTTCAAAAATGAATTCGATCATAATACTCAAAGACTCATTACCACTATTATGTTTATTTTCCCAAATATTTATAAAAAAATTATAATTATTTATAAATTTTATCTTCTAGTTTATGTGGTTGTTTAATCGTAAATTACATCTGAATTTTATAATATGGATACTCTTTATATTGTTTAAATACATTATTAATATTGCATATGTTTTTAAATATAATATAAGATATGATAATATGTATAAATGAACACAATTTTGTCACATCTAAAAAATATGTAAGAATTTTAAATATGAAAATCCTACCTCTTAAATATATTTATTAATTGTATATAATTATTACAATAACTTTATTAGTTTTACTAGTAATTTTTTCGCGTAATAATATGTTGGTAACCAATACTTAAACTTAATATTAGATATGTTGAATTTTGATCATGTGTATCAAGTTAGAATTTTTTCTTTTTAAGACTTGCTAAATTATATAAACTACTAATTGCATTGTGATAAGTGAGAAATCAATCTTAACACAGCTTATGCTATCAAGTTTAAGATGTAAGATTTACATATAATATTAAATACCTCAATTAGGAGACCATCTCTGATAGTTCTTGTGAATAAACTCATTGCGACACCATCTGGTGTCATATTATCAACTGTGACAGTGCATATTTTATTTTATATTTTATATTCCATAAAGATGCTTGTGAAACAATCACATATGACAGAATTATCATGAGAATATAATATCTAGTAAAATCACAATATAGTGGACGATGACATATACGAAATATATATCAACATGAGTAGTTCATATATTATATATCACTTAACTTTAGTTTCTAAGCTCATTAATTTTTAAGTATTTGTCATATTTGATTTTATTTTATAATATTAGTTTTAAATGTTGATCTAGGGATCCTGTGATATGCAAATTGAATATATTTTTGAGTCGAATGTTCTATAATGGTTCACACATTTAAGCAGAATACTCATGCTAGTAATCTATGTGGTTAATTTTTTTCTTGCAAACTCATGATTATAAATTAAGTAGGTTCTTAAACAAAAAATAAATTAAAATTTAATTATATCACGGCTAAACTTGTTTGTCTAAAATCAAATTTATTATATTCTTTTTAATTAAATTCATTCAAATTCATTATTTTAGAAAGAGTAGATATAATTAGAGCTAAAGAAGAATGTTTTGTTTTTTATATAGCACTATTATATAAAAGTAAAATATAAAAACATAGTGGCGTATAGGTTTCTTGCAAAATTATATTGAAGTAATCACAACAATTTCATATTTTCATTATTTACTATGCATTGTTACCGATTAGTTGGGAGTTTATATATATTTTGCAGAGTCTTTGATCATTAAAGACAATTAGACAAAATAGATTATTTTAAGAAAGAAAATATATATTTTTTATCTAATCATAAAAAATTTTAGATTTAACAAATTAATTTTTTGAGAGAATGTTGGACTTGACCAGGCAGAACTCAACTAACAATTGGACTTTTAAATCTGATGACTAAAACCATCTTTATAATGGAAATTATATCAAATCACCCTCTGCATAATTCATTTTATATCTAATTATGATCTATATTCATACATATCTCATAGAGGACCAGTTAGTACATTATTCTCCAATATATACTTATGAGCAAACTTAATATTACATATTCATTATTAATAAAACATAACTATAGTCAGACTTTGTGCTAGTATGGATACATTATTGTTCCACCAATAATAAGTAATTTGGAACTTTTAGCATATCTTGAGTCACCTATTTATGAAATGTATTATCAATAAATAATAATAAAATACATCTTATTTGTTAAGTGTGGAAATGACAATAATTATATGAATGCCTAAGACACATTACTAACAAACATCAACTTAATCTCTATAATCTGAGTGACATAAAACAAATTCACATTCCAGCCCCTCATTTCTACAAGCTAAACCTTTGCTAGGTTCTACTCTGCTCTACCAAAATGACTCACATTGCATGTATCACCCAATATACACATATACATTATATTCCAATGAATGTTTAGAACACGCTGCATGTCTTTCAACACTAATTAATATCTAATTTCCATCTCAAAAAACCACTCTAATATCTACAATGCTTGATGTTCTATTGTTGCACATTTTGACTACATCATGATCATGAGATGTGTATGATAGAAAGCAGTCAATACGAGGGAAGCTTGAAACAAAGATGTAGAATCAACCATCTATTCATCATCTTGACTCACCAAATCAACTAAGCTAGCATCACCAACAAGGACAACATAAATCTCACATATAATAATATTATCCTAACTCTCACCTCTATCTCTTCTCTTGCACTCTTAATAGCATTCCGTAGAGGTGTCAAATAGGTTGGGTGACCCATACAAGGACCACGGCATGGCATGGTCAATATCGTGCTTGGTCTTGGACCATGCCGCCCCATGACATAACTTGTGCATGGTCCTGGACCATGCTGCCCCATGGCATGGCTCGTATCGGGCTAGGCATGACCTGCATGACTGGCCCGGAAGCACAGTCCATTGGTCCGAGGGCCCTAGACCAGATACGATCGAGTCTCAAGTCATGGTTCATGTCAGCTAGAAACCAATTACATTGGCCAGTTTCAATTGGTTCGCCATGCCAGTTGGACAACCATTGCATTTTCACGTAATGGCTGTACAGCCATATTCATGGCTACATCCCACTTAATCTTTAATGGGTTGCCCATAGCTATTTTTCATATATCTTCATCAATAATTCTTTTTTATTTTTTTACTTTTTGACCTCAAACATGAATGATGATTACATTTCACTTAATTTCACTACAAAAAAACATATTCAATGACGCTTAAAAAGCGTCATTAATGATATTTCATGTCGCTTATCGAAATTGTCATCCGCTAGTCTCTCATAATAAGTATTTGCCTATAATGTCATTTTTTAGAAGTATCGTTGAAAAGAACCTTGATGCTAAAAAAACTGTCATTGTTTATTATACCAATCTACTTTGACACTCAGAGAAATGTCATTATTTGTTGTAACAATTTTAAATTATTTGAAAACAATGACACTTAGTAAAAGTGTCAAGGAAAATAATGATTTAATTAAATATCAATTTAATAATTGTCATAAATAAATTTTCATCTGTTATTGTAATAATGCATGCACATAAGAAAAACTTACGTTCCAATCCATACTAAGATTTTAGTTTTTAATTACAATGGGGAACTTGTACTTCATACATTTCATAAACAAAAAAAAATATCACAATTTCAACATTCATTTCTTTAATTCAATTCAAATTTTCTTATATATACAATCCAATTGTGCCTTATCTCCAAGAAACTACTTCATGCTAGCTTGGTTAAGTTGAAAGTTAATTTCCTAAAAAGGCAACCTACATACAAAAAAATGAACTATAATCAATTACACTTGCAAAAAAAAAATATTATAGAGCATTGGAAAATAAAAATGAAGGAATAATAACAACATATCATGAAAATAATTTATATAACAATTGATATATATATGATTTAAAAATTTTAACAACAACAAAAACAAATTTAGTGGCAGTGGGTAAAATAGAAAGCAAGAGATTTATCAATTATGACATAAAAGTTGATCAATTATGGTAAAATACAAAACAATAATAATCCATTAAAAACATATATGTGTGTAGTAAGTTGAAAGATCGATAGTCATAAACTACTTGAAGAAACACTACAAAAACCAATTAAATTTAATAAAATGAAAAGTTAAATTATAAGCCATCTTCCCAATACTTTAAAAAAACTCGATTAGATGCTATGTAATGTAATTTCAAGTTCTATTGATTACACATATATAGTAATCCATCAACTTATAGTTTTAAATTCGTTAATAAAATAAAAGGCTATGTAATAAAAAAAAAGTGTGCCTTGAAAAAATCATTGTGTTTTATAAGGGTGCCAATGTAACTTATAATGTTGTGGTAAAGTACTGAAGCCAAAAGTTGAAATCTCCATGTTTTCCATAGCCAATATACAAAAAAAATCTATAGTGACAACGAAAACAAAAGATAATATGATAACAATAAAGTTCCAATTTCATATTCCATTTTAAAATATTTAATAGAAAGAAATAAGTGATAAACTTGATATCATTATGAAAAATATCTTTATTATCACAATAGTTCATGGACCATTCCAAAGTTGGAAGATCTTCTAACTTCACTAAAAAAAAGTTTCCCTTTAGATACATATGAATCATGCATACAATATACTAACTTAATTCAACTATTGGAAATTAGAGAAATATCATGAATATGGAAGGAAAATACTAAAAAGTCTTCAAATGATTATGTCAAACAATTTACCTTCAGTCATAGTTTGGTTCAAAAAAAAGATAAAGTATGAATCTCATCAAAAGTGATAGTTGGATATGCCAAAATTTGTTCATGCTTCAATACAAAAATGTGTCCTCAAAGCTTTTCAAACCGAGTAAAGTATTAATTGAGTCACCAACATCACCCATTCAGATCGTACTTCATTCAACTCATCTTTATTGTATGATTTTTTCCCATGAAACTATTGAAAAGTAAAGTAATAGTTTCATCAATTACATTGGAAAATAAAATAAACATTGATATATTGAGAACCAACAAATCAACACATACCTTTGTTGTAAGATATCCTTGATCGAGAATGATATCTTTCATATATCTCATCACATAGTATCCACATTCAACACTACCTGGTTGTATCAGGCACTAAATGGATAAAAAAAATCATTATATATATATGGAGTTACTTGCAATTCATATTGTACTAAGTTTAAAAATAAGAAGAAGACACTAAATATTTTATTACTCAGCTTATATGAGTTATTTACCCCCTATTACAATGCATTTAAGCTCTCTTTTTGGTGATTTATGTTTTTTAAGTGGCTAAATTCTTAGAACCCTGCATGAAGAAAATAATTTTTGCTGTCAACTATGCTTCATTCTATAATATTAAGGGAAAAACTTACATATTAACAATGTCTTTAAAATCATCTGAAGGTTGATGATGCAAGGAATCAAGATAATAGGCGATCAAAATCTTTATGTCAAGTACCACCAAAACCCAATAACAACTACAAAATTAACATGAGTGTAACTACATATCAATTATAATTTGATAAATATGCATACTTATAAGCTTACTTATGTTTAATAACTTACCCTGGGTTATATGGAATAAAAACAAAATCAGTATTATTTGCATTCATCAACCGATTAGCTATAACCCTTGACCTATTTTTCTTGCTTGCTTCTCTCATTCAAGCTTTGGAAACCAAGGTCGTATTTATAAAAATAAATCATTCTGACTCTTTAACATCAACCATCTTTTTATGCAAGTGCCTAATTTAATTTCACACAATATTTAAAAGTTTTAATGTTTTAATGTAACTGAAATTAATAACAATTCTCATAATGAAAAATTAAAGCATAAATAAGATAATTAAAATATATGAAAAACATATTAAATATTTCTCTTACCATATATAGAACATAAAGCAATTAGATGACACATCTGTTGATGAAATTATGATATCCATATCTTCTTTCATGAGGAATGTCTTAAAAGACTCTCCAAAAACATCCTCTATGATTTCTACTACATGTACCTTCTCATCATTTAACAACAACCCAACAAATGTAGTAAAGTTCTTGATATCTACAGGGTTCTCATCCTTTAAACTCAATGTTCTCTCTTTATTCCTTTATTTCTTAATTTTCTTTGAATCCTATCAAACATAAAATATCATTGTATATATAAGAATTATCCTAAATAAAATAGTTTTTTTATTAGTAACAAGAAATTTTTTATTTAAAAAAAACACATAACTGGATGAGATGAGTAGTAAGAATGACTAATTGGACAGACCATAAAATTTGATGCCCAATAGCATCTACAATAGTAGTAATTTGGCTTGGAATAAATACAGGAAGTAATACATTTGGATCATAAGAAATATCCACAGCAACAAGGAAGTTAGCACCACAACTAAATACTATTATTCTAGCTGCAACTATATTTTCTTTTGTCCATATGACCAATTGACATTTCCTAGCCTATAAAATAAAACAATATTTTTAGTTATATGCAATCATCTAAAGTTGATAATTTCCAAGGAGGAAAGAATTAGTTAGACAAAATTGAGTTATCATAACTTAATGAGCTTATTAATATAATTTATTATACAAACATATATTGTAACATTACTTCTATATAGAAATTAATCAACTAGGTAAGTTGATATGAAAATTATGAGTTTGTGTTAACACATTTTTATTATAGAACATAATATTAATTACAACTTACTTTGTTTGCTTTTAGCATTGGAGGAGTGTGGTCATCTACTCGACGTTTTGGTTGCTCAACATTTTCAGGAAGGACAATATGTTTTTGGAGCATGTTAGAGCTACTAACATCAGATTGAGGTGTGGTGGGTACCATTTGAGAGAGTTGGAATAAAATTTTTACCTCAAACTTTGATTGTCGCTCTTGCGATTCTTTCATAAATTCCCACAAAGCACGATCTGCCATAGAATGAAAATATTGTCGTGGTATATAATGCTTTCATTTAGCTCATACTCGACCACTATATTCAGGAGTTCCCAATGCTTCAGTAAGTATGTCATTTCCATTGAAACTCAAACTACTTTCTTTTGACTATTGTAACATCTTATTCTTATACACAATGATGTTATAAAATTTAATGTCATATTAGTTAATATAAATAAGTTATTAACGTAAATGAAATATATGTTACATAACTTATATTTACAATTTTCTCCACTACTGGAATGACCACTTCATCATAAGTGCCATCTTTTTTCTCAATTGCTTTCTTCCATAATACACTTCTATCAATAACTTTAGTAAAGTCGGTTGCTATCAACTTTTAAAATATTGAAATGTAATATAATGAGTCTCTAGTCAATTTCAACATAAAAAAATGTAAATTAACATCTTTAACTTACCATATCTTCCTCAAGACCAGCATATCCCTTCCTACTAAG
This sequence comes from Sapria himalayana, assembly GCA_029783825.1. Classification (NCBI taxonomy): domain Eukaryota; kingdom Viridiplantae; phylum Streptophyta; class Magnoliopsida; order Malpighiales; family Rafflesiaceae; genus Sapria; species Sapria himalayana. The sequence continues at coordinate 4,870,144 of JAREIK010002107.1, read as the reverse complement.
ATGATGATTATAAATATATTTTTTCCTTCTTTCTTTTTGAACTTCTCTAAACTCCTACAAATTTTATTTCATATTAAGTAAAGAAAATATGAGTATATGACATGAAAATAATTAGAAATTTACCTGAAATCTTTGAGACAATCTTTCTTTGATAAAAATTGTCCAATCTTCATCTTCAATAAAACTGTATTTAACTGGTGGGTTTTTAAGAAGCTCTAGTTGGTCTTTGAAAGGAATGATATACTTTGTAGTCAACATGTTTTTGAATGATCTAAAGCACCTGCCCATTGATTTCATACAATTCCTTCTGCTTTTACAATCCAATGTAAATGCAGCCTAGAAGTAATAAACATAGTTATTAGTTGTTAAAAAAAATTGGCAAATAGAATTAGAAAATGTTATAGATAGAAAAAAAATACTAGTTTACCTCAATGGAGTCCCACAATTTATTCTTCAATTGCTTAGGTACATGGTGCCAAGTGCTATATCTAATTGGGACCATGGTACATGCCAATACGCCTAAATAACTTGTGAGATGCACTGCAGCTTGTCCGACATAAACACCATCAACATTATACTTTACTACAAGTTTTATTCCTTTGCTTTTATTCTTGATATTCAGTCTTTCTTGTTATCCCTCTACATCTATTTCTTGTAGTTGCTTTATCTTATTGTTATGTATCCATACCATTCATAAAAATATTTATAATGTTTAAATAAAAGTACTAAAATATCTAACAAAAATGTAAAGAATAAAAAATTAACTAATTAAAGGCATTACCTAATCAGCTGCTTTGCATAAAACATAATACTGTCAATGTTTTGAATAATGTCAACCTGACATTAACTAAAATTGAAAGCATAATAATCATCTAATAACTTGTAAGCATACATCTATGATTTGTTCTCATATATGATTTGTTCTCATATATGATTTGTTCTCAACTCAAATTACCTCACAATCATCTCGAATACAAATTTGATTAGAGTCATCCATTGCATCAAATAATTCAACTTGTGGCATAGAAGATATGACTGTATTGTGTTCAATAGAAATGTCCATAGGATCATCATCATTTGCTCATTCTGTGAAGTCTTGTTGAGGAGTTGACAAAACAATTGACCATCTTGAATTAAGCTCATCTTGTACATAGAAGACTTTCTTAGCTTGGGAGGCTAATATGAACGGATCTGACTTATGAGCCACTCTGCTAAAGTCAACTAAGGTAAACCCAAGATCATCAACCCTGATTCCATTTTTATTATCAACCCAATCACACTTGAAGACTGTAATTCTGAACATAGTATAATCAAGGTCCCAAATATCAGTAATAACTCTATAGAAATAAAGTTCCACGAAAATAAGATTTTTATCCTTAGCACTAGCAATTTGCATAGTCGTTGCTATAATACTAACTCAACTATTTTGGGTAGCTAGTAAATCATCACACTCCTTAGTATTATATTGACACCTATTGATGACATAACCATTATACTTCATCATATAATGGCTTGGACCATCAGCTATCCATTTAAGGGTTTCAGATATAGGTTTATTATTTCTAATTACAACTTCAACCTATAGAAATAAGTTTCAATTATCATTTATATGTTAACCATTAATGTAAAAGATATGAAAATTTAAGAAACCATTGTATTACCTTTTGTCATAACCAAAAGGTAAAAGTACGAGCATGCTCATCCTGTAACCACTTTTGCCTTTTTGATTGACGTGAATGTTTCACTTTCAGCCATTGCATGTGCTCTCTATGAAGTCATGTATAATAATTAGAGTAATATATTATATATACAACGAATAAAGAAACAATAAGTTAGTGGTGCTTACACAATATAAGGTTGGAAAATTGAGGTATTTTCCAACACATAATGATATGCTTGTAACCATAAATTGGAATCGACCTTCATAGTATGACCTCCAAATATTGGTGCCCCGACTTTTTGGTCAATGTTTGAACTACTAGGAATTCTAATTGCATCCACATTTGATAAGTACTCTATACAAAACTCGATTCCTTTTTCTGCAATATAGCATTCAGCAATACAACCTTCAGGTCGAGTATGATTTTGTACATAGCCTTTTAACACTTTTATAAACCTTTTAAATGTGTATATCCACCTAAAGTAAACCGGTCCACAAAGTCTCACTTCTCTTACAAGATGCAAAGTAAGATGCACCATGATATCAAAGAATGAAGGTGGGAAGTACTTTTCAAACAATTATAATGTCATTACTATCTCATTTTGTAACTCATCTAATGAAGGAACATCAACGACTTTTCTACAGAGAGCATTGAAAAAGAAACTCAATCTACAAATGTCATTCCTCACATGCCTGGGCAAGATAGAACATAACAAAACCGGTAAAAATTATTGCATTAATACATGATAGTCATGAGATTTTAATCCATAAAGTTTCAAGTCTTTTATTGACATGAGGTTTCGAAGGTTATAATAATATCCATATGGAACCTTCAATTGCGAAAGTGTTTGATAAAACACATTCTTTTCCATTATAGAAAGTATATAACATGCAGGAGGGAGATATGTTCTCTTCGATTCAAACCATGGTGCCAATTCGCTCCAAAAGCCCATTTCTACAAGATCTAAACGAGAATTAAGCTCATCCTTTGTCTTACCTACAATATTGAGTATGGTATCAATAATACTTTCATAAACATTTTTCTTAATATGCATTACATCCAAATTATGATGAACATGAAGATATTTCCAATACTCAAGATCAAATAATATGAACTTCTTTTTCCAACAATTTGTATGGTTTATTTCAGATTTACCCCGATTAACCTTTTTTTCTCCCAAGAATTACAAATTCCATTGATTTTTTTAATATTTCATCGCCAGTCAAAATTTGTGGAAGTGAGTGAAACCTTTCTTTTCGATCAAATGCTTTCTTTTGTTTCCTATATGGATGGTTTATTGGAAGAAATTGTCTATGTCCAGTATAAGAGTTTTTTTTTCCATGATTTAACCTACAAGAATATGTTTCTTCTCCACATATTGGACAACCATAATATCCTTTAACTGTGCAGCCTGACATGTTTCCATATGCATGAAAATTATTGATTGTCCATAATAGAACGACTTTTAATGTAAAGAATTCTTGTTGATGTGCATCATAAACTTGAACTCCGACCTCCCACAATGTTATTAGATCTACTATTAGCGGTACTAAATAAACATCAATGTCATTGTCAGGTTTTCGTGGACATGAAATTAATAAAGATAACATCATAAATTTTCTTTTCATGCACAACCATAGAGGAAGGTTGTAAATTATCATGAGAATCAGCCAACAACTATGTTTGCTATTAAATGAACTGTGAGGATTTATTCCATCTGCAGAAATTACAAGTCTCAAGTTTCTAGGTTCTAAGGAAATCTCAGGCCATCTGTGATCAACTTACTTCCATGATTGTGAATCTGATGGATAACGCATTTTCCCATCAAAATTGCTTTCTTCAACATGCCATATGAGCTGTTTTGCAATTTTTGATGATTGAAACACTCTTCTAAATATTAGAATTGTAGGAAAATACCACATTACTTTCGTAGGAACTTCTTTTCTCTTCTTAGTTCATGTGTTATCTATCTTCCACCTCGAAGTTCCACATGTAGGACATAAGAATGCATCTTTCAACTCCTTCCGATAAAGAACACAATCATTTGGGCATGCATGTATTTTCTCATATTCCATTCCCAAAAAATTTAATATCTTTTTCACTTCATACATGGACAAAGACAATTCATTATTTAAAGGCAACATATCTCCAAGTATTTATAAAATCTCTGAAAAGCTATTATCATACCACCCAAAATGTGCATTCAAGTTGTATAATTTGATCAAGGCAAACAATCTTGTAAAGTTTCTGCAACCAGGATATAATAGTTTTTCTACATCTTGTATTAATCTTACAAACAATTCATGATCATTTTGATAATCATCATGTGCAGCTTGAACCATTTCTATTGTACTACGTTGATCATCAAATTAAAGTCTATCATATTGTTCTGCTCTTTTGGTTAGTGGGTCACTTGGAGCTGCCTCTCCATATCAATACCATGTATGGTAACTTTGATCAATTCCAAAGAAAAACAAATGGTCTCAAATCTTTTGAGGAGTATGGAATATCATATTACCACATTGTAAGCATGAACATTTAATGGAGGTTTTATTTGCAGAATTTTGTATTGCAAATACAATAAAACATTCAACTCCATCTTCATATTCTTTCTATCTCCTATCCTTTGAGATCCATGAACGATCCATTTTTAAAGAATAAATTATTTCCAATAGTGATCCAACTTCAAATGGAAAAACATATCAACATTCAAATGTTATTCATTTAACAACCTCTATTTTCTTCGTTAAAAGAAAATTAAAGAATCAATTTAATAAAATATTTATAAGCATGTAATATCTAAGATAGAAGGGATGAGCATTACTATTCTAATCATGTTGACTTTGTTTACATAGATCTACCCTTATAGAATAACATACTGAATATTTATAAATTTAAACAATCCAATTATATATATATATATATGTGTGTGTGTGTGTGTAGTTTTTCCTAGGAGTAGTAAATTTAAAAAGATGTATAATCACATTACAACAAGTGTATATAAATATTAACATATATAATATCAAGTTATGTTATTTGTTTTATGCTAACATTTCTAACATCATCAATTAGGGAGTGGTTTCTATCCCATATAGGAATACATAATTTCTATGTGTCAACCACCAATGTACTTAGATTCATTTTTTTAAATTGATTACATATCGCATTAATTTTAGAAGATCAACTTTTTTCGAATCATTTACAAGATTAACTTACACTTATTCTACCGTATGCTTATTTCAATTATATTACTTTTATTAGGAAGGCCTAAGAATCAACTTTCAACTTAAAGCAACATCTAAGCACTCAAAATACTATGAAGGAAATTTAATGAAATTAATTAATTTTGATTATTTAAAGTGCACATAAGTAATTGTCCCACAAAATAAACAATAAGGCAACCAAAATTTTTATTATTATCTAACGTATCATAATATCCTAAATGATGATGATTATTATTATTTTTACTATAATTATATCATTATTTTAATTTTATCTTTCACAAAAAAATGATTATATATATATATATATATACATACATTCCAACCAAGGATAACTTTTTACTTATATATATTCCAACTAAGGATAACTTTTTACTTTATATATAATGACTTTGTGTTTGAATTAAACTGGAGAAGGATAATAAGTGGTCATCTGGGATGACTATTAATTTTGATATCTCTATCTTTACATTTAAACAACAAATATAAGAATAATAATTATTATTATAATAATCCATAAATCAATAAATAGTTATTAATTTATTTCAAATTGCACATTTACTTGAAGGAAATCAAACATGAGAAATTATTTCTCACTGTTAGTACAATTCTTAGAAAATTAATTATTTAAACAAAATAATTTCATTTAATTATTCTATATATAAAAGTTAAATATGAGAAAATTCAATTCATTAATATAAAAATATTTTATTCTACTCCTAATCCGATCCTAGAACCTTCCATTATGCATTCTAGTGTATTATAGGTTTTTATTCCTTTTTTGTTATTTTTTTAACGAAAATTGTTTAAATCATATTTAAGGCAAAAGCTAATTCTCTAATTTATAAGAAAAATGACATGACATTGGGGAAAAGAAAAAATAAGATGATTTTTTTTATCAAACATGTCTAAGAAAAAGAGAAAATAAAAAGTGTTTTGAGAAAAGGAAAATTTTTATTGGCCATGTATTCTCCTTGTAACTATATTATTTTATTTAATTCTAGCTACTTAAAAATTTTATATAATATTTACTGTACCCCCAAATCTTATTTTCTTTATTTGTGTAGCTTATTTTAACAAATAATTTGCTTAATTTCTCATTTTCCATAATCAATATTCTCATGTATAAAAGGTATATAACGTATATATTCTCTTTTTGATAGTAATATCCTTATTTGTGTAGCTTATTTTTTATAAATACTTTGTTTAATTTCTTATTTCCTATAATCAATATTCCAAGGTATATAAGGTATATCTTCTTGTTTTGATAATAATATCTATCTTTTCTTTTTTTTCTTTTTGTGAGGAACATAGTAATATTCTATTCAAACTTCTCAATGAATAAAAAAATATTTAAAAAATAAAGTAAAAGTATTTAATTGAGTATTAATTTACATATCATTTATTTCTATACAAGATAATAATATATTTTGATTTTGCTGTAATATCAAACATAAAATAAACAAATACGTGAGCTAGACTAATTTATAGATATGACATTACATGTCTCTAGGTCCTTAGGCTAATTGATTTTGAAATGGCATGACTATAGAGCACACATTTTTAGGAATTATAGCCTCCTTTTTTCCATACATTCACAATCTGAAAAACAGAGGAGGAGAGAAAATCCTTGGCCCTCCACTTTGCCTTATTTGACCTCCTTTCCCATGAATTATTTTATTTTATTTTGTTGACATGTGAAAAGATTGACATGACTCAATGAGTAGAAAATTTGGAATCACATTTTTTCTAAATGGCAGTATGATAGGAAGTAGAAAATTGTTCCAGAACTTAGCTCCCACTTTGCCTTCTCCCTTCAAACCAAACTAGCGAACTTAGCTTTGAAACTAGAAATAACACTGTCTAAACGTCATAACCTTTCAAACACTAACATAACCCGTTAACTCCTAAAAAATGTAATCTTACAGTAGTAAACTCTTCAACCTTTTTAAAGTAGAGCCCACCCCAAAACACTATAATCATCCATATTTGATAAACTTAAACTGCTTAACAAAAAAAAATAGGGAAGATTTTCAAATTTTCTGATACATAAATTATTGTGAACTAACCCATTTTTGATACATAATTTAAAATGAGACAAGGAAAAAGACATTAAAAATTAGACTCCTCATTTATAAGACTATCAAAGAAGTCTCAAGGTCCTCCACCAACAAAATCAATGTCTGAATCGTAAATATAGTTCATTTTCTTTTCAGATTTGCAGGAGATCCTCATGGGTGAGAATATTAAAAGTTGGATTCATCATGTACAAGCCACCGAAAGAAGACTCTGGATTAATAATACCACAAAATTGTTGATTCAATAGGAACTTTCAACCGATTCAGTCGGAAGAATGAAAAGAAAAGTAGTTGTCTACCATTTAGATTTGTGTTTGTTTGTGACTTTGTGCTTTGTTGGGTTGCAAGAGTTTTAGAGCATCTCCAACAATGCTCTCTAAATTAGCAACTTAAAAAAATATTAAAATAGTATATTATCTATTTTAGCTATTCAATTTTTAAAGTTAACTCCAATAATGCTATCTATTTTAGCTATCTACCTCAATAAATTATAACTAACTTTTAAAAAATAATTTTTAAGCTAATATATAAAATACCATTTCATCACAACACACAGTCACACACAATGCTGATATATACTTAGATTTAACTAGATAATTATTTTAAAAACAAAAAATAAAATAAATGTTTTTGACCTGAATCAAAAACAAAAATTTATATTTAAGAAAAATGAGATGAAATAAAAAAACAAACAAAATTTATATTTTAGCTATCTAGATTTTGCTATATTTTATTTAAAAAATTTATATTTAAAAAATGAGATGAATTTAAAAATTTATATTTTAGCTATCCAGCCACGAAATCTAAATAGCTAAAATCTAGTTTTCGCTGGATTTTAACTAGATAAAATAGATAACATGATTCACGAAATCATGTTTCACGAAAACATGATTCACTAAATCTCATTTATATCTAAAAATGAGATGAATTTTAACTAGATAAACATGATTCATGAAATCATGTTTTCGTTCAACAAAACCATGATTTTGTGAATCGAAATCCAGATTTCGTGCATCGAAATCAAGTTTTTGCTACCCGAAATATTTTTTTCGATTCACGAAATCATGTATTAACGAATATATGATTTTTCTTTTTGTTTCGATTTATTAACGAAATCTTGATTTCATTGCTAGTAGTATTTTTTTCAATCAACGAATCAATATACTGGGACATGGTGTTGAAGATGAAATTGAAAATACTGCTCAAAACATAATCTCAATTGATGCATTAAAAATATTAAGATTACCTGAATTTTGAATATTTTTCAAAATGATAATCTCGAGTGATGCGTTGGCAAGGAATGAAGACTCGCAATTTCTAGCGAGTCTTCATTTTATTAAATGAAGATAAATTAAATATTATATTCATCACATCATTTTATTAAATGACCTTAAATTTTCATATTATTATTATTTCTCTTAGGGATAAATTAAATATTAACAGATTAATTTTAAAAATTAAATATTATTACTTATTTAATAAATAAAAAATTCAAATTTGAATGTAAAAATATTTAATTTTTTTTAATTTGATCATAAATTTCTTTTTATTTTTAATAAATAATTTTCAACTAAAAATTGATAATTTTTTTTATTAATCTAGAGTAGAATCTAAAATATTTTTACTTATTTTACAAATAAAAAATACAAAACTAATTAGTTCCAAACCAATAAATTCAAAATTAATATTTTCATATCCATGACACTTATAAAAGTGACAATATTTTTAATTTTCAGCCACTTATTCCTTGGTATTTTTTAAGGAGTCAAGAAATTTCCTAGCCTATTAGTATTAACAATGACACTTCTAGTAAGTGCCATAAAAACAGAAAATATGTTCCAAATAATGATGTTTTTAGAAAAATGTCATCACATGTCTAATTACAAATAGAATAATGATATTTTTTGAAAACGCCAACCTAATGAGTTTCTCTAACATGCCTCTTGTTTCTCTCTTACATAAGTGCTCTAAGAAAAGTTACCAGTTACTACCTTTCTCATGATCTCTTAATTCAATGGGCTGTTCATAACTATATTCATGGTTATGACATCATCTAAAGCCAATATATCCGACGACACTAATATTTCCTCGCTATCTAAAAGCTAATTGAGAAGTAATAATGTCTGCAACTCTTCTTCTAATAATATCTTTGTGTGTGTGTGTGTGTGTGAGTTGGTTTATCAACCATTAAAAGATAATAACGTGAGTTATCTCTTCATTCCTTTCTTGATTCTTTAGGTTCACCAATGACAAGATAATCAATACTTTGTTTCTAGGTCTATTTTTTCTCATACACAAACCCTATCTTTTCTTCATAATATCTGCTCTCGTCTTCTTGAAAATATGATTGAATGTACCAACACTGACTTACAACCTAATGATGGCAGATGCATGCATGCACGTAGTCTCCCAATCACTGTCATTCAAATCACCCGGCCTTTGGCTTGCCTCTAATTAGACCATACAATTCTTTGTTTGAGTATAACTACTATTAAAAAAATACTATTAGAAAATAATCTTCATTTGATACTACTTGTTGGGTTCACAAGTGATGGATTCCATGAGGAATTAAACTTTATATAAATTAAAATTAATTTTCAATCTAAAAGAAAACTTATCAAACTATACATTAACATAACAAATTAGATAACATAAACATAACAAATATATACTTAAAATTTTAATGTTGTCTACCAAATCTCATAGTGTAGCATGCATACACAATCAAATTAACAACATAAACTACTTAAATTGCATTAACAACACACACACACACACACACACACACACACACACACACACACACACAATTTTGTATTATACACACACACGTGCGTGCGCGCACACACACAAACACACAATTTTGTATTATACACACACAGACACGTGCGCGCACACACACACAATGCTAAAACAACCACACATTGTACAATGATCTTCCACACATCGCACACAAGATAAACAATCACAATGGAGACTACAAATTTATGGTGGAATTCCCTTTAATGGATGGGGGAAAAATAATTTAAACTCATGGATACCCAACAACAGACTTAAAAGAGAAGAGTTTAATACAATTAATCATCCAACACACAGATCCTAATTTTTTTTGAAGTTTTATACAATGTGCATGCGAGAGAAGCAGAAGCAAAATCAACATAGTTAAACACTATTAATTTCTCTTTTTTTTTTCCTTTCTTTGTTCTTAAATTTTTTTTCTCGTTAGAGGTCAAAATATATGTTTTTCAAAAGTGAGTGCCACACATAAAAGTCTCTCTTTCTCTCCCCCTCTCGCCCTAAACACAACTCATACTATTCTTTGACCTATATATAAGTATTAGAGTCTCTGGATCAGAGCAAGCAAGACCCACAACTACATCATAAGAAAATTATAGATTTAAATGATATATACCTTGTGACCTTAAGAACATTTATCCTGATGATCAAACTTGTGGCCTTAAGATAAGAACATTTATATTCTATGCCAATCAAACTATCATATTGTTGGGTTAGTGATTTTGTTTTAATTTGATTTTTTTTTTGTAAGAAAATAAACTAAAAATTAAACATAATCTACCCATCTCATGCATAACTAACAAACATGCATTAAATACCAATCTAACATAATCAACAAATATTTAATTTTTATTAAATTGTCATCGAACATCAATTGGTTAAATGATTTATATTTTAGAATGTCTCAATGTGATACTTTTTTTTTGAGTTTCACATTCAATTTTTAATTATTGAAAAAATCATATTTATTTTGAAGATGAGGCTGGGTGTGGACTAGAGCTGTGAATATGAGTTGATCCCGATGAGATAGAGTGGTTTCACTAGAAATTTTAGAGGGTCGAGCTCAAAAAATAGAGGCCCAAATAAAATTCGGGCTGTTTGGCCCAATGCGAATAGGCTAGAGGGCCAAACTGGGTTGAGTTGGGTTGGCCCATCTGGCCCATTTTTTATATTATTATTTTTTCTACCATATAATTTAATATTCTTAAATATCTTATTTAGTTATTTTACTATTTATTAGTTAGTTTGTTGAATATGATCAAATGCAATTTGATTGATATATATATATATATATATATATATATATAATATGTAGTGTAATTGAAGAATAATTAATTTTTAGTTTATTTTAGCTTTATCATGTTGATGAAAATGAATTTTTACGTAAAAATATAATTATGCTCAGTTTTCTCATATTCTAGGCTTTTAGCCTATTTGGCTCGTTTTGGCCCACAACCTATGTTGGGTTGGGTTGCTTGCCCATTGCTGGCCCGAATAAAAAATGGGCCGATGTGGCCCAATCATTTGGCCCACGGCTCCAATGGGCCGGGCTATCCCATTTTCCAGCTCTAGCGTGGACTGTGTGGTCTCCAAAGTCGGGAATTGCTGGTTGGGATTTTTCGCGTGCTGCTCGCCTGCTTGACGATTGTTAGTTGAGTTGCAGTTTGGAGTTCTGAAGACACCAAGGAGCAGCGACTTTCTGCGTCGAGAGGAAAAATGTAGGGATGGATTAGGACGGTAGTGTCGACAGAAATGTTTTGCTTAGCTCCATGTTGTGGTTGTGCATCTATGACATGCTGCGGTCTCTGCTCATCAATGGCCTCTGGCATCTCGAAGAAATGCGCGAGACTCAGCTACTGTGCTCTATTTGGCGTCTCTTTGACACTCTCTTGGATTCTCAGAGAATTTGCTGTTCCTCTCCTCCAGAGACTGTCTTGTGAGTTACTTCTTTCTTGCATGTGCCTGTTCGACCTTTTCATGCAGTAGTCTTCCCCAAGTTGATAATTGTCCGTTTCATTTCCATTGTTGATGCTGTACCTATTTGGGGCTTTAATTGTATGAAAAAATAGAAAAAATATGTTTAATATCTTACATCATCAATTCCAAATTTAAAACAAAAAATTATCTCCAAAAATAATTTCTATCTTTGAATATCTGTCTCATCTTATCAGTGATTTGTATCAAAAATTTGTTAAGTATCATCAAATATCATCATAGAAAACAAAGTCAAACTATATATCATTATTGAATTTTATTGAATTATTTTGTACCATTGAACAATAACGAAATTATATGTCACCAGTTAAATTATATTAAATTTGTACCAAAATATCATCAAAAAATATAATTGTATAAATTTTCAAATAATATTAAATACAATAAAGTTATATATTATTATCAAATTGTAATATTTAAATATTATTAAGTATAATCAAAATTACATTATCAAATATTATTGAATTAATTAGTGTCTTATTGGGCAACAAGTTATGTCTTATCATGAAATTACATAAATTTGTAAAAATATCATTAGATATTACTAATTATTGAATATTAATAATATAATAAAAGTCATGGGATAAATTTGATTGATGATGAATAATAATAATATTTAATACATTCATTAGAATTAATAATATAGGGTTTTGATGGAGAGAGAGAGAGAGAGACGAGAAGAGAAAATATTATGTTGTCCTTAAGTTGAAAAAATGAAAATAAAACATTTATTATATTAGGGTCGAGACAATCCAGATGTCAGATGCTTTCATACAAAGAGAAACAGAAAAAATGGATAAAATTTAATTCATAATGAATCTTAACAACCTCACTCAAGTTGGTATGTATACATCACAAAACTTAGCTTCAAGGAAAATAAAAATATTTGCAATCCACTAAAGCCTATGTGAATATGTCTCAAATTTACTTATTGGCAGACACTTTGGTAATAACTATAGACTTATAATGAATATTCTCTCGTATAAATGATTATCGATTTTGATATTTTTTATCATTTTTTAATTTATTGAAATGACATCAATGTGTTGAGTTGTTTGACTATCACAATAAAATATTATCAGACATTCAAACTGATAAGTTAAGATCCTCCAAAAAATAAATAATTTATTGAAGTTCACAACAAATCTATACTGTAGCTTTGTATTTTATATTTTGATTTTGTGGCAAATATACTAATATATAACCCATGATATCAAGTTTGGATAAAATTTTTAGTATATACCAAATGAGAAAAAAAATATTACATCTTCTGAATATTTATTCTTAATACTTAGATAATATCTAGGATGTCTCAAATAATTTATTTGATATTTAATATAAAATATTAATTTTTATTTAGATGTGCCCAATTGTTTATCTTTTATAAAAAATAAATATATTTAATATATATCATTAACATTATATTTTATTCTCATGATTCATGCTGGTATAAATGAGAATAATTTAATATAGATCTCTTAAAGTCAAAAGTAATAAGTAATAAAAAGAAATAATTAAATTACATCATAAGAGATTATTTATTGCCATAAAAATTATTATATAGTTTACCCATTATACACGTGTTTCTTAAAATAATAAAATATGATGGTTGCTTCATAAATATCTCATTTTTAAGATTATTAGTATCATAAATTTATAAAATATGATGGTTCCTAAAATAATAATAAAATATATACCATAAGTTTATAAACTCTTTTGCTACTAATGTATTCTAAAGATGATTAATTATTTCTTCAGATTTAGTTTTTATCATATATATTCACATGTATCTTACAATTAGTTTACCTAGATGTTTTGGAGATAATTATACTTAGTTTATTTAATATAGTTCATTTTTATTTAGCTGATAAAGTATATTAGAAAGAGTATCCAAGATCCTTTAACTATCAAGAAAAGATAAAAAGTTATCATATATAATACTAAAATATGAGTAAAAAAGGTGATACGAAAATGAATATTTGATAGAATACATTACTACTTCATTTTATTGATTTATTTGGAAGATTCAAGTTGATGCTTTGAACTGGATCATTTGACATAGTGGATGACTTAACTATGAAAGATTATGGATGTATCTATCTAATATATATTTTAGGTTGAGATAATTATATCTCTAATTTTAATTTTTTTTTTTGAGGAGATTCACATCTTTTGTCATGTGGGATACCCTCGTTAGAATTTTCTTCCCGACTTATACTATCACAAGCTTTAATAGAATTGTGGTATGGTATGGCACCAAAGGGTATCCTATTACTCTTCTCAAGATTATCTATAGTGGTAGCATAAGGTGCATGCGCATGTTCAATTGTCATTCTTAGAGGGCTAATAATTGCATTGTAGAATAATCATATCATTATAATGTCCAAATGTGCATCTTGTTGGTTTGAGTTCTTGAAAAATAATTTATTATCAAAGAATAATATATTCATATTTGTAATGATCATTTATATCTTTGGTGAGTAATATTAGTTTCATTTCCGAGTACTAGAGTATTTCAAAAAGATTTATCAACACTTATATATAAAGTATAAGTGTTCTAGTTTTTCTCTTAGTTACTTCTTGTTGGGCAAGAGTACTAATATAAAATGTATGGTGAAATATTAAATGCTCATCAAATAATAAAGAAATTTAATGTGAAATATATTTGCAAGATAGACAAAATACTAATTGCATATATATTTAGTGTAATTTTATAAAAATAAACAAAATTTGAGATTCTAAAAATAGACTTTAAAAATATTATTACATTGAAATTATTATTTTATTATTTGATATTATTATATAAAAATAGATAAAATTTGAGATTTTTTAAAAATAGATAATCATATATAGTTAATATAATTATTGATAAAAATTATAAAATATCACATACTTTCTTGTATGGCAGTGCTATAAGTTCATCAAACATGTAAATAAATTAGATATAATATATTCTTATAATTATATTTCTAATGTGTCAAATCAATTATATTTTTTTAACTGACTCATTTCATAATAAATAAAAGTTAATTATTTCATGATTAGTTTCATTATTTTTAGCTTATCCAATTATTATTGTCCAAGATGAGAATATATATCCAAGTTGACATGTGACATGTCTCAATTATTAGGAAAGTCATTTTTATGGTCTATTGATCATGTGCAAAAATATCATAAGAAAACAAAATATTGTAGTTTAATTATTTAATAAAATAATTGATTGAAAATAAATTTAGATATAACTCAGATACAAAAAAGGTGTATTATAAAAATAGATTCAATATTAATATTATCATGTCTCCTAGAGTGTGCAATGTGCTATTGGCCACAATAATATTAAAGGTGTACACTCAACAAAAAAAAAAATAAAATACAATTATTTGTGATATGAGTGATGGCCTCCCAGAGTCTATGATCCATGAGTTCAGACTTAGGTGAAGTGAAGAAAGAGCAATAGAGGTATAATACATTTCCTGATTAAGGATAATGAGATCGGCAAATGTACATGCAGAATATTCAATTTTATATTAATCAATAATTTATTGTATAACTTCTGAACCTCAAAATATCTTTAGTAAGGAAGAATATAAAGTCTAATGCTTCTGTTGCATGTGTTCTAATCTCTCATTAAAAATGTAAGTCATCATCAACTCTTTTTCTCTAGAAGCATCTCTTATGACTTTTTCATTATCATTATGCAAGGAAGATACTGTAGTAGTATGATTGACAATCTCAACTTTCTTAGATTTAGATATAGCCCTAGACACCTGAATCTCAACTAAGGATATATCTTCGCTAAATAATGTATTTATGTTTCTCTAAATAAGTATAAAATATTATGAATCTTATCACTAAATCACTTTAATTCAATCAAATTAGACAATATAGTTATCACTCTATTAATTCACTCACACAATTATGTCTATGATACAAAATGAGTAGTCTTATTTTGATTATTTAGTTTGTATGATAATAACTAAGTGATATTATCATATAAATAAAATATTTTAGAAAATATATTTAAGTATTGAAATCTTAAATCTTTTTGTGTTTGATAAAATTAAAATATATTGGTCATACTCAGATTATCAACTATCATGAATAAATTAGTAAACACATACCAATCACTAACTATAAATTTGATTCAATTTCGAGTGTATCATTTAATAAGTATAATACATATCTGTCACAAAAAAAAAAATACTTGCCAAATTGATTTATTGTGATTATATGTTGGTTTTAAATTTTGACTGGATTATCCAACGTGGTCCTACATTAATTATGATTATTACTTCTTAATAAAACAAAAAAAATTTAGCAACCATAACGCCATGCAGTCCACTGTATCATGTAGTCCAATGCACCACACATCAATGCTACACCATGCAGTTCCTCCACCATACATCAATATAGCACCACGTAGTCCTTGCACCATGGCACCACACACAAATACAATACCACGTAGTCCTTTCTTCATGGCACCACACACCAATACAAAACCATTGTACCACACAGTTTGTGTACCATGCAAAATACTAAATTTCTTTGCCATACCACACATTGTGCACTTACCCATTGTCTCCATCATTGCACATCATTGTTTGCACCATTGGATGGTGAACCGCCAGCCACATCACCATGCGCCACCACAATATGCTTTTCTTGCTTCTAATCCTCAAATACCATGTTAACAGTATATGGTTTTTGGTGGAGAGAGAGAGCAGGAAGCAGATAAAATATTTATGTTTTCATTAAATCAAAAATATAAAATTAAGCATATATATTCTAAGGTTGGGGCATCTCACTTGTTGGGTACTCCTACGAAAAGAGAAAATAAATATATAAAATATAATATGAGATAATCAATTTTTACAATCATGGTTCGAAGATTAATAATACAAAAATTATGCAGAGTACTTTTATGCTACAAATTTCATATGCACAATGCACACCAAATTTATTTAGTACAAATTAAAAATATAAAAATAAACACAATATTACAACACTCCACTTAAGTTGATATTTAAAATCATAAGTTCTTAGCTTGGAAAAGAAAAGCAAGTTGAGAATTACTCAAAGTCTTCACAAAGACATATGTTTATTGATATGACTTAGAAATATAAGATATGATAATAAATTTATTTTATATTTTTATTATATTGAATTTTAGTGTATTTTTTATTATTTTATTTTTTAATTATTTCAGTTATAGGTTTCAAAACTGCTGGGATCCTCAATAGATGGCATGGGCCAAAAAATGTGTCAGGAAGAGCATAATTTGAGGTGCCAAATGGGCAGTGCTTTGTTGGAAATTGGCATGGCCCAATTTATTGTGGCCCAGTTGAGCCATTGTTTTGTGCTGGACATGGACGAAAGGGGTCCCCATGCCGTGCAGCATCAGCACGGAAACATTGTTGATTAGCTCAGTATGATTTGATGGCATGCCTTCTGAACCAAGCATGCTGGGTTGGGTTGTGCTAGGTTTGGCCGACACTTGCATGACATTGCCAATGCCATTGATCACTGCACTGCAATCTGGCCAGTGATAGGGCCCAACCCACTGTCCATGGGTCTAGTCGAGTCATGTCGTGCAGTCTGATTGTTAAAAAAATGATTGCTGTTGGTGTTGAGTCAGCAATTTTTTTATATAGCTGATTTTTTAAAAAAGTCAGCCATGTCCGTGCCACGTGCCATGCCATTTTGTCAAGGATGCAAGTTGTGCCTAGCATGACATGATCATGGTCTATGCATGATTCTGGAATGTGCCGCATTGGGCTTGACACAGTTGAATTGGGCAGTGCTTTGTGTTTTATCTGGGCTGCCTAGTCTATTTGACATCTCTAAGTACTATACGTGTGGAAAAACAAAAACTATGCCAAGCATGACATGGACTGAAAAAACTATGCCTAGCACGCCACAAGTTGGAGTCATGCCTGCATTGTGCATGGGGTGACCTGTGGCATGATTCGTGCCATTTCAAGCATGAACAAATGGGTTATGTGCTGAAGCATGGTATGACCCAATGCCTTCGATACGATCAACATACATAAGTATTATGTGTTGATTTTGTGTGCATGTCCATGTTGGAAATTAAAATATAGGAATATGAAATCCATTCTTTTAATGTTATTTTTTGATTAACATTATAATATGTCATTAAAAAATGGAATTAAAAAAAATTTAATGGATTTCAGCTGTCAGATTTCTATCAAAAAAATATAAAAAATTAATATTTTAATATAAAAAATATTTTATAAATTATAAGTTAACACTTATAGTTTTTCATACTCAAATGTTAATTTATTATTTCTCTAATGTAGTTCTTTCAAATTCTCAAAGCTATGATTTTATACGTTTTTTTAAATTTTTTTAAATATTATATAATAATATAATTGTGTAGATTAATATTGGTGGGCAAGTTTTAGCGTTGTGAATAGAGGTGTCAAACGGGCTGGCCCAGCACGGCACGGCCCGTTTTTCCCGTGCCCCGCCGTGCTACCGTGCCGTGCCCTGCACGGCACGGTATTTTAAAGTCGGGCACGGCACGGCCCGTGGGCACGGTTCGGCCGTGCCGTGCCGTGCCCGGCCCGATCGGGCACGTTTGCTCAACCGGGGTCCGGGTCCCGGGAGCCAAGAGGCAACAGCAACACGCAACCGGCAACACTGTTGCCGGTTGCGTGTTGCAACAGCCAAGCACGGGCACGGGCGCACGGCCCGTGCTTGGCACTTGGCACTTTGACTTGGCAGAATAAAAAAAATTTTTTTTTTTTAAATTTTTTTATTATTTTTCTGTTTATCTTTATTTAAGTTTATGTAATAAATAAAAAATAAAATTTTTTGTAAAAAATATTACATTTAAAATTAAATGTAAGTATGTAAAAAAAAAATTAGAAAATTTATTTTTTTTTTCAATTAAGTTTAGCATTTTTTAATATTATAATGTATTAATTAAATATTAAGATTTAAAGTTAATAAATTTTAAAATAATATTTAAATCTTAAATTAATAATTAAATACATTAAGTTAGTAAAAATTTTAATTAAAAAAAATTTAAACTACGCAAATAAAAATTACCATTCATGCTTTTGAAACCAAAACTCCGAAAAAAAAAGTATAAGTTTCAACTTCAACACAACGTATAATACAAAGTACAAACAAAGCGTATAAAAAAAAAATATCGAAAAAAAAGAGCAGATGAGCATCAATCGTCAAGCGGCATATAATGAGAATCATCAGCCGCAACATCAAGATCAGTATCATATGGGTCATCATCATCGGCAATCAGCTCCTCCGCCATCGTAGTGGATGTGGATGCGACTGCAGTGTCTGTCATAGTCCCAGCTTCAGCACGATCACTGATGCTAAATCTCGATTCCTCCCAATCCTTCAAATATGCCAAAGCCTCAACCATATCTGGACGTAATCTCGATCTCCTATCCGAAATCACGTTCACTGCAACAGAAAAAGTAGACTCCGATGCTACGCTCGACACCGGAGGAGTCAGTAGATCCCGTGCCATCCTAGATGGCACGGGATAGGCGGACTCATATGATTTCCACCACTGTAATAAATCAAGATTCTTATTGTCAGAAGGTGATAGGATTGAGCAGTAATCGGTATCTAAGTACCGAGACAGCTCGCTCCTATGTGAAGGTCCACCCCTACGTTTCCCCATCGCTAGGTTAATGGAATAAGCGTCATCTCCGAACAAGGTATCAGTGTCCGTACTCACAGTCTCAACACCACCACCACCATACCTAGTATCGTAGTATGTATATAGGTCTGTCAACTTCTCGTAAATGAACCCTTCAGGTGGCTCTTTCAGGTTCATGCACGAGGAAATGAAAGTCAGGGTGTTTTCAACCCCATCCACCTTAGCCCTAGGGTCCATGCATGCTGCGAGGCAATAAAGAGATGGAATGGTGGACCAGTACTTCAGGTACTTGGTCTCCATCTCTGCAACCATATGGGTGAGCGTCGGGTCCGCTCGATACATCCTAAACATGCTACTAATGTTGCATATGCAACGGAGTGCAATGCAAGTGGTGGGCGTATAAACCGACGAACACATGTTCGTCGTGTCATAAAATATCTTCAGGAATTTCATTAATGAAATTCCTGAATCCCAGTTAGTGTCGTCAACAATAAGTTCGCCACTCTTACTATTGACGTAGTCGGATATCACGTGTTCGTATCCAACACATGATTCCAACATCAGGTACGTGTAATTCCAACGATGTCTCACATCAGATTGGAATTTCTTCTTCTTAAGATTCGCAGACAAACAGAGATTACCAAACTCTTGTAGTCTGCGAGGAGTGCGAATATACTTGAGTGCATTGCGTATATTTTCCAACGCGGGGGAACACACCTTCATACCCGCTTGAACTATCAGGTTAATAACATGACACATGCATCTGACATGAAATATCTCTCCTAAAGGTGCGTCTCTAATATTCCTAACAAACATATTGATCGCTACTCCATTATTCGCAGCATTATCGAAAGTGACACTAAAAATTTTATTTTGAATTTTATATTCCCTAAATATTTTCATCATACACTCAAAAATGGCCGGGCCATCATGAGGATGAAGAATCTCTGTGAATCCTAATATTTTTTTATTTATTGTCCAGTTTGAATCGACATAATGACTAGTGATACATGCATAAGAAGAATCATCGTGACATGTCCATATATCGGACGTCACGGACACCACTCCACTAAATGCCAAAAATTCCTTAATTATTTTTTGTTTTTCTAACTTATATATCTTTAGTATGTCACTCCTAGATGTGGACCTAGGAATCCTACGATAGGATGGCTGAAAATAAGTCTGCATGATGCGCACTACCCTCGGATCTTCCGAAAATCTGATCGGAAGACCCATCAATGTGATGAGCCTGGCCATGCCGTCCCTACCCAACTCGCTGGAGTATACGAAGGGAGTAATCTTTGAGACTGAACTCGATCCAGTCTCAAAAAATGTAGTGCCAAGTTGGGTTTGCCTAGGATCTAACGGTCCATGTTTTTTGGAGCATATTTCAGCATGCCTCTTTAGGTGCCCAGTCCCACATGTACTCTTGCATGTTAAAAGTCGCATACAATATTTGCACTGTGCCATTTCATGTTCCTCACCCCTAACATCTAATTGTGTTATTATTTTAAAATGTGTCCAAACTACAGAAGTCCTCCTAGTTTTTTGTTTTTTAGAACTTTGGGCTGAGATGACAGGAGAAACCAAAGTTTCAGGAGCCACAGACGTTTGTGTAACACTAACATTTTCATTTTCAAAATTTAAATTTGTGTTAGGTGAATTTGTCATTTTTTATTTTTCGTACTTTTTTCTAGAGAGAGAAGCTTTAGAGAGAGAAAATAAAAAAAAGTAAATTATATTACCCGGTAAAAGCAATGAGGTCACTCACGTGCAAGATGCACCGCAGGAAGCTTTGATGTTCAAAACTCAAGTTGAGTTTCACGAAAATCCAAGCCGAAATCAAAAACACGAGGGCCGAGAGAGAGAAGCACGGATTATGTGAGAGAGAGAAAATATAGAGAGGATTAATGTTTTTGAAAAACATAAATTTTATAGGGAGGGGGGTAGACTTTATAGGCTAATTAAAGTTTTTTTTTAAAAAAAATTATTTTTTTATTATTTTTTTGAATTTTTTTATTATTTTTAAGGGGCAGAATCACGAGGACCGTCGGATTCTGCCCCCTAGCCGTTGGAGTCGAATCCAAGGGCTGAAAATCGCTCAAAATTTCAAAATTTTTTTTTTCCCGTTAGATATATCGATTTTCTCGGTTTTCGGCAGAAAATACCGCGGGTCGGGTCTGTTTGGACCCGACCCGCGGTCTTTTAACCGGGGGGGGCCCTGAGCGGCTGAGCCTGATGTGTCGAGTGACTCGAGTCACGACTCGTGAGTCGCGACTCACGCCACGACACGCGTGGCACGCCGCCAGTGCCACGCGTGCCTGCGGGACCGGCACGGGATGGACCCGTGCCGGCGTGCCGTGCCTAGGCACGGCACGAATCGTGCCTTGCTTCGCCCGGGCACGGCACGGGCCCGGGCACGGTTTTTGAACGTGCCGCGCCGGCCCAGGCAGGGCCGAACCGTGCCGTGCCTCGTGCAGGGCCGGGCCGGCCCGGCCCGTTTGACACCTCTAGTTGTGAACTTATAGTTTATTGGCTTTAGATTCACATCTGAGTTTTTTGTAAAGTACACATTTTTTTTCTTTTGTTATTCTTTTTCTAGAAGAATTTTAGAATAAAATAAATATCTATTCTTCTTAGAACTCTCTCATATTTAAAAAATAAAAAATATTGAATATTATAAAAATGATATATTGATTTAGATAATGATAATTTAATCAAAAAGTTTGAGACTAAGTTATTTCCAATTCATAGGCCAACCTCAGATTTTACACCTAAAAAATTTAAAATAATAAATGAACATCTTTAGTATGGACATACTTCAAGATTACTATAATTAAAAATTCTAAAGACATTGAAGAAAATTTAGTATGATATATATATTATAAAAAAATTATATTTATAAGAGTCATGGTTGAACTTAATATTTTAGAAGATACATCATATAATACATTAAGAAATATGGTATATTAGATCTCAATTAAATTCAATTAAGTAGTAATGTTGTTAAACTTAGGTCAACTTCATGCTTAGTGATTTTCTTTATTTACTATCAAAAGTCTATAAAAGAATGTATGACTAGGTTAATTATTAATATCAGTATGTCACTTAAATTTGTAAAAGATCCTAGATTAGTTTATTCTATGCAAAAATATTTTTAATCTGCTTATCATAAGATTTTTAAAAATTATGAGATACAAAATAAAATATTTAACACATTATTTGATAATATTTTAAATAATATTGTGTCAATAAATATTTTCATAAGAACTTATATATGATTCTTTAGCTAAATTATAAAATAAAAAATAATTACATTAGTCATGAGGTTAAAATATTCATATATTTTATCATATACTTTGTTAGTTCTGAGTGAGAAACTAAATAATGTTAGGATTTTATGAGATTTTCATCTTCATGATAATCATGTTATATGAGTATTTATCAAAGATTTTTAGGAAATATGAGATACAAAATAAAATATTTAACATAATATTTGATAATATTATAAATGATAGTGTGTCAATAAATATTTTTATCATAACTATTATATATGATTCTTCAACAAATTTTTTTAATATTAGGTGTATGTTTCACGTAATGATCCTAATAGTATAAGTTTGCTTAAATATAGTTTTCCTCTTATAAGAACAAATATATTATATATTAAAATATATTAGAATACCTATCACACCTATAAGATTTTTATATTCTTTGTAAGTTAATAGATATAAAATGAAAAAATTGATATTAATTTCAGATATCATTAAAATTTAACATATATGATGTTATATTCATGTATTAGATAACAATATATAATATTTAATTACGTTAATAATAAAATTGATAAAATAATAATTAACGAATTAGATTGAGATATAATATTTTTATTGTAAAATTTATAAAAGAATTATAATATAATTAATATATGTCTGTATGTATACACTCTCAAAATTTTCATTGTACTTAGATACATATGTAATATGAATAATAATTTAATTAATATAGAAAAAAACTTATATTATGGTGTCATGATTATTGAGATGAAATTTGTTTTTTAACATATTTATTTTTTATTTAATCTATTTATTATTTAACTGTTTGTATGAATCATATAGTTAAGGTCTAAGAGTTAGAAAATATTATTAAATTCATATCTATTTGTATGAACCACCTATAAGAATCAAATGATATAATTTATGAATAATTAAATAAATTATTTAAATATTTATAAACATAAGTTCATGGTTTTTGTGAGTCTTCGAGTATAGAGTTTGATATCATAATAAAATATGATAATTTTTTTATTTAGTTAACTAAAGAAAAATTATAGAGAGGTCTGTTGAATGGGTGTAAGTTGTTAAGATATTTAGACATTAAATATTGCTTCATATTATTCTATAATGATATAAAAAATTCTAACATATTAAGTTTGTTAAAATATTGAATTTATTTTTCTCGTCTAAATTTTAATGACTATGATTTATGGACTCTTTTGTTATTTAGGATAAAATCAAAATTTTTTTTATGATTATGAATATTATTTAAAGTAAAGATAAATACATTATTATTATATATTATTAATATTATAACATACATAAAAAATTAAAAGGATGTAAGTTTGAGCCCCCAAAATAAAATCAAAAAATTATAAGTGAATGATGATATACATAAAAATTGATATTGAGACTTGTAGCTATGCTATGATGACCCGAATAAGACAAAGTAATATTATGTTACTGATATTGTACTGACATGCATTTCTTTTATTATCTTTTTTTAAACATTTAGATTTATATTTTGACATATATATATTTTTTTATTATATTATTTTATTTTGATATTCATTCACATTTTATTTATAATTTAACTTTTAAAAATAATTTGATTTTTTTAAATTTTATACACACACACACACACACACACGTATAGATAGGAGCCCAAATGCCCAACTCACTTGTTGCAAATCTTTAGATAGGTCTGATAGGCTAGGGCCCTACTGGCATAGGCCTTTGGTACTGTAACACATCAACAACTTGTAATCAGTTGATTGGGCTGGTGCCTCTGTGCTAGCTTGTGGTGGCTAATCCAAGGTAGGTTGGGTTATCCATAGGTCGGGTATAATGCATGTGGAACCCAAGCTAACATAGCTCGACAAGTCACAATTATGTAGTTGGGCTTCCTTTCTTGTTGGCATGATGACTCGGCTAGGCATAAAAAATAGGGTTGTGTCACCCTGACATGACCCATTGAATATCTCTAATTTGGGATAATCTAATTTGAGAGCTGGGTGATGTGGTATCACCTATAGTTGTGTTAGCCTAGCATAACTAAAAGTAACATTATGTTATTGGTATTGTATTGATATGCATTTCTTTTATAATTTTTTTTTAAATATTTAGATTTATATTTTAGACTTATGTATATTCTTTTATTATATTATATTATTTTGATATTTATACACACTTTGTTTATAATTTAAATTTTTAAAAAAATTTGATTTTTTTTAAATTTTATACACAAACACACCCACACACATATTGATAGGAGCCCGAATTTTCAACTCACTTGTTTCAAATCTTTAGATAGGCCTGATAGGCTAGGGTCATACTGGCATAGGCCTTTGGTAATGCAACACAACAACAACTTGCAGTCAGTTGGCTGGGCTGGTGCCTCTGTGCTAGCTCATGGTGGCTAACCTAGGATAGGTTGGGTTATCCATGGGTCGGGTATAATGGCGTGTGGAACCCAAGCTAACATGGTTCGACAAGCCACAATTATGTAGTTGGGCTTCCTTTTTTGTTGGCATGACGACTCAGCTAGGCATAAAAAATAGGGTTGTGTCAGCCTGACATGACCCATTGATTATCTCTAATTTGGGAGAATCTTGTTTGAGAGCTGGGAGATGTGGTAGAACCTAGAGGTACACCATGAGGTAGGAAGGTAGTTGTGACATATTTTTCTTCAGGAGGTCAATGCATACGTGGGAAAGGTGTTGGACGTTGCATTGCACCCTTAGTTATGACAGGCATCTCAAGGTTTGAAGGTTATACAACAAAACACTAAATTAACTGAAGTTGGTTTTTCTATGTTCTTGTCTATTGGAGATGTTATGTTGGTACTTTTTCAATTGTACTCTATATTTGGTCATTGGGTTTCGGTGCTATTGAATTATGTATGTTTTTATTCACTATATTTTCTGCACACTATCTCAATCTAGAATTTAGATAGTTGGATAATGCATTCTTGAAATTATATCTATGCTATAGGCAACTGCACTATTTTTATTTATTTTGTTGAGGATAGAAGTTTTGGATATTAACATGGTTAATTATATCCTTGCATGGGTCAGGAAACATAATAATATTAATGTTGACTATTTTCTTTTGATATGTTTTTACATGTATTAGGATTTTATTATAATTTATTTTATGTTAGTATTTTATAAAATAATAAAGTGGTAATATTATTTTTTTTAATAATTTTTTTATGCAAGATTGTTTGACCATATATATGACTTTCTTAGGAATAGAGAGAGGTGGATTGTACATATTTTTCTTGACTCATAAGAGTCCTTCTAGATGTGTATTTTTATTGATTTATTAGTGATTCACAATCAACTAGAACATCTTTTTCTATTGAAATATCTAGAGTTGAATATTATAAAAATGATCTATTAATAGTGAGACATATTAGTTAGAAAGACATACAAGCGTTTCTTATTCGACATGTGAGGAGAGTACTTGAATGACCATATATATTATATTAAAAAATTTTATTATTTTTAATGATGATTATGCTTGATTTAATAGTTATGTGTTTAAGAAAATATTTTAATTTTTTTATTTTTGTGAAATTTTATGAAAGAATAAAAATTCAGTTTGAATTTGATATAAAGATGTTGGGAAATGATAAGTAATTGAAATATAATTCTCATTAATATTTTTGTTTTTTTTTTTGAGCAGCACTAGATAATTTGTTAGATACCTGGTTATTCTAGCAGTGATATTCATGTACAGAATGAGAAAGCTGAGATAAAGAACTGGTATCTTGTTGAGATAATTATGACATTAGTATATCATATGAGTGTGCCTATGAATGAAATTTATATGCATAGATATTTTTGGAGAGAAATAATATTAATAATTATTTTCTTAATCAATTGAATGCCATTTTTTATTTTCTTAGGCCTTGTCTCATACTAGTTGTGCACTCATGAAAGAGATTTTTTTAATTTTCATCTAAGATTTTTGAGTATACCTATATTGTTGAAGACATCTTTAGGAATGGAGAAGATGACATCATGTGTCATCAAGTACGCTTTTATTGGGTATTTTAGTATTCAAAAGGAATATGAGTGTTATTAATCAAATATTAGAAGGGTTATTAAGTATTAATGTGATATTTTTTGAAAATAAGTTATTATTTATTATCTCAATCCAAGTGAATGTACCTTTAATAGATATGTCAAATGGGTCAGTCAAAATGACCACATGTGTTGATGGATGGTATAACAAGGTGCATTCTGCGTGACTTGCACGACAAGCATGATGTGTGGACTGCATGTGCTTGTTCGTGCAAGGTTTAATTATGCAAGGTTTAATTATTCTGTATTAGTCATGAAATACACATACCTCATTTAAAAATATGGGTGTTTCCTTTGTAATAGTTGGCCTCTGACTGTCAACAGTGACAATGACTCACATTGTTGTCCTGTCGAATGACTAACAAAATATAAACAAAAAAAGTATATAACATCAGCAATTGGATTTCACTCACTCTGATATCGGCATAAATTAAATGGTGATTGGATTTTTGCCAAAATAAAGTAAAATAAAAATTAAAAATAATTTTTTTAATTGAAAAAATAATCTATAAATAGGAAATTAACGTTTATAATTTTTTATACTCAAATTGTGATTTATCTTCTCCCAAAATCTCATCTCACTAATATTTTCTAAAATTATGAAATGTGAGCATTACTATTATATATAATTTTTTTCTATTATAATATTATATGAAATATAATCACGTAATTTAATATTAAATAATGAATTTTGTGGTTGTCATTTGTGGTTTTTCAATATTAGATTTGGGTGAGTCAGGTCTAAATTTTTACAAGTTACTCATGATTTTTATTTCAATTATTTTTTATTATATAATTTAAGAATTTAAAAAGTAAATTTTTTTCTTCTTCAAAAATTTTCTAAATTTAAAAAAAGAAAAATACTATTGAATATTATGAAAATAACAATTTGAAGAAAAAGTTTGAAACAAAGTTATCTCTTAGTCTTTGTCAGTTTCTACTCTGACACCTAAGTAAATGAATATTTTTAGTATGAATTTATTAAAATATTATTTAAAATAAAAATTCTACGATTATAAAAAAAAGATTTGGCATAATGTAGATGTTAAAAAAAATATATACTTAAAAGAATACTAGTAATACTGAATATCTTAAGAAATATTTCAATTAATATGCCAAAAAAATATGATGCACTCGATCACAGATAAACTTATCTAAGTGGAAGAATCATTGAATTTCGATTAATTTCAATTTTAATAATCTTCATTAGAATATATAAAATATAAAATAAAACATAACATAATATTTGATAACATTTAAAATAATAGTATAATAATACATATTTTCGTGAGAATATTAGAGATCTTTTAGTTTAGATTTTTTATGTTATGTGTGTGTTACATTATAAGCATAATAGTATAAGTCAACTTAAAAGTTATTTTCTCTTTATTTAACAAATATGTAATACATTAAAGTATATTAGAACATATAGCAGACTATAATACTTTTATGTGCTACATAATTCATTAGGTCTAATAAATAAAAAAATTTAATTGAATATTAAATATCAATATAATTTTATATATCTGATATTTTATTTATGTACTTGTTATTAATATGTGATATCTAAATACATAATATTAATTTAATAATTAATAAATTATATTAAGACATAAGATTTTTTTAAATTTATGAAAATTTTTTATGATGTAATAGGTATGTGTTGGTCAGTATACAATTTTATGATCTGCATTGTATTTATGTGCATATGTAATATGAGTAAAATTTTTTATTAATATAGAAATTATTTATATTTTAGTAACATGATTATTGATATAGAATGGAAGTATTTAAAATATTTGTCTCATATTCTATTTTTTTATTACTTAATTGCTTGTATAGATCATATAGTTAAGATTGGAAGGGTATAATAATATTATCAAATATATCTATTTGCATGAAAAAACTAAACAAATTAGATGATAAGATTTATGAATAATTAAATAATTTATTTAAATATTATTAGAATAAGTTCAATAGTTTTTGTGAACATCCTAGTAAAGAGATCAATACTTTATTGATAGATGATTCTTTCATTCTAGAGGTGTCAAACGGGACGTGCCGGGCCGGCTCGGCCCATTTTTTCAGGCCCGCCGTGCTTTCATGCCGGGCCAGGCATGGCACGAGGCCTGGTTGGCCTCGGCACGGCATGGCACGAGCCCAGGCACGAGAAATTTCTGTGCCAGCCCAGCCCAGCCTGGTTGACATCTCTATTTCATTCAATTAGCAAAAGATAAATAATGAAGAATTTCATTGAGTATGATAAGCTATTGAGATACTTAAACACATATTACTGTTCTATTTGTCACATATTATTATTATAATATTAATATGTTGAATTGATTGAAATTACATGAATTCATATTTTTCGTGCTATTTATATAACATTGATTTATTGATCTTTCTGATATCTACATAATATTGATGTATATTTTGTGTGGTTTTGATTATGATTTCAAATATGAGAAAAATATTACATCCAAATATTATTGTTTTATCATATTTAAAAGATTGAGAGGATGCACGGATAAGTCTTTAAGATAATGTCAAAGAATTGCAAGTAGTTCATAACATATAAAAAAAATAATGATGCCTAGACTTGGAGTTGTGATTATGCAAATTAAAAAAATCAATATTATATTTATTTTATTGTTATTGGTTTTGGACTGACAAGCATTCTTTTTGTTTTTTGATACATATAGATATAAATTTATTTTTTTAATTCAAAGTTGAGTGAAATTTTTTATGATATTTATTTACATTGATTTTCATATATATATATATATATATATATATATATATATAGAGAGAGAGAGAGATTACAAATTAAGATAGGGTTGAGGGCCCTTGCTATGCCTAGGGTAGGCCCTTGCTAGTCTAGGTTAGCATTGGGTTGAGTCAGACACAAAATCATGTTTGGTCCGTCTGTGTTAGTATTGACTTAGTCTGACTAAACATGACATGATCTATTGGACACATCTACTCTTTAGACATTGTAATATGAAATTATTTTCATTGTCCAATTGTTATTTCTCACAGAAGAGTAATGTTTGATTATTTTTTGTCTATATTCGATATGACTAGTATGACTATTTTTGATAGAGTGATGATACTTCTCATAGTGCAGTGCTCTTATGGGAGGAGCCTAGTGCAAATGTCTCACTTAACACAAGATGTGAATCTTCTCTAGAGAGGAAGATGAGAAATAGGAAACTTGATGATCTCAATCCAAAAATATATCTTAGGTGAATATGTCAATATTTGTTCCAAATGAGTCTTCTGTCGTATTCGTATATGCTATCCAACTTAGAGTAATGATTTGGTCTTTTTGATTGCATCATGAAAGAAACCTAGGATGTGTTATACTTATTATATTTTTTTTCTCGAATACTTTTTTATTTTTATTTTGATACTATATATCATAGTTTTTTATCCTCAATTAACATCTTAGGATCTTTCATTCTTTTTGAGGTATTAAGTCATTTAGACATATAGTTCTATATAAATATAGGCAAGCCAATAGTCGGATATAGATGGATGTATACAAATATATCATAGAGATGGAATCTAGGAGAAAGGTTGATCAACTCAAGGTTATATTAGTAGCGAAAGGTTTTATACAAATTATGACATACTATTGAGATATTTTATCTCATGTGATTAGAGGTGTCAATTGGGCCGGGCCAGCCCGGACCGGCATGAGACACGGCACGATTTGGCCTTGCTTGGGCTGGCCCGACACGAGAATTTTCTGTGTCCGACCACGGCACCAATCGTGCCGTGCCGTGCCGAGACCAACCGAACCTCGTGCCATGCTTGGCCCGGCATGGTATAGTGACCCGTTGGTACGGTACCTCGGCACAAATCGAGAAATCGAATTTTTTTAAAAAATTAGGGTTTTGGGCGGAGCGGCGGGGCGACGGTGTGTAGCCGAACCCCTATTTTTTATATATTAGGGGTTCGGCCTGATCGGGCCGAACCCGGCGGATTCGTGCCGCGGGCTCATGCTGGATTGACATTCACAGAACTGTGCCGGGCTAGGCACGGCACGATATAGTAACCATGCCGTGCCTGGCCCGACATGAAAGCACGGCCGGGCCGGCTAAAAATAGGCTGGGCCGGCCCGGCCAGGCACATTTCATTTGACACCTCTACATGTGATTAAAATAATAATTATTAAATTATTATTTTCTATTATAACATCATACAAATGAATTATGTATTAGCTCGATATAAAGAAAATATTCTTTTATAATGATCTTGCAAAAGACATATTCATGTAGTTCTCATCATGATCGCTAAAGGTATTTTGTGGCCTAAAAAATCTCATAAGATATAATTTGATTGATTTTTTTTATGCTTACTATATTTGATCTTATAAAGTATGTATTAGAATATTCTTTTTTTTTTTTGATATGGATATGAAGATGAGTCTATGATATTAGTTGTCTACTTTGATGATATTTTGATTATTGGAGATAATCAGTCAGATATATCTCAACATATATTATTTCTACAGAAGTTTCATAAGAAGGATCAGGTATATGAAATATTTTTTTGGAATTGAGGTCTGATATATAAAAGATAAGATTTATATATTTTATTTGAATTCGGTATATCGGGATGTACTCCTTCTGATACTTGATCTAGTTGTAGACTTATTTATATATATTGATTCGTCAGTTGATTCTATTAGATTTAAGATGATTATAGGAAAATTTATATTAATAATAATCAGGTCTTATATTTTATATGATGTTAGTATAGTTAGTTATTTTCTAAATTTTCTTAGACATATTCATATAAATATAATATTTAGGATTTTTAAATATGTGAAGAATACTCTAGGATATGTATTTAAGTTTAGAAATTATGGTCATAGTCATATATAAGTATATTTGGATATTAAGTTTTTATATATTTTTTCGCAGGTAATCCCGTCTCTTGGAAGATGGGACATATAGTTGTTTTGAGATTCAATGCAGAGAAATAATACAAGATTATATTGTGGTTACATATGGGCTCCAGTAGATTATTCATTTCGTGAAGTAGATTTGTCTATCAGTTCAAAGATTAATTATATTTTACTGTGATAGCTAAAGCCAGACAACTTGTCATAATGCGGCTAACTCATTGTTCAAAGAGCGGACAAAACATATTGAGATTAATAGTTATTTTATTTAGGAAAAAATAAAGCCAGACAACCTACGTGCCTATTAGCTATTAAACTGCATATTTTTTCATGAAGCCTTTTAGAGGTTGAAAAGTTACTTTCCTCTTTTCTAAATTAGTGATTTGTGATATGTATTCCTCAAAATCAAAGGAAAAGGGTATTAATTATTTTATGTAACTTATGAGTTGTCTTATATCATTATATATATATATATTATATATATATATATATGATTTATGTTTTTATATATATATAAATTTAACTTTTTATTTTTTTAGGAATACACGACTCTCTTCTCTATGCAAAACCATATAGGTTCGTTAAGTCTCAACACTTCCCATTGTAGTGGCTATCTATTTTTACATATATCTTGTTCAATTGTGAAAGATTGAATTAAAAATGATATTTTTGGCAACATAGTTATCACAATGAGTGTAGTGCTTGTGCTACTCAGTATGCGAAAACTAAATTTTTCAACCAAATGTACTGAGCATGCAAAAGAGAAATGTTCATAATCATCAACAATATCTATTATAATAATGCTTTTGAAAAAAAAGCTTATATTAGGTTTTCGAATGCAAGAGAGACTAGGTGAAATGTGTGGGAGGGAGGAAGAAAAATGTGAAAAGATAATTTTTTTATTAAAAATGAAAAAATGTATGTTTGAATACAGAATAACCATATGTATATATATGGTTTGGGGCAACCCAAACCACACACACACACACACACACACACACATATATATGGTTTGATTGTACATGTCACAAAAATATAATTAAAATTAATATAACATAAATTAAAACTCAACACATTCCTTCAAGTTGGATTGTACATGTCGCTAATCATTGGTTTGGATGAGAGAAACATAGTTTGTAATCTTTTGAGAGCCTTTGTGAAAATGTCTACAGTCTGATCGTTGATAAGTATGTAGGTTGTACTAATTGAATTATTTTGAATCTTCTCAAAAATAAAGTAATAATAAAATTCAATATATTTCCTCCGCTAATGAAACATTGGGTTGAATACAATGAGTCAGGCTATCCAATTGTCATAGTAAAATGTCATCATTCTTTGATTAATTGACAAAATTCCTTTGGTAAGCAACTGGTCTATTAGAGCTTACATGTAGCTAACATCGTAGTTGTGTACTCTATTTATATATTAGATCTCAAAATAATTATTTGCCTTTTGATATTCTAAGAGACAAGGTTACATGCAAAAAAATATAAAAATTTATGATAAATATATTTTTTTGTAATCATGTAAACCTAAGTATCTGACCTAGTTAATATGCTTTTGTATGAATTTATTAATAAAAATTTAGAAAATAATTAATTATATTCATAGTTTAAGTAATATTTGATTTAGTTACTATTATATAATATATCCTGTATGATCATCTTATATCTAGCTAAGATAATTGATTAACTAATATATATAGTTTATATTAGCTTAAGTGGTGAGTTAGCAGGTACACATCATGACATATTGATGTCAGATAAAATATCTAAAATATGTTTTCTTTGAGATAGAAATATCATATCTCCTGATTACTTGATCTCTATTTATACCAATAAAATATGCTAGGCATCTTAAATCTTTTTTTTTAAATTGTCTATAAAAATAAATTCAGTTTAAATATACACACTTAATTATTTTTTGTAATTCAAATATTATTGATATATATATATAACTAATGTTCCCTACTCACTTCCTGATCTATGCCGGAAGAATCAACAATAGTCTTACACATATCTCCAAAGGTTAAAATATAGTATGTATAAAAAAATTATTAAATCATATCTTAGGAATCTATTTTAGGTCATAAAACATCTTCTGCAATTTATACATCATACTGGGATATTACAATCAGTAGCTGAAATACTAAAAAATTTAAATAAAATATAAGATACAAAGCATGAGATATTATCTTTTTTTTCTCTCTTTATCCCATAATGGCCACGTAACTAATCTGCACAACATAATAAAATTTGAATAGTGTTAATTTGTAAAGATGTAGTCATGATTGAGATTAACAAAAAATCACATATCATATTTGATAATATTTTGACTTTTAGAGCATTCATGTTCTACCACTCTAATATATTAAAATTTGAATCATCATCACAAATATAGATACCTTCTAAATTTATATCTAATTCTGATTTCACTTATTCAATTGATGATTCAATATTTTTAATAAAAGTATAGAATTTAATACCCCCTCTAGTTTTTTCTTTTACCTCATATTGGAAGATTTTTTTTTTTGAATTTCAGCTTGATCTATTTTTTTATCACTCTTTACTCAATGAGCTTCAACATAATTTTCATAAAGCATGTACAATGCCTCACGAAGAGTAGTAGCATACTCAATTTTATCAGCTTCAGAATCTAAACCTATAGCACAAAAATTAATTAATTGCAATCATCCCAATATTTATCGGGCCCATCTCTCATCTTCCTAACTATGGGGTGCATAAAATTATTTTCATTATTGTATTTTTCATCCATAAACTTTTTGATATTATAATGTTTGGGAAGAAATAGATTTAATATTAGATATTTAGAACATATAAGAAATATGTATGATATTATCAAGTTATATTTGACAAATTTAAAAAGCATGTAAATAAAAAAATAATAAAATATTAGTGAAATAAAATAAATAAGTAATAGCTGAAATGATTTTGGTAACTTCATTAAATTCTTCTAAAAAAGTACAAATTTCGATAATTTTTATTCAATCTTCTTCACTAGGTTAAAATATGTAACTCAAATCTTTCTGTGCATATTTTGGAAAGATATCCTTGAACACTAAGGTACTTGATAACATAACATATGTTGTATTCTATTTAGAGCAATAATTAAGGATAAGTTACTTTGAAGGCAACTTTAATCGCTTCACAATATCCTCAAAAATATTTACATGCCTTTCTGATTGTATTATATACTTAACATTTTCTTGCATATTCTTAATGATTTCTCCAATTTCAGACAATTCATCTTAGACTAAGAAATTTAAAATATGGGCACGACATCTTACCTGAAATAATTTTTCACAAAGAGAAAACTGATTTTTGTATGAAGATTTTTTTTTCAACATGCGAACAACATTATTGTAAGATACATTATCAACTATCACTGTCTAAATTTTATCTTCGATCTCCCAATCAATGAAATATTTACTTAATGCATCACAAATAACAACTTTGGAATGAGGTAGAGGTATGTCGCAAAAATTGAGAACATATTTTTGAAGTTTACAAATTTGAAATTATGAAATGGGATGTGATAACCATAAATCATATATAAATTTTTGATTAGTTGATTTTCATATATCAGTAATTATACTTACTTTATTTGCACGAGTACCTGATTGATAATGAAGAGTTGTAGTTTCCATTAACAAATTAAACACTTCATACTACATAAATAAAAATGATATATCACAAAAATTGAGAACATGTTTCTGAAGTTTTTAATTTGAATCAATGAAATGGCAAGTGACAATCATATATATAAACTTTTGATTATTTGATTTTCATATATCAGTCGTTATACTTACTTTATTTGTAGATTTTAACAAGGTTTTAACTTTTTTCTTCTCTATTTCATAATCAGCAAAATAATCTTTTTTGAATGTTGCACGAGTAACTGATTGATAATGAAGAGTTGCAGTCCTCTTTAATAAATTAAACACTTCTTACTTCACAAATGAAAATGATAAATCATGAACCATAATCATTTGAGATAATATCTGTTTGATCTTAGATTCATCATATTTAAAATTTTGTACCTTAGCTAATGTTTCAGACTTTGAAAAAGAAGTTTTGATTATTAGCTTCTTTTGCCCGGACAACTGTATTTTATTCTTTTTTGACAATTCTTTAGGTGCCTATTATATTGAGTTGTAGGACCACCCTTGATATACGTAAAACAACTCTTGTAATGAATGTATTATGTCTTCTATGATTTGTCAGGAAGTGTGACTATTTTAAATTTATTTCACACTTTAGATGTAAACTTTCTTTTTTTTATACACTTTGCATTATCATCAACACCATCAACACCGACATGGGTAGATGTTGCATTTTTTTTATTTAAATTAACACGTGTTGCATCAACAATTGTAATAATGTCTATTATAGGACTTGTTTGTGAATTTTGTGAGGATAATAGATTTGGAGAATGATTGTTTGACATTCTCTTGATTAAAATTTATCACAAACTATCTGTTCCAATAATCTAGTAGAAATTAAAATAATTAGGAAAATAAAAATAAAAAAAAAGCTTGAAGATGAATATAGAAGCAATGAAACACGTATTTTATTTGGCAACTTATTTGCTGATTTTCTTCATGTCACATTTAGTAAAAATCAGTCCCACTCCCACATTGCTCTAAATTAAGAACCAATTCCATCACATTCAATTACTGGCTCAATTTGTATCTATAATTATATTTGGAGGCATATAATGTGATACTTAGGTGTCAAACGGGTCGGGCGGCCCGGGCACAGCCTGGGGCCCGTCCTGGTTCAGCCGTGCATGACCCGGCACGGCATGATTTGGAACTTTGTCGCGTTTGACACCTCTAGTAATACTACAAATCGCTAAGATGAATACTTATAGCATCATACACCATCAAAGGAGAAGTCGGTGTGTGTAGATTTAATGCATAAAAATGTGTATTTATCAAAATCACAAATAAAGAGTTTTAATGCCTTTATATCATAATTGAAGTTATGAAAATTTCTCATAGTTCCACAATAAATAGTTCTAATTAATTATTAGTAGTATAACAACACTAACAAATATGATATAAAAAATTATTGCATAAGAATATTAAGTAATATCAAATTGACCTAAAAAATATTTTAAAATTTATTATAGTTCCAACTTAATTTGATTGAAATGCAACTATGTAAGGCATGAAAAAATATAATTTAAAGTCAAGTTTTATACATAAGCTAGTAAACTAAACTTGAAACTGAGCCTTAAATCATCAGTGCATATAACAATAAGAGATGGTGGCTTCTGTACTCGAAATGCCAGATCCAGATCCATTACTCTAAGGTAACAATGGATTTGTTCACTCCAATCAAAAAAGATGAGACCATTAAAAACTAAAATATATGAGAAATATGAGTGCACAAATATAGTACTATAAGAAATAGCATCTAAACATTTTTTTAATTTTCATACCAACACACTTTATAGAATTGTAAAATATACACTTTAGTGTATAATATATATTGATTTATATTTTCAATCAATCCATTAATTCATTACATACAACATAATGATGTTAAGAAAATTAACATAATTTAGTAAAAACACATGCGCCAATTAAATGTACATACTAAATTTTGATATATCAACACAACTAACACTGCATCCTTATAATGAACATTCATATATATGAGTTATAAACATATAATTAATTTTTGGATAATCCTTAACTTTGTGAATAATAATGAACTTCAATCACTCATAATATAATTTACATTACATCATTTATAACATTAACTTTCTAAATAATGTGTCCACACACACACACATATATATAATGGAATACCATAGAACTCACAATACTTATAAATTAGGTACTTTGGTGACTAACAAATTCACATTACATAGTTCTAAATTTTTTTTATTCATTTAAGACAAATGAACTTTTTTTATATACTGAAAATAATAAAATCATCTTTTAGTAGTAATTATAACTTTAGAAATACCATTTCATGTTAATAGTGACCTTAAATTCATTAAAAGTGCTTAAAAACAATAGGACTGATTTTAAGAAAAATCATGAATTTTCAAATACATGTCTCTCATACCATAGGTAGGTAATCATTTAAATTAACATGTGCTTTATCTAGTTCATGCAAATTAATATGAACAACAATACTGCAAATTTCATGATCTTTCACGTGGGTGTTAATGAAAAGACTTAAACATGAATCATGTTACTAACCTAGCTAGATCCATAATAATGAAAGTTGAAGATTCATACCATTAAGCATTTATTGAAACCAAAATATCAATAACTCAATAGTACTATATGATTGAATGACTATATAATTATAATCTTATGATTTATAATGTGAGTCATATTATTTTTACTACATAATTCTAACTCATCATCGAAAGTTTAACATAGTAACTACATGATTGAATAGTTATACGAGAGTACATACAGAGCAAAAATTGAATACTAAACATTTAGATACCATGGATGATTATTTATCTATCTCGAATTTGTGCGGTGACCAAGAAGATGGCATAAACAAAAAAAAAGAATGGAAAATTGAAGATCTCAAGCTAGGCTGGATCCTCAGGGCTTTCTTTCACACACCCTTAACCAAGCATTAGAGTTCAAAACACCTCGAAAAGAAACACAAATGTTTCTTCTGCAATTGTAAATTGCAAATGCATCAATAACCTAAATTGTAACAAAAGATGAGAAAATTAAAAAAAAAAAACAGAATGTCAGATATTGTAACTTTGTAGTTGACAACACACCCTTAACCAAGCTTCTTTTAATGATTTGACGGTAGATGACAACTAACAAGGTTATCTCCAAAGAGAATTTCGAGCTATTAGCATTGCGGAGATTGATCATTGCCTCCATTCGATTCACAAGCCTGTTCATGACTGATGACTCACGAGCTTGTTGAATTTTTTTATCACATGATGATTAACGATTAGGTTATAGGAATAGCTGTTGAACAGGCTCGTCAATGTCATTCACGAGCTTGTTTACAAGGCTGCTCACGAGCCACATTCATGAGCGACATTCACGAGTGTTCATGAGCTTGGTTCACGTGCTTGCTCATAAGCCTGGTTTAAGAGCTTTGCTAATAAACATATTCATGAGCATGTTCATGAGCTGATGGGCTGAGTTTGAGTGTGCTTGGGCTCGGCTCATTTAACTTACGAGCTTCAAAATGATGTTCGGGCTTGACTATTTTAACTTAATAAATAAGTTCGAGCAAACTTTTAACGAGCCAAACGCCGAGTAGCTCGGCTCGGTTACACCCCTAACCTTGGGGCCTCCAAAAGCCCAGGAGCCACAATGCTCGGGGAAAAGTATCTTGCTTGGGGTGATGCACGATGATTTTTGAAAGGTGTTGGTGGCAACATAAATCATTGCGTCTCACCTCGCCTCTAGAATGAGCTATCATCAAAGCTCATTCTTGGAATGAATTGTGCTAGTTTGTTTGTGTGTGTGTGTATATATATATATATGTATACTTATATTAATTGACTTCTATATATCTATTTATATATGTAAACATATATACATACATATATGCACGCTTATTTATATTGTTGGGCAATTGTGCTTCCACGGTAGTGAGATTAAGATACAGAAACAATAAAAACACAAAAAACAAGTAATATATATATCCTAATCCAGCAATCATCCACAACAGAATTAAAAAAAATGAGAAGTAAACACCGAAAATAACGTGGTTCGCTAGTCGCTCAGTATGACTAGCTATATCCACCAGAAAATGTTTATGCGTTACAAATTAAACCAACAGAAATATCTTACAGTATGCAGCACACTGTATAGTCGTGATAAATCGCGCAGAGAGAAGAGAGAGAGAGAGAGAGACGATGAACAGTTCCACGGGTCCATCAAACATCCACCCAAAAATAAAATTACAAAATATTTTATATTAAAACTTTTCTCGGTTCATTTAACCGGTCAACGGAATCTCCGTTATTGTGCTACTGCTACATCCCCGGCCTCTTAATATTTCTTTTCCTGCACTTATATGAAAATATTAAAACAGAAAGAATATTTGGTTATACAAATAGATTATTAAATAAAAATAAATTACATATACAGCATACATATATATGCATGTGTATTTATGTTTAATGTCATGTATATGTGTATATACGCATACATATGTATGGATACACATACATATATACATATATACATATATATATATATATATGTATACTGTCTATATATATATATAATTGTATAAGTATTAGGTATATACATATATATATGTATGTATGTATATGCATATATATGCCTATATATACGCATATAAAAATATATGTCCATATGAATACACACACACACGCACACAAATATATATACATCTTAATACACACACAATAATGTATATAAAAATTGTGATTATTAAAATTTTATTATTTTATTTTGAAAATTTGAATGTTTGTATTAATAAGAAATTTTAATAATATTTTATTTTTATGTTTGATATATTTTATTAGATTGTATTTTATTAATATATAAAATTATAAATAATATTTAGTGAAATATAATATATATATATATATATATATATATATATATATATATTAGATAAAGTGCGCATCAAAAACAAGTCTGCACCTAAATTGTGTCTTGTGTCTAAAGGTTCCAAAAAAATTGTGTCTTGTATGTCTTACACCTTAGGTAATTATGGTTCCAGAGCAGATTGTCTCGATCAATTTCAGATCATTTCTCCATACTTCTCTAGGGAGGAAGAGTAGAAGAGGACCAACCCATTTCTGCTTTGAAAATATGTGACTGAAAATCTTTAGAATTTGGAACAAGATAGTTATTGGAGATTTAACAACCAGAAAGAAGCTTGCACTGAGTCAAATTGAATTCTAGGATAGGGTGGGAAATGAAAAAAGTCTTGTAACAGAGGAGTTTAAGGAGAAAAAATGAGCAAAGGATGCCAACTTATTTGGAGGGGAAATTTCACCAGAGCTTTTAATGATTGGGAATTGGATCTAGTAGGAGACTTACTAGATGTTTTATTTGGTGCCATGTGGGCGTTATTCTTGTTTTGTTCGGCATCATGTGGGCGTTCCCGTTCACGATCAGTGATACTCTAATAAGTTGGAGGGGCTTTCAGTGTAGATCATCTCTTTATTTATGGAGAGCATTTTTTTTTAGGGAAAAAATGGAAAACGGTGTGAAAGTCCATTCCATATTGTATTTTTGGATAACTTGGAAGGAAATGAACAAATTAGTCTTCAGAGGAGTGGGACTAAATATCCAGAAGCTAAAGAATTCTTTTGTATATAATTTGCGGAGTTGGAATTGGTTGTATACAGGAGTGGTAGGTTTTCACTTTTTTTTGTCTTTAGATTTTATCTTTGAACTTTAAGCTATTTTTTTTATCTGCCGTGGCTTTTTAGTCTTTGTTAATATAGTTGATGTTTATTTATCCAAAAAAAAAAAAAGAAATACTTTCATCAGAGATAAATGTCATAACCATCTTAAATTCTTATTGTATGCTGTGCTAGCTTATGAAGTTTAGTATATAATCTAATAATCAATACAAAAAGTGTGAAAATTATTATATATATATATATATATATATATATTCAAAGGCATTATTATATTTGATGATTTTTATATTTTTATTAAATCTTTTTTTATTATTTTATAAAATAAGGGAAAAATATGTGTGATTTATATTAATACTAGCATATTGAATTTTATTAGAATTTTAAAGTTAAAAATATTTGTGTGAGAATATTATTATTATGATGAGTGATTATTTAAAAAGTCTTTGTGTCGCGTGCATGTATTGTAGGTCATGTC
The DNA here is from genome assembly GCA_029783825.1 of Sapria himalayana. Classification (NCBI taxonomy): domain Eukaryota; kingdom Viridiplantae; phylum Streptophyta; class Magnoliopsida; order Malpighiales; family Rafflesiaceae; genus Sapria; species Sapria himalayana. Next base: position 4,828,608 of record JAREIK010002107.1, on the reverse strand, counting down.
TTAGTGCAATGTCAAGTATCTTCATCTAAATGTGATAGGTCTCAAATTTAGGACTCATCAGGCATGACCTCTTTGATTTTTAGGGATAAAGTATTGAGATAATAACCCCTCTTAGATCTTGTACTGAGTGCGAACCTTGTACACTTTGCACGACCTCTTCCATGAAATAAGTGAAAAATATAAAAAAATTGTGATTTGAAATAAAAAATAATTATTAAGCGAAACATCTACAATCATTATTAAAGGTAATGAAATACATAAAGTTATTTTTCACTTAGTAAATCATATCAAATAAGCTATTTTTCACATAAGCCTAGCTGGTATGATAGGAAGTTTAAGTATATTTTTATAACTAATAGACACCACAATTTAGGACATATTTCCTAAATTATGATACATAATTTAGGACATACAAAAACACATTTAAAAGAGTCAAAGTGCAAAGTTAAATAGTATCATAAATAAGAAATTTAGATAATTTATCATTTGTTATTACAAAATCAAGAATTATAAATAAAAAATTATTATTTGTGATATAATTGTTAACTTATAATTGGTAACTCACAAGGCTGAGTGCTCTCATACAAATGAAATAACTACACGAGAGAGTAACGAGATGACTGAATTTCAAATATTCTTGCAAGCAATGTAAAAAAGAACATACTCTTCAAATACCCGTGTCTGTAAATTATCACATGAAAATCAAAAGATAATAAAATGAATATCAACAGTCATCCACTCTTCTAATCTATTACTTTATTGTGACTCTGGAAGAAAAGAAAATCAAGCATTCTCTTACTGGGGAAACATAATAATGGAAACTAAAGAAAATTATGTTCCTTAAAAAAATGAACTAACTCCTTTGAGATCTTGTTGTAGGGATCAACACTTATGGTGATCGCTCGAAAGAATGGTTTCAAATACAAGCAGTTCTTCGCGTGAGCTTGGGAAGCTTCATGTTTTTCATACTATTTTCGGTAATAATGATCGGCATCAAGGATCAAAACGACATGCGGGATTCATGGCACCATGGCGGATGGATTTTGAAGATCACGGCATGGTTATTGCTTGTGGTTCTCATGTTTTTCGTTCCTAACATCGTCGTCTCCATTTATGGTTTGTTTATCTCTCATAGCTCAGACTCTAGGCTTACATTTTCTCTCTCTTTCTCCAATTCTTAACAATTTTTTTTTAATTATTTGAAATTCTCGCTAGTAGATTTTATTTGTTCTTGACAAATTACTTTTGTAGGAACCATATCCAAATTTGGAGCAGGCTTATTTTTATTGGTTCAGGTGGTATTCTTGTTGGACTTCACCCACTCATGGAATGACACATGGGTTGAGAAAGATGAACAAAAATGGTGAGTTTTTTTTAGTATATCGTATTTTTTATTCTTTTTCATTGCGCATATAGTGAAATCTTCATAAATGAATATTATTGAGATCATGAGATTTTATTATTTCGCTGGGATATCGATTAATTGACAAATTAATATTTATTAATTTAAAGTGAATTTTTGGAATTCAATGAAATTGAATTATAATTAGATGAATTTAAAGAGGTCACAAGCTGATTTATGTATCATATTTATTGAATTAATATAAAAAATATATTTATTTAATTATTTATTATTGTGCGTACAGTGAATCTTCATAAATTAATATAATTGGGATCATGAGATTTTATTATTTCACAGAGATAATAATTCATTGATAAATAATATTTTTTAATTTAAAGCAGATTTTTGGATTTCAATGAAATTGAGTTGTGATTAGATAAATTTAAAGAGGTCACATGCTGATTTATGTATCATATTTATTAAATTAATATAAAAAATACATTTATTTTATTATTTATTATTGCGCATAAATAAATATTATTGAGATCATGAGATTTTATTATTTCACAGAGATATTAATTAATTGATAAATTAATATTTATTAATTTAAAGTGGATTTTTGGAATTCAATGAAATTGAATTGTGACTAGATGAATTTAAAGAGGCCACAAGCTGATTTATGTATCATATTTATTAAATTAATATAAAAAATATATTTATTTTATTATTTATTATTGCACGTATAATGAAATCTTCATAAATGAATATTACTAAGATCATGAGATTTTATTATTTTACAGAAATATTAATTAATCGATAAATTTATATTTATTAATTTAAAATAAATTTTTGGAATTCAATGAAATTGAATTGTTATTAGATGAATTTAAAGATGCCACAAGTTGATTTATGTATCATATTTATTGAATTAATATAAAAAATAATTTTATTTTATTATTTATTATTAAAAAACAATGAATATTATTTATTGAAGAAATATTACTATAAATGTTACTTAACAAGTTAGACCTCCATAAACAATGAACACTATTAATTTTAAAGAATTATTAATTTATAATATTATTGCGATCATACATTCATGTAAGGATATTCTGAAAAAAAATATTATCTTATTATCCTATTGTAATTGATATTTTTCAACTAGCCCAAGCTTGGACCGAATAAAAATATTATTCACGTGTAAGCGTAACTACTATATTTTGGGTTCCTAATATTCCAATTGCATAACCTCAGGTATCTCACCTTGCTTGCCGTGTCCATTGGATGCTACGTGTCGGCATATGCATTATCAGCCATCTTGTTTATGTGGTTCAATCCCTCTGGCCATGACTGTGGCCTGAACATCTTCTTCATCGTCGCGACGCTGGTTCTTACTCTTGTTTTTGCCATAATTGCCCTGCATCCTGCAGTGAGAACAACTTCATGTTCTGTCTTTGCTATCCTCTGCGCCGCCTATATATGGCACGTATGGCGTAATTGTGCTGCGTAACTTGCAGGTCAATGGAAGTCTCTTGCCTGCCTCTGTGATTTCTCTTTACTGTGCTTATGTCTGCTACACCGGCCTCTCCAGTGAACCCAGTGACTATGTCTGTAATGGTCTGCATGGTAAAGCAAAGGCAGTCACCATGAGCATGCTCGTGGTCGGGTTGCTCACTACTGTTCTGACTGTCCTTTACTCTGCGCTTCGTGCTGGCTCTTCAATCGCATTTGTTGTGCCTCCTTCCTTGCCAATTAAACCAGGTGGTTTTTTTAACAACTACCATTTTTATGAATATCTGCTCTTTATTGTCGCTTCCTCTTCGATTATCAATTCTTTTTCTTATATTAGTTTAAATAACATCTAGCGTGCCGTGCCGGGCCAGGCACCGCCCGTTTGAGCGTGGCATGGACATGCCGCCATGCCCGGCTTACGTGGCGGTCCAATTGCAATCGGCCACGTAAGCAAGGTCCGGCTTACGTGGCCGGATTTTTTTTTAAAAAATTGCCCACCCCATCGGGCGATCGCCCGATGGGAGTTGACCCATGATTCATAGCTGGTCCCGAGTCCCGGGGCCGGTGGACCATGCCACTGGGCCAAGCACATGAGTGACATTGGTTTTTGTGTAGAACATCAAGTTTGGAGAAATGAGTTAACTAGATAGTTCGCATTAGAAAGAACAAAGTAGGGTTAAAAGTTATATCTAATTTGGTAATAGATAGATAATTTATCTTTTCAATTAATTTTTTGTTCACAAATGAGTTAGCTGGAAAGTTTACATTAGACAAAAAATTAAATTTTAACTTAATGGAAATATTCAATTAAGAACAACCAAGAAATAATTATCTTAATCCTTTTTAGTGATAATTTAATATTTTTTCTATAACGGATAATTATGACCGAAGATACTATTTGATCTAGGCGATTCTTAGCTCATTTTTTATAATAAGGATGTTATTATCATACACATTTAGTAACATAAATCTATTATTTTAATTTTTCCAAAAAAAATAAAGGATAATTTATAATATATTTGTGTAAACCAAAAGAGGTGACTGTCAGTTTTAACTTGCAAATTGAGTTTGACTATACTGCTTGAAACTTAGATGTTTACTTTATATATATATATATATATATATATATATATATATTTCTTTCTTTCTTTCTTAAAATTTTCATTAAGAAAGACATTTTCATGGCTAATTAGTATATACTTTATGTGAGAGAAGTTGTCAGTGATACAAGTATTCATATTTCATTTTCTGCCAATCTATCTTTCTATTTGAATTGATCTTCACGATGAATATTCATCTGCAACCAATAACATATCTTTTGAAAAATCAAGATAATAGTTCTAACATCTCATTAGAATGATATGTATTTATCTCTTGTAGTCTTATAATATAGTCTGATCTTATTCTGGATGAGATAATATCTGTGAAAGAGAATTGAATATCATTGTACTATAAAAAAGAAGCAATAATACTTTTGAAATATGATACTAACCATAATTTATTTATTTCTAGTAGAGAGTAATTAGAAGATCAATATCAGAAGATTCAATTGCATTATCACTCGGTTTCTCTTGAGACTCTGCTTCATTCAATAATATTGTGTATGTTCTTTTCTCGTAGAATAGACACGAAGTTTTGGGTGATCAAATTTCATTGTTCTCAACTCATTACGAGCTAAACCTGATATAGATATGGGAGCTATCAAATTGATTACACTTGAACTATCATAATATGAACTAATAAGTTTAAATATAGTAGAAGAGTTACTTTTTGTATCTACATGTATATACAGTGTATATACAATGTGTATACGCTAAGTGTTTATACTATGTTTCTACATATACACAATGTATATGCACAAATATATATTGTGTATACATAATACATACGTATATATCTAATAAATGTAAAATTTGAAATTATATATTAAAAAAAAAAGATTATGCAACATTAAAAAAATATTTAATTTAAAATTGAAATATAAATTAAAAAACTTTTAAAAAATATTACATAATAATATAATTGATAAATATATACACTTTGAGCGTGATGGTGGGGACACTCTTGCTCTCACCTCAAGGTCTCTTAGACTGTCCAAGGTGCCAATCTGACTTCGTGAAATATCAGGTTAAAATAATATATACACTCTAATATGTGCAAGATAAAATATGACAATATGATCTTTTAAAATGTGACTAAAATATAAAAAATATGACAATTAATAAAATCACATCATCATCTGTATTCCATTGTGGTGTTTAGACTTGATCTTGAAAATTATTTTGTGTATCTTTTTTAATTTTTTAAGTATGATAAAGCTTCAATAATAATTAGTTATAATTTAGTCATCTTATCTGAAATCATATTTGCAGTCACAAAAAAATAGACATTGATGTTATATTAGATATCATAGAGATTAACAAAGTACATATTATTTATATATTATAGTAAAAATAAATGCATATGATTTTTATTAATTTAATATATCTAAGTTTTTCATATTATTTTATGACAAGATAAAATGGTAATTTGTATTTAAGTATTTTGACAGCTCATACTTATTCGATTGCTCTTGTTGCTTATCCTTATTAAAATGGATTAAAATAATCATGCTTTTTTTTAATAATTATTTATAAATTTTACCCTCTTATTTTTGTCGTCGGGTAGATATGTATTTTATTTTATTTTTTATTTTTTTGATCTTAACTCTAAGATCAATATAGGCAGATAAGTAAAAAAAAAATGGATGATCGTTCATTATTTTAAATATTTTATTTTTATCTCAATAATCATGTAATCAAAATATGAGTACTTATTATATTAATCAAGGAAGCATGGACACAACTCACTACAGCCGTGTCTGTGTGTCCGACACCTGGACACGTGGACATGACATGGACACGGTACGGATACGTGTCCGATACGCCACGTGGTGTATCATTGCACAATCCGTATCCGATATGCCACGCGGCATATCGGATGGTTGCGTCGGCAGACGGCAGCCTTATCCATGCCTATAGTGCCCAATGTCCGACTACGTCGGGTGGCCAACGTTGCCCCATGGGCGACGTTGGCCACTGGCAGGGGGTGGGCGCGATTTGAGGGTGAGGCAGAGAGCAGACGCGATTTGAGGGTGAGGCAGAGAGCAGGCGCGATTTGAGGGAGAGGCAGAAGCGGGCGCGATTTGAGGGAGAGGAAGGAGCTGGCGCGAATTGAGGGGAGAGGCAGGGGCGGCACGAATTGGGGGGAGAGGCAGGGGCGGCGCGAATTGAGGGGAGAGGCAGGGGCGGCGCGAATTGAGGGGTGAGACAAGGGCGGGTGTGTTTGAGGGGGAGGCAGGAGCGGGCGTGTTTGAGGGAGAGGCAGGGGCCGGCGTATTTGTGTGGGGATGTACATAAAATAAAATATTTTTATAAAATAAAATAAAATATTTTAATAAAATATAATAAAATATTCTTATTTTATAAAATAAATAATATATATTTATTTTATATAATAAAATATTTTAATTTAATTTAATTTAATTTAATGAATTTTGTAAAATACATAATATTTATAATTAATAATTTTTATTTTTATTTTTTTTATCATGCCGTATCCTAGTCGAATCCATATTTTAGTTTTTTAGAATTTATCGTATCTCCGTATCCTGCCGTGTCATATCCCCTTGTCCGTGTCCGTGCTTATTAGATATTAATTAAATATACTATTTTTTTACACCTTCTCCTAACTACAATGTATGTCGTGAGATTGCATATAGAATAAAATTATAATAAATTTTTAAAAAAATTAATTTCATAATCTGATTTATTAATTATTATTTCATTAGATTTACTATTAATAAATTCGGATACGTCGGATTTTGTTAACCAACACATGACTCCAAACTTAGGATGTTGAATTTTCACAGTGTATGATATCAAGAGAGAATTGATTTATGTAGATTATAAAGTTTTTGTAGTTTATTAGATTTTTTTAATGTGTTTTAATATATTTTTTATTTATTATAATAACGATAAAATTATTGATGGAAGTCTTGCTTAAATTCATCTCAAGTATTAACGAGAATATTCTATTTGTCTTGTATTATCATAATTAGTGATTTATCCGTGATGATTGATTGATCCGAGTATGATTGTTATATTTATTTTTTGCGGTAATATAAGTAAAAGTTCCAAATGGGCCTTGCCGTGGCGGCCTGGCCCATTTGAGCACGGCATGGTCGTGCCACTTTGTCATGCCAGACACAACATGGTATGACTCCCATGCCTTGCCGGGCACTGCACGGGAACTAATCAACTGGCCCGGAACCGCACGATTGGCCCACATAGTGCATGGTCATGCCTGATCGTGCTGAACCATCCATGTCGGAAGCCCATTGTGTGAAAATGCAACGGGTGGCTAGCTTACGTCCCCGACCAGTTGCAATTTGCCACCTAAGCAAGATTTGGTTTACTTGGCTGGATTTTTTTTTAAAAAATAACTCACCCATTGGGCTATCACTTGATGAGACTTGACTCGTGAACCATAGTCGGTCCCTTGTCCTCGGCCCGGTGGACCTTGCCACCGGGCCAGAAATGTGGGTCATACATGGCCCAACACGGGGCATGGCTCATTGGATCGTGTCGTGCCGCGGGTTGTGCTCGGGCCACCCCGTCCGGTTGATACCTCTAAACATAAGAAAACTTAGCTATAGAAATATATTACTCAACTGTCAGCATACGAATTGAATTAGATAATATGATTCATGTTGTGGATCAAACATATTTATATGAGAGAATTGATAGAGTAATACAAATTGTTGAACAAATATATATTACTCAAGAATATCTGTATTTATTTGATGAGTGATATATTATTTTGCAGACACATATTCTTAGGAGACTACTTTGTCTGGTAATTAATTCTTGAACAAATTGTACATTATGTACTTGCTCAATTGTTATATTATACACATGTTTATTGAGCACATACACACACAACACACACACACACACACACACACACACAACACACACACGTGCACACACACACAACACACACACACACACGTGCACACACACACAACACACACACACGTGCACACACACACAACACACACACACGTGCACACACACACAACACACACACACACGTGCACACACACACAACACACACACACGTGCACACACACACAACACACACACACACGTGCACACGCACGCACACCACACAACACACGCTCACACACACCACACGCTCACATACACACACATGCACACGCACACAATACACACACAACCATCTCACACACAATACACACACACATCACACACACAACACACACACATCACACACGCACACACACGCACTCACACAACACACACAACACGCACACACAAACACACAACCATACACACACCTGTTACAGATGCACACACAGGTGCATTCATGCATGCCAACACCCTCTTTGGGAGTTTAGACTAGAAAATTTTTCTTGTGATGCAGCCTTAGCTTTATGTGTGTATGTATGTATGTATGTAAGTATGTATATGTGAATGTATATGTGTGGGTGGTCATGTGTTTGCAGCAGAGAAGAAGCCATTTTTGGAAACAGGAGGCCAGCAAGTTCGCTACTCATACACCTTCTTCCATCTAATATTTGCTCTGGCCAGCATGTACTCGGCTATGCTTCTTTCTGGATGGACCAGTTCTTCGGGGAGTTCTGAGCTGGTGGATGTGGGCTGGACGTCTGTCTGGGTGCGTATCTGCACCGAGTGGGTCACTGCCGGGGTATATGTGTGGACCCTCCTGGCCCCGTTGTTTCTTCCCGATCGGGAATTCTAGTTGCTGGCTAACCAGCACAGCACACGGTGCTTATAATAGTGGCCCAAGCCGTGGCATTTGAGCTGGGCCGAGGGGACCAGCCCACGTGCTGCAACAGCTTGCTGCCTGACCCCAACCGTGCCGACTGGTTTGTTCACTAAGCCAGTGCTGGTTTTCCTCCCTTCCCCAGGCCAGCCTGGCCCTGACCCGTGCTAGCAGTTTGACTGCCCAGCTCCTTGATAGCCTTGTCTCGTGTAATGGGTTCTTGTGTAATTTAGATAGCATCTTAATTCTATTTTTTTTTTTTGTAAGCTTAAAAGGCTGGGAAAATTATGCTTAGCGCATTAAATAAGAAAATTAATCAAAAAAAAAAAAGTTAAAATTTATATATTTTTTAAATGTAGCTTAACAAAGTGAATTATATTGTTGATTTGAGAAATGTCAAATTTTATAAATATATCCTTGATTTTAAAAAAAGTTGGTGGCACTGTGTAATGGTATATTCTCATGTATGTGTTATTTTATTTTATTTTATTTTATTTTTTTTAATTTTTTTTAATTTTTTTTATTTTTTTTATTTTTTTTATTATTTAATTTTTATTATTTTTATATATTTTTTTATTTTTTTATATTTTTTTATTATTTTAATTTAATTTCAACGGACAAGATTATGTTAATTGATGTGATCGTAGGTTACTATAAATAAAAATTAAAAATATTAGAATTTTATGTTGGATTTTATTTGTCTCATATCGGATGATCATAAAAGAGAGAGTGTGGCAGCTAATTAGGTGTTTATTACGTGGAACAAAATATTAAGGGCGTGGCACGCCATGGTCTGGTTATCATATTTATAAAGGCGCGAAGCATGGCTTCCTCGTTGAAACTGTGCATGCTGCAGTGGGAAATTTGAGGGAGAAGTCCGCGGGATTTCTTTCGTGTGGGCCGAGGCTTGACTCGACGATTGGCACGCAGTAACAATTTGCCTGTTTTTATTTTCTCTCTGCTCAATCTTGCTCTGCAATTCATTTCCGAACCCCCTTTGCGTTTCTTGAAGAAATATAAGAAATATAGACGACCGCCTATGGAGGGAACGATGATCCATTGACGCTATTTGTCGTTGGATCATTATGGAGCAGCTTGTCAACTTCATCATACGCCCTCCGAGGTAGCAATTGTTCTTGTTGTTCTTTCTTAATAATATTGGCGCATATCAATGACGAACAGAAAATTTGACGATACTTGTTTCACGCTGAGTTGAAGGTATGATGTATGTTTTCTCTGTTTTTTTAGGTCATTTGATTAAACTGTGTGCGACATAGCTGAGATGTTCTTCTTCAATCGAATCGTATTTGATTTAGGGTTTATCGATTGTTCATGTCTCCTGTAAATCTTCATGGTCGGGTGCATTTCTTGTTGCAGAGCACAATACGATCCTAAACGTGATTTATTAGAAACGGAGTTTATGCTGAAAGGCAAATGGTTTCAGAGAAAGGATCTCGAGGTGATCTTTTGAATTTTCTTCAATTGACTGTGGTGTCGACGCCTGCGTAAACTCATCTCCTAATTTTAGTCACTTATTTACCCCACCTGTACGGGCTTCCACTAACACCGCACTCGTTTTCGCGTCCAATATGTTTGTATATGACCATGATTATCTTTCTTCTTTCCATAATCACCACGCCATTAATAACTCTGCATTTATCAAGAACCACGACAATCTATTGGGAGTTTTTTGTTCTAGCACGCAAGTCGTTCAGGATCAAATCAGTCATCTGTTGAATCACGTGATGGAAACGAGATTGTTGTTTTGATCTCCTACATTGTGCCATTTGGGAACTTGTTGAGCTGAGTGTTTGTTGTTTCATCCACATATAGACTTCTAGATGATTGGCAGTTAGTTTTTTTTTTGTGGTGCTTTGCTATGTTGCAGCTTAAAAACAATCGTGGAGAAGCTCTTCTGGGCAGCCATTACATTCCAATTGGTTCCAAAGAAAAGTGCTTGCCTTGTGTGATATACTGCCATGGGAACAGGCATGGGACGCAAATCTATTGTTCTTTTTACTATTGTTGCGATTTCTAGTTATTCTTGATGATGGTGACGACCAAATTTATAATTGCTGCAATTTCTTTTTACTATTTTTCTCCAACGATGGCATGTCTCAGTAGATGCAGTTTCTTTGATTTTGGAGAGTGAGATTGCTGAGAAACTAGTTTGTTTCAGCCATTGCACTGAGAGGGAGTCTTGTGCACTGGGCACATTCGTAGCAGTTCGCCCAAGGTTCCTCACAGAGAGGAGCATATGCTGATGGTTTTATGAACTGGAAAACTGGATCAAAATTGAATCCAAAGTTGCTGAACCAAAGCTTCCAGTTGGTACGCAATTTATATACTGGTTCTGATAGCAGCTCATCTTCTTCATTTGTAGTGGGTGCAGAGCAGATGCTTGTGAAGCAGCTATCATATTGCTGCCATCAAATATCACAGTTTTTGCCCTCGATTTCTCTGGGTCTGGACTCTCTGGCGGGGAGCATGTTTCTTTGGGGTGGAATGAAGTGAGTGGGAGTTCCTCTACCCTGTAATTTTCAATTTTCTATGAACACTTGAATCTGAACACAAACAAATATGGTGAGCTTAATCAAGACTTCATCCTGATCTAGTTGTGTTCTTCTAATCCAATCTATTTCCTCTCTGCCATCATATCCAAGGGCAAGCATCCTCAAGATTAACTCTGGATCACCCGATTTAGACTGGTGCTAAATACTGTATTGTTCTTTGGTTCCTTCTTCAGAAAGATGATCTTAGAGCTGTGGTTGATTATCTGCGCCAAGATGGAAATGTCTCTTTGATTGGCCTGTGGGGTCGTTCCATGGGAGCTGTCACTAGGTTCTCTCCATCCCCTTGCACGTTCCTTTGTACTAGCTTTGTATTATCTTCCTCTCTCTCTCTCTCTCTCTATGTGTGTGTGCTAACTCATTGGATGAATCTGTTAGAAGCATGCTTTCTTTTTTGTTTCATTTTTTTTGCAGTCTGTTGTACGGAGCTGAGGATCCTTCGATTGCAGGAATGGTTCTGGATAGCCCCTTCTCCAACTTGGTCGACCTGATGATGGAACTCGTGGAGACCTATAAAATTCGCTTGCCCAAATTCACTGTACATTCTCCCTGCTTCATCAACATAAAAAGTTCTTGTTTTGTTGGGCATATTGACATTAGATCAACATAAAAAAGTCCCCCGGCCCTATAAATCAAGAAACGTTTTGAAACCAAATCGTTAAGCTCTCATAAAAGTCCCCTACTTTCCAAGTTTTCAGGTTAGATTTGCAATTCAATTCATGCGGAAAGCTATACAGAGGAAAGCCAAATTTGATATAATGGACCTGGATGCTATCAAGGTTCTGCTCTATCTGCAACTTCTGCTTCCTTGTTAAGATTTCAAGTTATTTATGAAAATTTGGATGAACCCTAATATTTTTTTTGTGATTAATTATGTTAAATAGGATTAATTTTACCATCAATAGACAATACTTGGACTCATCTCTCCTTTAGATACTCACAGTCATCATAACTAGATATAGCTGATTTGAAGACAATGAGATTGAATATCATGCCATCTTTCACTCAGAAGCTCGATTCGAGCGAAGATTTGTAGCAAAATCATGTTTTTTTTCTGCAAATTAAAATTCCAGAGCTGATCACACCATCATCAAGGATGAACTCCGATGAACGTTGAGGATCTTGTTGGAGTCCTTGATTTCTATCTTTTCATTGGGATGTGAAATAATTGCACTGTCTTAGTTTGCAGCAGGTGGCAAAATCTTGCTTTGTTCCAGTCCTGTTTGGGCATGCAGCGGATGACGATTTCATACGCCCCCATCACTCTGATCGCATATTCGAATCTTACATGGCAAGTCTTCTCCCAATTTAGCCTGTAACATGCAGCACAGGGCCATGGCCAGGAGCTTTCTAGCTCGTTTTGTTCCTCAGCACGATGAACTGTGTGCGAGCTTCTGGTAATGGAGTCGACTTTCAGGGGGACAAGAACATCATCAAGTTCGAGGGAGATCACAACTCGCCGCGGCCACAGTTCTACTTTGATTCGATGAATATTTTCTTCCACAATGTGCTGCAGCCGCCTCCACAGGATGAGGTTGGCATCGCCCTGTATTTTCATACAATTCTGGAGTGTAGAATAATGCATGTTCTCGTGCTGGTAGTTAGTAACTATTGGTCGTGCAGATTCACCATATTGTTCTTGAGTTGTTGGTTCCTTGGACCTTCAGGTGGACTGGAAAATGGAGAATGAATTTGGAACTAACTCAGAATCTCTGCTTTCAGTCAATGGCACGATCACTCTGCTTCATCTTCTTCCTCTGCTGATGATTTTTAGTTTTTTTTTTTTTTCACACTTTTTGTGCTGATGCTTCTCTGCCGCCTGATCTAGATTCGTCAGCGAGCAGCACAACAAACATGTCTGGGCGAGTTTGCTCCAGAAGGCCTATGAGTCGGATGGAGGTAAGTAGTTGCCTGTTCTTAATATCCTTAGAGGTCGAACTCTTGACCTTTAGATGAGCGCTAGCGCTCTTCTCAAATTGAGCGTGTGGACACCAGGGTTGCTCATGGTCCATTATTTCTGTTTAGGTTCCTTCTCATGTTTCATCTGATGGACACCCGTCTGGATGCCAGGTACCTTCCCATGCTTCATCTCATGGTGTGTGTGTGTGTGTGTGTTTATCTATATGCCAGGTAGTTTTGATGATAGTATGGCAGGGGGGAGAAGATGAAGGCGGGAGGGCTCCACCAACTTCATCTTCCAATATGATTAGCTTTGATCTATCTAATGGTCATCTCTATGACCCTGGGTGTATGTTAATGGATGATGATGATGATCGATACGTGGAGTATGAATTAGAGGACACTGCCAATTTTCCTTGCAACGCGGAAGAGGAAGAACAGGTGAGGGAAAATTCTTACTTGATTTGTCAATTTGGTGGCCAATTTGACTGCAATTAGGGTTTATAAATATAATTGGAATGTTTTGATTCCGAGCGAGGTCTGTTTGAATCACCAGATGTTTCTGCGAGCAGTGATGGAGTCGCTGAAGGACTTGAAGGTCCAACACCAGCAGCTTCCCCAAGAACACGCGTCCTTCGAAGAAGCATCTTCTTCTACCATGGAAGCCGCCTTTTCTTCCCCATCCCCACACGTACCTGGTTTTGAAACTGAAGCACGAGCAGGAGCCAAGAGCTCGATGCTTTCTTCGCGGGATGATGCTGACGAAGTTTTGTCGGGAAATCCCGAAGCTGCGTGGACGGTGGAGAAGAAGGCAGATAGCGATGTTCCCGACGGAATCGGAACTGCCTGCTGTTGGGATTTGACGACGTTGGAAAACCAAAGTAACCCCTAACATGTTATATATACAATGTGATCGTGTTTTATTATTTTATGAAATTTACATCTCCAGCTGAATTAGGTCTTGTAGAGGTATAAATTTTAGGTCACGAGTAGCAGCGTCATCGCGAATCGGACGAGCGAAGCGATTGTGGTTTTGTGGCGGATCAGTCCGACGCTGCTGGAGAAGACGATGAAGTTTTCGATTTCTGACGTGGTTTCTAGAACGCACGCCAGCTCCTTCTCCAACCCTAGGTTCTTAAAAATGTCGATGCTTCGTGGTGCATCGAGCATCATCCTGATCGCCATCTCTAGGGCAAATCTTCTTGTTCTTGGAGCCCTAATTGATGGATTTATGGACTTTTTTAGAATCTGGATGATCACGCTGCCTAGTTCTTCCACTTCGATTCCGTTGTCTTCCAATACGATTCGCCATTGCTCAGAGTTCATGCGTTTGAACAGCTCCGATGCTAATCCGAGCATTACTTCTTGCGTTTTCTCATCTCCCGAGATGATTCCCCTTAGCGCCTGCCACCAGATCTCAAGCCATTCAATTGGAATCGAAACCCTAAAATTGTGTTCGGCTACTCGTAGCTCCATTTCTAGTTCATCCCTACTGTGTTGAACCAGAACAATTTCTTGCTCGCGTCGATCGCATGCTATAACAAGTTTTATAACAGTGATTCTGCTCGCTAATTAATAAGTAGAGGACTTACGGAGGAAGCGGAGTCTGTCAGTTGGCTGTGCGCGAGGACTGACTCAGCTCCGGCGAAGCTGCACAGGCAGCGCAGTACCGTGGCTGCGTTTGGGCGAAGAAACGGAACGTCGAGTGCTCCGGCGAGCGTCGTCGCAGAATTCATTCTCAACATCCGATCGCAGTTACCTTCGCTTTCCGAAACCAACACTGCCAGAGCTTCTCCGGCGACAATTCTCACCTGATCGTGATGACGCTTCTGTACATCGCAAAAAATGTGCGTCAACTCCTTCATGACGCCTCCGGTTGCCCCGATGCTCTCTTTCGCGTCGTCTTCGATCGCAAGATTAATTAGTATCTGTATGCACAGTTTCTGCAGGATCGGATGTCTCCCTCCGTGCCGTAGAATGCATCTGATGTTGCTGATCGTGAACACGATCTCTGATATTTGTCCTCGAAGCTTCTTCCCTGTTCTTCCGGTGGTGCTCGACAGCATCTTCACCACCTGTAAACATCGCTTTGTCGCGAGCAGACGGTGCGGCGTGAGCTCCTCGTCCTTCCATTCTTCTTCACGCGTGGACGTGAGACGGATGAGTTTTGGCAACAGATCTCGCGCGTTTACGATCTTTTCGCAGTTGTCGCGATCTCGAGCTAGCCGTTTTAGAATCTTAAGACCTAGAAGATGATCAGCCCTCCATGATCGCTTGATCAATCGATGCGAGATGGATTTATCTTCTGTAATTTCGTCTGTCTGAAGGAGAGAGACGATCGATTCCACTGCTCCCGGTACTCCGGCAATTCGCAGTGAATTTTGCCTTTTTGCTGCTAATTCCGATACGATTTCTGCAGCTGCCGCCCTGATTTCTTGTTCTTGTGTATCTTTCCAATTCAACATGTCTAGCAATCGCCCTATCATCGACATGTTCGTTCCGATTTTCTGGAGAGCGTCGCCGGAATATACCTGGTTTTTCGCGAATTGACGAAGAATCCTGGTTCCGATGAGCTGTTCATCCGGCGTGTTCGATGAGAAGAGATCGATGGCGAAACTAACCAAATCCATTCTTAATCCATCAAAGATGCTTCCATTGATGCACCTTGAATATGCGTCATAGAAGAACCTTCGCATCCACACGATGCCCGAGGGCCCTAGCTCACACTCACGGGTCACCTGTTCCAACAGTTTATGGAACATCATCTTCCACTCCCAGCATGCTCTCTCGACCAGGAATAATAAGGCTTCTGCCATGGCCAACGAGTAGAATATCGTTAATGCAGCCTCGCGGTTCCTCCTGTCTGCGTCTCCCTTCGAAACGTGGCCATAGTTATGCTCGATGAGCTTCGTTGATGATAGGGCTATGCACGATGCTGCAGATGCAAGCTGGAGCCAGTAGAGAAGCTTGCTGATGTTTCTAGAAAGGAAAAGCCATCTTGCGTATGGCAGAATTGGCACATCGGAGCTTTCCCATGTTCTACTCGTCGTCCTTCCACAGCGCGCCGTTGCCTGTAAATCTTGCTGACGACGACGACGTGGCTCCTGTCGCCGCTCAGCTTGTCTGCATAATGATTTTAACGCCCTAAAACTGTTGATTCCCGCATCAGCAATCGACCATGTTGCTTGGTGCTGCCATTCCAGCTCTTTGCTTCTGCTGAATATCCGAGTCCCTTCGACCAGCAAGATGATGGTGACGAACCAGAAATCGGATTTGTCCAGCGTGATTGCGAAACCACCGAGAAGAACAACCGTCGCCCAGATGAACCCCAGCGCTCCCACCCCCGTCGCCGCCTTCTCCAGCACAGCCAACTGAAATGCAAACAGAGTGAGCTTCATCTCCGGCACCGGAAGACCAGAAGCTACTTCCCTGCCGCTGCTACTGCTGCTGCCTGTCTTCTCCACATCCGATTCGAATTGAACTCCCGCATTCTCTTCTAAATTCTTTGCGGAATCCATTATATTCAGTAAAAATGTCTGTATTCCAGTTATGACAAGTTTATAAACAACACAAGCATGAACTTAGGGTTCACGCTAGCTCTGTGCAAGCGTCCAAGAAATAGAAACGTTTTTTACTAGCAACATTTGCCTTTGCTTTTAGTTTGTGTTCTTCTCCCTTATTTTCTTGTCTTACAGTTTACCTACTTTCCCCGTAATTAATGCTGGATAAATATTTAAAAGAGATTCGAATTGGTTTACAATTAAATAATTGAATTACAAATAATTTGAAAGAAATAAAAAATGTAAACTTCAACCGCCATGACTGATGCTTGCAATTTCAATGGAAGATGAAGACGTTGCGCACCTGCAAGCCCATTTCCACAATTTCAATCATAAGTAGATCACAATCTGAAAGGTATCAAAGTTACTTGCCAATCACATATATTCATACATAAATACACACATGCATACATACATATATATATATATGCATGTATATGTGTAATGTGTGTATGTGTTTCATCAGAAAAATGTTCTGTTGGTATATCTCATGTGCATATATGTCGGCACGTGTAGTGTGTAAGTGTGTGTATGTATACATGCATGTGGGCACACTGTGTCATTATCTGTGTGTGTGTGTACATGTATGTGAGCACATGTGTCACTATTTATGTGTGTATGTATACATGTATGTGGGCACATGTGTCCCTATTTATGTGTGTGTGTATGTATACATGTATATGGGCATATATGTGTCACTGTGTGTGTGTGTCACTGTGTGTGTGTGTGTGTGTGCATGTATGTGGGCACATATGTGTCACTATATATGTGCGTGCGTGTGTGTGTATGTATATTTGTGGGTACTTATATGTATTTATATAATGTTCTGTTGGTATATCTTGTGTGCATGTATGTTTGTCGCTATCTATGTATTGATATATGTACGTACGTACATACATACATACATGTATGTATATATGTGGGTTCTTATATGTAACGTGTGTGCGTAGGTGTTTCATCAGAAAAAATGTTATGTTGGCATATCTTGTGTGTATGTATGTATATACGTGTGTATGTATATATGTAGGCACATGTATATGTGTCACTATCTATGAATGTATATTTGTGGGTACTTGTATGTAATGTGAGCGTAGGTGTTTCATCAGAAAAATGTTATGTTGGCACATCTTGTGCAAGGAAAGAAAAAAAAAGAGAAGATGGAGAGATACCTCAAGAGACAAGAACAGAACAATATCGCATCCATCAAATCACAGGGCATCGTTGCTGAACCTTTGCCTTCTCACTTTCAATTATGGATTCCACCAGCTTCACTGCGTCATCGAGCTTTCCCTTGGCATTCACGACCGCGTAATCAAAATTCTTCAGATGCTTCATCTCCTCCCTGGCCGTGGCGAGCCTCACCATCAGAGATTCGGCGGTCTCAGTCTTGCGATCGATCAATCTCTCCACGAGTTCTAGCTCGCTCTCCGCCATCAAGAAGATGAACACTGCAGAATTGCCGAGAATCTTCCTTAGCGTTTGCGCTCCCTGTATATCCACCCGCAGAATAATATCGTCATTCTTCGCCATGTGCTCTCTGATTTGCTTCCTGGGTATTCCTTTATAGTCGCCGTAGACCAGGGCATACTCTACCAACTCATCTCTCTGGATCATCGACAAAAACTCATCTTTCGAGACAAAAAAGTAGTCTCTGCCGTCGATCTCTCCGGTCCTCATTTTCCGGCTGGTTGCCGTGACGACGAAATGCAGATTGCTTCGCGCTTCCTGCAACCTCTTGATGACAGCATCCTTGCCGACCCCGCTCGGGCCGCTGATCACGATGACTAGCGGATTGGGAGCGCGCAGGGTAGGGTTGGTGCTGAATGTAGAACCGAGAGAGGACTCGAGAGCGCGGAGAAGTTCAGGCTTCGTCGCTTTGTCGAGGTGTGGCAGGGGAGATCTGAGCGCGTGAGCAGCGCCCATCTTGGGATCGGACGCAAAAAATCGTTGAATTAGGGTTCTTGAGGCAGCTACAACTGCCAATCGGGGACTGGATCCTCCTCGATGGGTAACTGCGCAGAAACCGCGGATCATTCAGGATCATCACCAAATTCAAAAAAGGAGCGCAGTGCGCAATTTCAGGCAGGCTGTTTTTTTATTGAAGATGATCATATCTGTTTTGCATTGCCACCCTCAGCCGCTGCCACTGGCCCAGCAGTGGCCCTGCGCAGAAGTCAATTCAATTCCCGTGTTGTCACTCGTCAGGCAGTTCTGGTTTTATTTATATCTAAAATAATGATTCTGAATAATTATCGAAAAAAAAAAATTAAATTATTTTTATGATCCTTTTGGAGAATAAATACATCTATAAATATTTCACCCGAAAAAAAAAAATTAAAATTAATTTTATGATGATCACAAAATAGGTCTTATTTTTACCAAAATATCCTCGTTATTTTTATGCAAAAATAATAATTTTATTATAAATTTAATAATAAATTAACTATCATTAAATTAGATAAATATCTTTTGAAAAATTATTCTTCAGATAAAATGATGAATTAGATTATTTTTATAAATGGCAAAATATTTGAGGTGATTGGTCCAAATATTCCTTATAAAAATCAATAAATACTTCAACTAATCTTGTTGCTTAATTAAAGCAGATGATCTACCTAAGAGTAAGACAATAAACTTCAATTACTTATGATGTCAGAATTAGTTTGTCGAAGAAGAAATTCAAAAAAAAAAAAAGGTGATTTTTGGTCATTAAATAGGATTTTTTTTTTTTTTTTTTTTTTTGTAAAATGCCTTTTCTCGAAGAAAAAATATGATTTAAGAAAATTTTTAGAATATTTTATGTATTTTTTCTTGGGTAATATTTAAGTGTACTTATTTTGTACATAATCTCTATTTTGGACATGAAAAAAATGATGCCCACTATCATCATGTGTATGTTCTTCGGCTGTTTTGAGTACTTCTAATTTTTCTTCGAATTGTCTATTTGAGGGGTTTTAGAGGGAGAAATCAATAGGAGTTCCTTCTAATTTTGAGTTGATTAGGACTCTTATCAGTGTTATGATGATAGAACAAGTGTCTTCCCATAAATAATCTATAGGAGTATTGTTGGATCGTGTCAATAGGATTGTTCAAGCTCATATTTCTCATGTTTTCCAATAGATATATATGTATTACATGCCTTATATATGTATTACATATATGTGTATATTACATCTATAAGCATATATACTATAGAAGTACAACTTGAATAATTGTACTGAAAAAACAATTTTGATGCATATAAATCACATGTAATGTATAAGCATGTATGCAAATATATATTACATATATGCATTGTATATCACATATACATAGTGTATATACATGCATGTGTGTGTGTGTGTGTGTGTACACATAATGTATATATTCACATATACACATTCACATACATGGACTTATGCTTATAAAAGTTGCCTGAGAGTGATTTGCTTTGTCTGTGACACTTCCAAGAAAGCGTGGCACTTGCCAAGATGTGTCCACCCATCACATGGTTTTCTGAGATAATTGAAGATAGCTTTGATTTATTAAGAATATGACAAACTTAGAGACAACCAATAAATAGAGAGTACCCACCACACATGTATTCTAATTGGTAGGGATGTTGAAGCCATGCTTCCCTAGAGGCACGAGTTTAACCCTCAAGTGCTACACCTCTGAGCAAGGGAATGATTCCGCTCCCATCCCAAGACCCAAATAATTGTTCAAGGTGCCAATCTGGCTCAAGGAAAGACCATGTTAAAAACACCATTAAATAGAGAGAGAAAGGGTGAGCATGAAAGAGTGGCTCGAGGCACAAGATGTTGTTCATGGGATCAATCATCTCAATATTATTCTGGGTCAAATATATTGAACTTGAAAAAAATCTTATGAAATTCAGTGTGCTAGCATTTGCGCATTTACATGCTTGCAATAACAATGATGTTGCCATTTTCACATTCATTTTATCAAATATTTTATTCTTATCATATAGCACAAAGATTTCTTATGTGATCAATCATCTCAATATTATTTATTTTTTTTTATTTTTTTATTTTTTTTATTTTATTTATTTTATTTATTTTCTTTATTTTCTTTATTTCTTTATTTTCTTTATTTCTTTATTTTCTTTATTTCTTCTTTATTTCTTTATTTTCTTTATTTCTTCTTTATTTCTTCTTTATTTATTTCTTTCTTTCTTTATTTTTTTTTATTTTATTTATTTTATTTATTTATTTAATTTATTTAATTTATTTTATTTTTTTATTATTTATTTTATTTTTTTTATTTAATTTATTTTATTCACTTAATTTATTGTATTTATTTTATTTATTTTATTTTTATTTTATTATTATTTTATTTTTTTATTTTTTTATTTTATTTTTTTAACATCATCTCCATATTATTAAAAGTCAAATTTATCAAACTTTAAAATTATTATGAGAACTAGTATGTCAGAGCCTGCCTAATCGCACAAAAGGAATAACAATGGTGATACCATTTCCACATTGATTTTATCAAAGATTGTATTCTTAAGAGATCACACAAAAATTTCTTAGGTGATAATCATCTCAAAATTATTCTAGGTCAAATACCAATCTTTAAAATTCCTACGAGAACCAGCATGCTGGTGCCTCTGCAATCAGATACTTGTCCTAACAATGGCGTTGCTACCTTCACATTCATTCTGCCAATGATTTTATGTTTCACAGACCCTTAAAAATTAAATTTAGATTATCAACTCTTGACTCCGCTATAACCGGGCATCCTCAGCAGCTTATCATCCTGCAAGCGCTTTCTCACCCAAAGCGCATCAACCCATCTCCCTGCATTGGCATATATGTTAGCCAAAAGAACCCTGCTCGCTGCATGACTAGGCTCCAACTTTGCCAGGTTTTCTGCAGCCCTCTCTGCTAGATCAACATTTCCGTGTGTTCTGCAAGCTGCAAGTAAAGTGCCCCATATTATCACATCAGCAGCCATGGGCATGTTCGTTATCAATTCCTCAGCTTCTCTGAGCCTCCCCGCTCTGCCCAAAAGATCCACCACACACCCATAATGCCTGATATCAGCATCGACACCATGCCTGCTCTTCATCTCCCTCAGATATCTCTTCCCCAACTCCACCATCCCAGCATGGCAACAGGCAGTGAGAACGCCAATGAAGGTTATTGCATTTAGTCTGATGTTTCTTGTTTCCAAATCTAAGAACAGAGCTAGAGAGAGATTGGCATGGCCGTGTATTGCCAGCCCACATATGATTGTGTTCCAAGGTGAAGGCGTGCGCGCTTTCTCTCTGACCCCATTGAACACTTCCAGCGCCTTCTCTATGCTCCCACATTTAGCATACATATCGATGAGTGCTGCACTCAAGTTATCGCTTAGGGGAATGGAGTTTTTCAGGATGTGCTCGTGCGCCCATATTCCTTCCTTCAATATGCCCAGACTAGAAATTGCAGAGAGAACGCTAAGCATTGTTACGTCGTTGGGATGGAACCCCCTGCCATCCATCAAGTGGAATAGTTCCAAGCCAATTTCTGGCTGATGATTCTGCACGTAACCTGAAATCATAATGCTCCAGGAGAAATCATCTCTCTCGGGCATCTCCTCGAATGATCTTCTTGCCTCGCTGATCATTCCGTTTCGTATGAATCCCCCCATTAGAGCATTCCAAGAGGCAACGTGATCCTTGAGGCCCAGCTTGAATTGCAGACATGCCTCATTCATCATCAAGCAAGAAGCATAGAAATGGATGATCGTGGACTGCATGAAGTCGCAGGAATTGAAACCCATCTTCTCCACTACTCCATGCAATTGGCCTCCTTCATGGATCGCCACTTTTCTAGCACAGGCAGAGATCAGATCAACGAGGAACACCTCACTGCATTCCCATCCTGCAGCCATCATTGATTTGTACATCAGAAACGCTTTGCTTAATCTTTCTGCTTGAACATACCCATTGATTATCGTGCACCACGAAACAGCATCCTTGTTTGGGATTCTATCAAACAACTCCATCGCATGATCCACCAGCCCTGCCTTTGAATACCCATTTAGTAGCACGTTCCAAGATATGGTGTTCTTCTCTGGCATCTCCTCGAACAGAGCTCTGGCCTCGGCCAAATAAGAACAGACACAGTACATGTGCACCAAGTTCGTGGAGACGAGAAGAAAGTTGTTAAATAACATCTTGATCATCAATCCATGGAGTAATTTGCAGTCCCAGATCCAACCCAAGTGAGAACAGGCGGAGATCACGGTGGCCGACGTCACCTCATTGGGAACCACGCCTGCAATTCTCATCCGTCGAAACCCATCCAACGCATCGAGCCACTGCCCATTTCGCGAAAACCCCAGTATCATGCTAGTATAAGAAACGCAGCTCCTCGCGGGCATTTCATCAAACAGCTTGCACGCATCGGCCAATTTTCCGGCCCTCACGTACCCACAAATCATTATGTTGAAGGAGACGTAATCCGAGTCAGAACATGAATCAAACATAAACTTCCCATCTGATAAATCGCCACATTTAACGTACATGTTCATCAAGCTGTTCAGGATAAAAGTGTTCGAACAGAGGCCGGACGTCAAAACAAATGAATGAATTTGCCGGCCTTGAACGAGGGCCGCGAGGGCAGAGCACAATTTTAAAGCAGAAACCAAAGCAAACTCCAGCGTCTTGTTTGGTTGCTGATGCAATCTGTTATCGAGAAGAGAGCGCAGGGGTGGAAGCGACTCGTGTTCATGCTGGTACGCTTGCGTGGAGGTGCACACGGATGCCCATTTTCTAGTAGTAAGCGACTTTGTTATCAAAGAGGAAGGAATGAGAGATGTAAAACCGCACTTAGGCTTCCTCAAGGTGAGTAGACATATAAGCGTCATTCACTTTCTCGTCATTAAATCGATTATTCGACGTTTGCGCATCGTCGATTAATTGCAGAGCAGTTTCGCAACAGAGACGACGATGGCTTGCCAGATGATCAGCAAGGCAGAGACTGCTATTTTGCTGCTCATCATGATCAGCAAGGCAGAGACTGCTATTTTGCTGCTCATCATGATCAGCAAGGCAGAGACTGCTATTTTGCTGCTCATCATGATCAGCAAGGCAGAGACT
Source organism: Sapria himalayana (assembly GCA_029783825.1). Taxonomy (NCBI): domain Eukaryota; kingdom Viridiplantae; phylum Streptophyta; class Magnoliopsida; order Malpighiales; family Rafflesiaceae; genus Sapria; species Sapria himalayana. The sequence continues at coordinate 4,804,785 of JAREIK010002107.1, read as the reverse complement.
GCTAATTTGCTGCTCATCACGATCAGCATGATTGTTCGTCCCTACGATTAACATTAAAAAACAACTAAACATGAACATAAATTAATTTACTTTTTGTCATACATTTTATTTGTAAACAAAAATTATTACAAGATAAACTTAATTACGAAAACAACCTTTCATGAATATTAGTATAATAGTATGTGTGTGTTGGTGTGTGAATGCGTGTGTATGTGTGTTGGTGTGTGAAACACACACACACACACATACATACACACACACACAAACATACAAACACACACACACACACACACATACACACACACACATACATACACACACACACAAACACACACACACACAAACAAACACACACACACAATCACACAAACAAACACACACACACAATCACACAAACACATGCGCACGCACACACACACACACACAATCACACACACACAAACACACAAGCACATGCGCACGCACACACAAACACATGCGCACGCACACACGCACGCACACAAACACACATACGGGTGTAACCGAACCATACAGTTCGTGATTCGTTTGTTAAGTTAAACGAGTCGAGCCCAAACTTCATTTTTAGGCTCGTAAGTTAAACAAGTCAAACCCAAACTTACTTAAGTTCGGTTCGTAAAAGATTACAAACAGACTCATTCACCAGCTCGCGAACATGAACCAAACAGACTCGCGAACAAGTAACTTAATGAGCTCACAAACGAGCCACAAACTCCTTACCGAGGTTGCAAACAAGCTTATAATCGAGCTCACAAACGAATAAGCCCGAATTATAATCAAATGAGCTTTAAAAAAAATGAGCATGAGCCAAGCACAATCTTGATGAGCTCGAGCTGAATTCGAACTCGAGTCTAGATTTTGAAAAATAAAGGAATTCGAGCTGAATTCAATCTTGATGAGCTTGAGTCTTGATGAGCCCTTCCAAACATTTTCGAACCAAACCCGAGACTTTGATAATTCAGCTCGATTACACCCCTACACACACACACACAAATACACAGACATATATATACACAGATATGTGTGTGTGTGTGTGCATGTGTGTGTGCGTGTGTATAAATGTTTGTGTGTGTGTGCATATATCTATACACACACACGCACGCACACACACACAACAGGTGAGGTTCCATCAGTTTTAGTAACATATATGTGCGTGTATACAAATGCCACAAGACTAGATTCATATGACTGCTCAGGTTTTCAACATATGCATCTATTTCATTATAAACACAATATCTTAATGGGAGGGGTGTGTGAGTGTCTGTGTGTGTGTGTGTGTGTGTGTGTGTGTGTGTTTGAAAGATGACACAAAACCAACCAGTGGTGCAGCAGCGGCAGCATTTGTAAAGAACCACATACATACACAAATACACACATACGTGCACGCACGCGCACATACAAATGCAAGTCCACAGAAATACATACATTTTGGTTGATTTTGCTATAGCTATGTGGTAGTGCAGCTTTGGTTTTACCAATTCCTGCTGCCATACTTCTGATGTGTTTTCCAATGGGAAACATGGCTGGTGGGTGGTTTGTGGTTTCTCCCTCACACGCTCACTTCTTACTGCAGTCCTGAGCATCCCCAACTCCATTACAGGCCTCATCAACAACATGCTTCAACATCAGTGCAGGGGCAGCAGCCACTTCTTCTCCTACAATAACTCTGTTTCTCACTCTGCTACCAACAGGGCTGCCCTCTATCTCTTTTTATTTTGTATGCTGTGCATTTCTAATGAACATTAGAATACATAATCAGAAAATAAGCAATATAGTTAGCCATTTTCTAACTACAACATGCATAACTACAAGCAGACGGGTTGCTGATATATTTTTCTCTCTTCCTAACTGATTGTTCATTTGTTTGTGATATAAATGCACTAGCTTTAGAGTTGAGAGTGATGTTGAAATTTATCAATTTTTATTATTTTTATTTTTAATATTTTTTTTCTTGAATTGGATGGGAGCACTCATCATGTAAGTTGTATCCTAACAAATATGCTAATCACTACTTCATTATTACATATATTATTAAATGTGATACTAAATAAAATATTTTATTTTATAAAATATTTTATTAAATATTTTATTAAATGTGATACATCATGTAGGTTCTCTAAAAATTTTTATCATACACTCAAAAATGATCAGATCATCATGAGAATGAAAAATCTCATAAAATCCTAATATTTTTTTTATTTAGTGTCCATTTAAGATATGTCATTATGACTAATCCAGATATCGAATATTACAGACACTACCCCATTATATTTCTTAAATGCATAAATTCATCATGACTAAGAATCCTGCAAAATGCATATTAAAAATATATCTGCATAATACTATCTTTTATTTCTCTAAAAATCAAATTTGAAGATATATCATGGTGATCAATTTGATTATGTCTTCCCTCCCTAACTTGTGATATATAAAGGGGATAAACTTTGAGGTTGAACTAGATCCAGCATCAAAAAAATCACTACTAAGTTAGGTTTCCTATAATCTAATGCACCATATTTTTTGGTGCATAGTTCGGCATGCCTCTTAAGGTGGTCAGTTCTATACGAACTCTTATAGCTTTAAATATTTTTACAATATTTATATTGTAACAATTCTTCTTCAACACCCTTAATATTTTTTTATTTTATTATATTAAAGTGAGTCTAAACTTTTATTATTCTTTAATATTTTTGATTTTTAAGTGTTTGAGTCGAGATGAACAAAGAAACCAAAGTTGTGGCTGCTCAAACCTTTTCATAGAATTTTCGTTATCTAAATTATAATTAATTTTATTTTAATTATTAAAATTACTATTTATTATTTTTTTTAGATTTGACTCAGGTTTAAGAGTTGGGATTAGGAGAGAGAAAACTTAACTTAAAAAATAATAAATAAAAAAATAATCATAAATCATAATATGTAAACTTTAGTTTTTTGATGTCCGCACCGCACGCGCACCATAATCCACACCACCCAAATCCCAAAAGGCAAAATGTCAAAACCAAATTCAAGAGCCCGAGAGAGAAAATTAGAGTGAGAGAGAGAAATTGATGTTTTAAAAACATAAATCTTTAAATGATAAGGATTATAGATTCAAAAAAAATAATTTTTTTTTAAAAATAATTTTTTTGTTTTTTTTTTAATTTTTTTAAATAAAAAATCGCATAAAATTATTAGGCCCGTCGGGGTGTCGGGCTATAGGGTGAGGCTGGGTCAGGGCACCATTAGGTTCATACCAAAAATGTGTGCTCACTAGCCCTCGTACCGAGCAGTGCCAGGCACTGCATGTGGCCCGGTTGACCTAGGCACGACACGACACGAACCGTGCCTACCGCAGGCCAGGCACAAACACGAGCATGGGTCTATAACATGCCATGTCATGTCAGGCCGTGTCTCAAGTCAGGCCCGAACTGCCCAGCCCATTTGACACATCTAGTCTGAATGGTTAGTACAATTGTCTCAAAGTATATTTCTATGTACCATAAGTAATTGTCTAATTCCTTAGAATCTTGTTGTCTCCTAAATGTGTGTGTCTTTGGTATATCCACCCTTCGTGCTTCATGGATGACCATCACCCGAGATGACAATGTTGTCTTATAAATTATCATATCTTACCTCAATTAACATGTTCAAGATCCTTGACTTAGCAAAACTTTCACCATTGGCTCGAAGCTAGTTAGACAATGTCCAGGATCCTCATGAATTCCTCATATTACACAATCGAGACTGTTGATCTTTGCATTCCCTCTTGTCTTGGATATGTACTTTGAGATTCTCAATAGTATTCTTCATGCTTTGCTGCATAAAATTCATTTCTTTTTTTGGTATCTATCATAGCAATATCTATCCTAGCACTTGATCATCCAAACTTGTAAGAAGATCACATGATTTATCATTCTTTCCCATACCCTTAGGCGGGAGGATCAAGATTTCTTCATCAAACTTCATTGAATACTTCCTCCAAATGAAAGTTTATAATTATTACTATTAAGTTATTCCACACATGCAATCTCACTCAGAGACCAACTATCATGGACTTAGATATTTTAACCTATGGACACTATGAGATGCAAATTAATTGTATGTGTGCATAAGATGAATCAGTCTAGAATATTTTAAATATTTCATCAAAAGACTCGTGATCAATAAACTTAATCATATTTTTTTCCTTTCAACTTATGATGATAAATAAAAAATATCATTAGTTTTGAAGTTGATCCAAATTCAAAAATTTCACTGCTCAGTTAAGTTTACATGGAATCTAATATAAATTATTTATGTATTAATCAACATATCTCTTAAGGTATTTAATATTACTAGTACTCCAACAAGTACTTTTTTTACAATATATAAAGCATGTTAAATCTTCTTCAACGCTATAGAATTTTTTTAATTATCTTTAAATTAATCAATATTATTAATATTTATCTATTCCTAGTCTTAGGTTTTTTAGGTGTAAGAACTAAGTTTGACTTATTGTTGGGAGATAACTCAGTCTCAAAAATTACATTCAAATTATCATTTTCTATGTCAATTTCTACATGATTAAATCATTTTCATTATAATTATTATTCTTTTTTGAGAGTTTTGAGAAGGAAAAAATTTATAAATTTATTTTATTTATCTTATACTTAACTAGAAAATAAATTCAAAAAAGAAATAAGCATGTGTACATTAAATCTTATAAAAAATTAGATAATGCAACAATAATAGTAACTCCATAATCACCGACTGGAATACTCATATGTCAATATTAATTCACTCACAATTCAATCTAATATGATTTATTATTTATATACTATATAAATAAATAAATAACTCTAAAAACTCATTATTACAAGGCAAAGAGGATATTTTAAGTGGAAAAAAGAAGAGATTAAAATTTAAGAAAAAAAAAATTTTAATATTTCTATTCATAAAAATTTTCAAGATATAAAATATTTTTTAAAATTTTTTTGACATTGTTAGTACATAAATCCAAGCACTATCGGATATTGTAATTAAAAAATATTATTTTTTTATTCAATTGTTTGACAGCAATCAAAGCATGGTGTCGTGTCTTTGTCAATGTCGAAAGCTAGAGTAACTTGGGCCAGTGTGTGCAACCTAGATTTTTTAATGCATTCACATCCCCCATTTATGAATATCATTATAAAATATGCATTTGCATGCACGTGCTCATTATTTTAATGCACCGAACATGGCACTAGTGTCAAGCATGCACTGTGGCTGCTCGTGCTGGTCAGTGCCTAAGGAACATGGGTCATACCTAGCACAACATGGGCTCATCCCATTCAGGCCCAGCCCAACAAGAACCATGCCCTAGGCCAAAAGGAGGCAAGAACAAACACAGCTCAATACTATGTTGTGCTTGGGGTTGAGCTTAGTCCTCTCAATCCAATTGACACATCTAAGTACAACAAGATGTAGTTTGCAGATTTTGTAAGGTGTTATATGACATAAAATAGTTACTAAAAGCCTAATTTGTATTCACACACATTCATCTCATCTAAGTTACAATTAAATATCATATATGTAGATGATATTTTATTTTATAGGAAATGAGTTGAGAATCATACAACTCAGAATTTCTTCAAGCAAAGTTTATTAAGACCTTGTGAGACTCAATTATTTTCTTGGTCGAGAGGTCGCTTATTTTACGAGATATATCATCTTATCAAAAAAAAAAACATAACAAAAAAAAATATAATGTATGTTCTATTGTAATATATCATCTAGAATTTCATTAATTAAAATTATATATCTCAGTTTAAATCATAAATAATAAATACGTCAATCTTATTATTTATGTAATCGAATATTATATTTTGGTAATTGACACATAACTTCAACTTCAAATAAGTATAATTCCAATAGTATCTAATATCTGTTTAAAAATTTTTTTTAGACCAACAAATATTAACAATTAAACTCTTATTGTCACTAGGAATCCTAAAATTTTTGGTGAATTTTTTATTTTTTATAATGTAAAAAAAAATTATTTTAATTCTCGCTTATACTAATAAATTAATTACATGACATATACACCTCATATAAAAAATTATACTAAACAGCTTATATCAAATGATTCTGACAAACATACTAATAATGACTCCATTATTTTTAACATTATCGAATATAATACTAAAAATTTTATTCTAAATATTATATTTACTAAATATCCTTATTATACACTCATATATGACAGAATCATCATGATAATAAAGAATTTCAAAAAATTCTAAAATTTTTTTATTAAGTTTTTATTTTGAATCTATATAATAGATAATAAAACATATAAATAATACATCATCACACTAGGTAATATGTTAGGAATCACGGATATCACTCCATTATATTTCCTAAAAATATTAATTTTAATTATTTTTTTAATTTATAATATTTTATTATATTATTTCTCCTAATAGACCTATGAATTCTATGATAAACAAATTATAAGCATTCTATATAATACTAATTACATTATGATTCTCTAAAAATGCAATAAAAAAACTCATGATAATTGATTTGATTATTTCATTGCTCCCAAAATCACAGATATAAATGAATGAGATCAATAAAACTAAAATTAATCCAACTTCAAAAATCATGCTGCATAGTTTGGTTTGTTTAGGAGCACAATTTTTTTGTTGTATTAATAGACTTGTCTATGAAGGTGATCAGTGTCACTTGCACTCCTATATATATATTACAATATATATATTATGTTGATTATTATTTGATATTACTAGAATATTTATTTTTTATTTTATTAAAATAAATTCATACTACTAAAATTAAAGAAAACTTAGTTTTGATCTCGGAGTTTAAAATTGAATTGACATTATTATCTATATCTACATTAAAATCATTATCATTAAAATTATTATTTATAATTTTATTTATTTATATTTTTAATTTTAAAGAAAATAATTTTAAATTTTTAAAAATTTTTACTTATAACACATTGCATGAATTATTATATTAAAAATAATTGTATACCATAACCAAGTAAATTTATTTGGGCAATAATTTGTAGTGTTAGCTCAATGTTCACCTCTTTTTTTAAACTTGTTAGGCGAGTCCTAAGAACAAACAATAAAATAGGACATATAATATAAGAGAAAAGAAGAAATAAGAGAAGGTGAGAAAAAAAAAGTAACTTAATAAAAATCAAGAAAATTATATTCTATATTCATATAAATTTTTTATATTAAAATAATATTTTTTTTATATTTAAAATTTTTTTTACTATAAATGAGTAAAAACCCGACTAAATTAGATTTCTGACTGTAACATTTAGAATGAAATCTGACGGCTACAAATATATTTAATTTTCAATTTTTTTTATGACATTGAAAGCAACAAGTATAACCTATCACTTTCCATGTTGCCATCTATTACGTAAAAACATAAAAAGTAGAACTGGAAAATTATATTGTTGATTAAAAAAAATAACTATGAATGCATGACCTGTGACCCATGATCTATGCCTAATCATGGGCCACCGTTACAACAGGCAAGGTACACGCATCACACCTAACCCAACACGAGTCACGATTAGCCTCAGCCCAACATGGCACGAGTTGTGCTGTGGGGCGGCAAGAGCCATGTCCATACAAAGTTTTGGATTGTATCGTGTCAGGCCAAGCATGGCTATTTTCGATCATAACCAAGCTGCCCGACCCACTTAACACCTCAATATGCAATCAATATAATTAGTGTTTTCTACATTCTACTTGGATTCTTCATCTTGATGCAGTTCTTTACATACTAAAATTGTAAATAAACCTTCAAGACTTGAGATCTCTTTCAAAAAATATGAGTATTTATAGTTAGCTAAATATTCAAATTCGAGTTGAGTTGCAATATACACAAAAAAAGTCAATGACATAATTTTAAACTTTTCTTTGAAATAATTCTTTTTCAAAAAATAAGAGATATAATTATTTTGATATATAGTACAAATGTAGAGTTTAAAATAATACTAAAAATTACTAATGAGATACTTTGGATACGTCACATACTCTAAGAGATCAAATATTTAGTATTCTTTCCCAAATTTTTATTGTAACAAATAGATAGCAAAGCATATAAAGTCAAAATCAGTGTTTCACAATTATATAAAGTACATATAGCCTCAAGATATATATTAATATATTTTTTTATGATAGATCACATATTTTTTTTTATTTTTCAAATATATCATAAAATGATAAAAAATTAAATTGATAAAAATATTAAAAAATAAAATAATAATAAAATATTATAATGTCATACAATTTCAACACTTACTGTATAGATCATGAAATTATACAATAAACTACTCATACTTGTACACCCTAATAGAATTGGATTATTAAAAGAAAAAATAAAATTTTGATTAAGACATCCTAAATACACTTATTTAGAAAGTATTCCAAATATTTTTGGAGATTAATAATTTTAATAATAATTTATTCGAATACATTATCATTCTTTAATTTTATTAATATTTTTACCGAATTTATTTTTTATTATTTTATGAAATATATAAAAAATAGTGTGTGTGTGTGTGTGTGTGTGTTTGAACTATCACGAACAAGATATATCAATGTATATCTTCAGCAATAATCACCAAAAGTGATCAAATATCTAAAATTCTTTTAGTTGCATCTCTATTTGATCTCCATATGTTTGAATGTATCACAATGAAGAGGTTCTGACTCAAATTAGATTGACATGCATGATATGAAATTTTCACATATTTTTCTAACTAGTAAGCCTCTGATTTTAAATTGAAATTCAATTAAAAATTGAGTAAAATATTAACTTCGCTAATGATGGAGTCTTCGACAGAGTCCCTCAATTTTGCATATGAATAATAGTAAAATTAAAAATATAATTAGAATTGAATTATCAAGTAATGTAATTCAAAATAAACTAATAGAATAATAAAGAATTAACATGATAAAATAAGTAACAAAAATATAAGCTAAATAACTGTATATCCAATAAATTTTAAATATTTGTGATTAAATATAATAATATTCCATGAATAAGAAAATAATATAGAAAATAAAATAAAATTACCAGTAACATAAATATTATATCATTTATCAATAATTCAAGTATCAAAGATGAGAGGAGTTATACAACTAGTAATAACTAAAAAAAGAGAAAAATGTATTATTATATTAAAAATAAATTTTGTATATTCATTTTTAATAAGTAACTGTAATTGTATCATAATGAATAAAATTTAGGAATATCCTTGGATGAATTTGGTAGTAAGCATGCCTCTCTCAATACTACACAAAACTATCTACCTTCACTTTAGAAATAATATTTAATAATTACCTCTGGCATAGCTCATCCTCATTTAATGCATACACTAAAATGAGCCTAATGATCTCCTCCATCTACCTCTATCTTAATAATCTTTCTCGGTATTTTTTAATCAAATTTTAATTCCTTCAAAAAAACAAAATTGCACTAGTTGTTTTTGTAGACCCTAATTTTGTCAAACCAAATTATGATTTTAATTCAAGTATTTTTTTAATAGTATGTCAAACCACTTATTAGGATTTCTACCTAGAAAAAGAAAAAAATCACTGCCACGAGCACTTGACCATCATCTGACAATGACCTCCAATACATATATACAACATGAGGAATTACCAAGTGATCACTCATCCCAATAATATTTTTTCTTTAAACACTTTTCATTTTAAAAATTCTAATAGGATTTAATATGTAAGTATTTATATAATCATACAAAAAAATAGTTATAGAATAATAACTCTTATTGTAACTACCCCAACAAGGGAAAAAACTAGCTTTGTTAAAAACTTAGCAAAGAACTTTTTGTATCCATGTCTAAAAATGAGAATTATTTGAATACATGAACTCAATGGATTATTGAATCTATCACAAGAGGCAAGATCAAGCAAAAATTGCAAGAAGAATTATTCTTTCAATAACTACAATGTAATATGAAAACAAAGCGACGCTATAAGATATCCCTTTTATTTTTTCCTTGTATCAATTATCTCTCCATCAAAAGAAAAAAGTTGTGACATTAACAATGTCAAGGGAAATATCACCTTGATTATATTTATCTAACTTTATTTGTTTTTTCAATCTCAATTAATTGTTCTTCATATATATTTATAAATATCAATAAGAACAACGATTAGCTGTGTCCATTAATATCTAAAATGAACAAAGTGAATCACTTCTTTATATCAACATATGCCATGGTCGTACTAAAGATGCAAAAAAAAAAAATAACTAGGACTCTCATGTCAATGCACGTGGCACAAAATAAATATATTAATTATATGAAACTCAACTAGTTATTATATTAAAAAAATAATTACAAATCTATAATAGAAAGCATAGATCAAGTATGGTCAATTAAAGATTCAACAACATAAAGTAGTTTCATTCAAACTTAATTATCAAAAGTAACAACTAATTGGAGCAACAACAAAAAAATTGCAACGAGCCAAATTAGGATTTCAAATATCAATTCAAAAAAAAAAAAAAAATAGAAATAATTTCCTCAATGGAGACCTCAAAAATCATGCTTTGGAAAAACAAAGAAGAAATAAAAATTCCCACACCCCTAATGAAAATAATATAAAAAATACCAATAATTGCAACAACAATAGAGGAGTAGGATGGCAATGTCCCTACCATTATTTTGGATTGTAAAAATCATACATTATAAAAACATATAATTATACGCATAATCTAACTTAATACAAAACATGAATGTAATGAGTGAAGAAGCAAAAAAAAAAAAAAAAAAACACTTGCCAAGCAATTCCTTTTTGCCAAAGTTCACTCTTCCAGCTAACCAACTAAACAAAAACATGAAAAAAACACAAAAAAAAAATACATTCGATACATAACACCCACAAAAGAGAAAGCTTGATACCTGAGCTATTGGGAATAAATGGCCTATATACATATGGCTTCACAAATACAAGGCACTAATCGATGCATACAAACCCATTGACATCATATGTGTGCATTTTTTTTCCTTCAAATGTTCAGTCTACAACGTAAGGCACTAAATTTCAACAACATGTAGGACTCAGATAAAAGTACAATGCACACACACAGGCATACATCTATGTAAATACAGATTTTAAAAAAGTTAAAAAATAAAAAACAGTAAATCGCTACATGAAAATACAACGAGTACAAACAAGCATATATTTATGTTGTCATTATTTTGACAACATCTCTTACAAAGTCTACTACATTCACTAGTATAGTACTATGAAAACTGCAGCGTTGGTCAACTGCTTGTAACAAAAAAAAAGAGAGAGAGAAACTAACGAGCAATCAACAAAAAATAGCAGAAAATTATAATATCAGAATGCTTACTTAAGCCAGCAGAGGTTTTCTTCCCCTCGTCGAATAATCTCATAAACAAGCTTGTAATTTTCAAGGGATGAAATTCCTGCGTCTATGCATTTACTAGCTGCCTCTCTCAGGCTCCATGCCATTAAAGCCTTTAGATCCTGAACAGTTGCACCTGAACGAACATCACTAACATAACCATGCTGAGCATTCTTTGTCCACCGATGCAAGAGGTACTGTGATGGAATTTCCGATATGCCCAATTGAACGAACACTCTCAGAATGTGCTTGCAAAGGACGCCTTCAAATTCGAACATCCGACAGCAACAACTTGCATTGAGATCAGTCACATCGAAGGTGACCGAATGTTTCTCAGCAACATTTTTTGACCTGCACACAGAGTACTGGCTGATGTTCCCTTCGATGCATGTGTTGATGGTGAAGTAATCACGAGACAGGAGAAGCTCATTCTGAAATATCTTGAACAGTGTGGAGGTGTAGACCTTTCTGCAGTGTTCTTCGATGGGCTCGTTCGTTTGCAATGGAACTGGGAACTTGTTGGAGTCGAAATCCGCTTTCCTTTCTTCTTCTAGATGCTGCTGAACACAGTGCTCAAAATGCGAAATGAATTCTGCGGGTAGCATCTGAGCATTCAGAACCCCATCAAAGTAGGACTGAATTTTTTTATTCAGAGGGATGCCTGCAAAGAAGGATTGCTCTGCTGCATGGCTCTGCAGGACAGAGTTGTTGAGCTCGCACTTGAATTCATGGGGCAATGCCCTCGAGTTATCTTCTTTCTCAGCTAGGGTCTGCCGTGCTGAAAAATGGTGATGGGTGCCTGGGAAGACCTCGGCAATTGATTGCTGAATGGGCTGGTCTCGATCTGCAATTATTGATTTGGGAACCACGCCAGACATTGCCCTGAGCCATGTCTGAAACATCCAAACGAAGGACTCTTTCCACTCGTTGGCAATCAACGCGCAGCCAAGAAGAATTGGCTGCCTGTGGTGGTTCACGCCAAGAAATGTGGCTAATGGCACTTGGTAATCACCATTCCTGTAAGAAGTATCGAGCACGATCACATCTCCAAATTGGCTGCCCAAAAATCTAGCCCTCCTGTCGGCCCAGAAGACACTCATGCAGCAGCCATCATCAACCTGGACTGAGTAAAAGAATCCCATATCTTCTGCCTGCTTGGCCTGAAAATAACTGAGAAGAACAGAGTACCAGTCGCTCCCAATATTGTTCTCCCTATAAGTTAGGAGGCTAACAGCACCATCAGCTGCAGGAGCACACCTGATGTCTTCTCGAGAAGCTAGGGGCGAACCATTGGCAGCTGAATCTAGAAGCGAAACATCTGGCCCGTCGTTTAATTCGTCCATGAGATTCCTCGAAGCAGAAGAATTCCTTCCATCATTTCCCACGCGCAGCTGAAGATCATGATTGTGATCTTTCTGAAGACGGTCCACCATCCATGTTCCTGACTCTTGTTTCTTGATCTTCATAAATGCATGGCAGCCTACTCTTGATGGGTGCTGAAACCCTTCCTTGGAGCACACAAAACGCCTGGATGTAATTGATCCGTCATGCCTAGAACGGAAGAGCTGACCAATTCGAATTTTGAACCCAACACTATCAGCATAATTTTGATAGAAATGGTAAGCATTGTCAGCCGAATTGAACACCAGGCCTAGCTGCGGCTCAACGTTTGAGTGTTCTTCGTTTCCTGATGCTTTTGCTCGCTTCACGTTGATCGTGCCGGATGGACAAGGACTTACATCATATATTTCATCAACCATTTTGATCTTCTCTCTCCGGGGAGTCTCTTCTGATAGTTTCAAAGCGGGGAAGTCCTTGTGCAGCAAGAAAGAGCATCCATTCGCTATCAGCCCCAGTTCATGGTTGTGATCGCTAAGGATCTGATCGATCATCCATTTTCCAGAATTAAGTTTTCGCACCCTGATGAAAGCTGCACACCCTGTTCTTGAGTTTATCTGGAAGCCCTCCTTCCAGCACACATACTTCCTCAAAGAAACTGATCCATCAGTTCTTGATCTATAAAGCTGGCCCGCTCTGATTTTAAATCCCTTGCCTTTTGCATATTCGCTGTAGCATTCACGTGCGCTGTCCACTGAATCAAATTCTAAGCCAACACTGGGTTCTAAGTTATGTTCTCCTGCATCTGCTTCCTCGAAACTGCTGTCTGGACGTATCATGCCTAATGGGCATGCATTTATCACCACAGTATCCTCGCACTCTTCATTAAGATCGGCACCTGATCTGCATTTATCAGCACAGACACAAATGACCAAAAAGAAAAGAAAGAACAAGCAGTGTCATTCTCAATCCACAAAACCAAGGTCATGTATACTCGAGCTCGAGTTTTTGAATAATCTTATGCGGCAGTCGAATTAGCTTCTAATATTACAAGTTATTATTTTCAAAAATTTCATGAAAAAAAAAAACTTAAGGATAAGCGAAATGTTTTTCATGTTTTCAAGAAATATCCTAATGGACATGCCAAAAAAAATGCCTGAGCAAGAGCCTAGAAATCATACTAATGTGAGGGTTTCAATTGCGATGCCCTATTACTTAAGCCCAACCAACCCCACATAAAATAAAGGTTGTACCAGGTGAACAATGCAATGCTCGCACTTACATTTGGGTTTGAGAATAGTTAATATCTCAACAATCTTACTCCCAAAAATCATACTGTCTAGATAATATCTTCTTAGTTCAATGATTTCTATGTCCTTATATACTACACATAGTTTGTGAGTGCTATGATACATACATACATACATACATATATATATATATATAATGAGAATGCAAATCATAAAATTCTAACACGAATGAAAGAAAATACTTATTTCCAAAATGAAAAAATTAACACCATCTTATGTATTTTTATTTTGACAAAATGACAAAGATTCACATGGATACCAATAACATTTTATTGCAACTATTATAATACTTGACTTGCATAAAAATAAATCAAAAAAGAGAGTAAAATAAAAAAATATAAGCATCCAGATAAATCAAAAAAAAGCATATGAATATGAAAAATAAAAAATATTAATAAAAACATGAATGGGAAGATAAATGTTGAGTTTTAGATTATATTATGATATTTTTTTTTATTTTTTTATTTTTTTGATTACTTGAGAGTAGTAGGCTTGTATCCTGCCCCAAATCACACACACACACACACACACACACACACACATATATATATATAGTATTATGTTTTATTCTAATTTCATCTTTTTCATTATTAATAGTTATTTTTTTGTTTTCTATGTTTCCTCCTTTCCTCTTCCTACCGCCTGAACAGGAACACGACCCTAGCAGATAGATAACATGGTATCAAAGATGAGATTCTAGCGAAGTGACTCTATTTTTGGGGTGAGCAAGTGATGACGCACCTTTCACAGTGGAAATGACAGCAAACAAGGCAACTTGCAGTGGCAATGACAGTGATATCATTATGTAATAATAAAATACTCACATAGAGCAAGTGATGATACAGTGCCGGCATAATTCTCGAGCGAGAAGGTTCTATTTTCCTAATGAGGAAAACAGACATCATGATGGTCGGTACAGCAATGTCGCTACAAAAGCCTCCACAATTTTTTGGCAAAAAAATAATGTGTGTGCTTAAATTTTGTGAAATTAATATTTTCAAAAATCTTGGTCGCCGCCATAGTTATTTGTGCAATATTGTTATCTCAGAATTCTTGCCCAATATATTTTGAGATATTTACACAACATTACTTGAACAGGATCAATTCTATAAGTTTACTGCATTGTTGTATGAAAAAAATATTTTGGGATGTTGACGTAAAAATGTATTGTAATTAAAAAAAATATAACTAAAATTAGCATGAGACAAGTATGAATAACTAGATGTGTCAAAAGGGCCGGGCCAGGCCCGGAATGGCCCGCAAGCACGGTGGGCTGTGCCTTGCCTGGCCCGCTCAGGCTTGCTTGTCCGAGCGGTTCGGGATACGGTGGACCGCGGTTCGGGTCGAATCAGACCCGACCCGCGGTCTTTTTTTGCGGGAGGGGCATTGTGGGGTCGGGCTCAAGGGATACCC
Organism: Sapria himalayana; assembly: GCA_029783825.1. Classification (NCBI taxonomy): domain Eukaryota; kingdom Viridiplantae; phylum Streptophyta; class Magnoliopsida; order Malpighiales; family Rafflesiaceae; genus Sapria; species Sapria himalayana. The sequence goes on along the minus strand of JAREIK010002107.1, from coordinate 4,789,312 downwards.
GGCATGGGACAAACCCGTGCCGATGTGCCGTGCCGCGGGCCGAACCGTGCCGGGTCAGGCACGGCACGGGCCAGGCACGACATGGCTCGTGCCTAACCCGAGCACGGCCCGGCCCGGTTGACACCTCTATGAATAACCTAATAAAAATTGAGAGCGACGTCTTCATCATACAGCAATAATAAGATTGTTTGGAGACATGCAGAGATATCTAAGAGATAGAAAGACAATAATGACCAACTCCACACACAGAATAATGAGACATACTCAAGAAATATAATGGACATTACATCCCACGTTACAACAAACATTTCAAGCCCAGAGACTATACAGTAGACTACAAGACCTACACAGGTTGGTTCCTCTATGACTGTGTGTATCACTTGTGTTACGCAAACATTTACTCGTGAGAATATTAATGGACATTAATATTTACTAGTCATAATTCGAAAGCTATCAAGATTTTGGTCCAACAAAATTTAAAAATAAAATTAAAAATATATTTTTTTATTATTTTCAAATGTGTATAAATAGAGAATATAAAATTTAACATTTATATTCTGAATTCCTCTCATCTCTCTCCCCTTCGTGCTCTCATCTCTCCTCCTTTGAATGATATAGAATAGTGATGTTTTTTTTTTACATTAATTTTTTGTTTTATTATTTACTTTATGTCTTAAGGTTTACTCTTACATATAAGGTACACGTGGTGGTGTAGAGGTATCAACTAGGTTGAACATCTCAGGCACAACCTCCAGCACAACACGGTTCAGCCATGCCCATCTTGACATAGTCTAGCATTGCGCTTGGTCCCAGGCCATGTCAGCCCGAGGCACAACTCAGGCAATGCTGGGCTGGCATTGGCAATGCCTCGTATCGGGCCAATCACGACCCACATGTCTGGCCCGAAGGCACAGTTCACCAGCCCGATGATCAAGGACCAGGTATGGGCGAGTATCAGGTCATGCCCAATCGGGTGATCCCCCGAAGGTCGCCATTGCTCGGCCTACCTTGCGGAACCGGTCACATAAGATAGAATCAACTTACATGACCGATCGCCATTATTCCTACCCTGCCTCGCCCATTGGGTGTTCACGCAAAGGACTCCGACATCAACAACGACAAGCATAGCATGTCTTTGTCGCTGCCAAATTTTTAATATATATATATATATATATATATATCAGTTTAAATGATAGCCATCAGATTAAAACCAATGACTAGTAGCTAGAATTTGCCAACTATCATGATTATGCCCAAAAAAAAATTTAAAAATATTTTTTTTTGATTTTGATTTCTCCATAAATAGAAAATAAAAAATCTAGAATTTTTATTCTAAATATTCTTCTGCTCTCTCTCCTATGTGTCCTCTCTCCCTCAACTCCTTTGAACTTTGATGTATTATTCTTTTTTTTAATGATTATTTATTTAAATATTTACTTTATAAATTATGAGTTACAAGTTATATTACACATTTAGTGTCATGACTGTAAAGATAAAAATTAAATATTGAAATATTGATCTTTTATTCTAACTCTGTATTATTTGACTATATATATAGTTCGAAAGTAAAAAAAGTAAAAAATAATTTAATATACATATTTATAAGCATGAACCAAATACACCAAAGTGAATGATATATTCATGATAAATTAATTAGCTTGTTTACATATTACAATACTAAGCATAATAGTTGTAGTCAGACTTAAAGTATAAACATGATCATCATATTTGAAGATAATATCTTCTCTATTCAATTAGTTATGAACAAATAATTGGATAATATGTCAAATATTATTCTATCTTATCAATACTAGATAATATGTCAAAGTATGAACATGATCATCATATTTGAAGATAAATTAATTAGTGAGTAATTTCAATACTAGATATCAATTACTATTCTATCTTATCAAATAATAAAAATAAGAATTTAAATATTTTATTACGATGAAAATTATACGAATCCACAATCATGTGCTATATAAAATGAAATATGATCTACCGATCACTACAGTATCTAGCAAAGCATCGAAATTTTTTTTATTTTGTGACAACCAATGTTATTTCAAATAGCAAATTAAGATTATGATCAAATATCATAAATATTTTCATGCATGAAAAATTATAAAGATTTAAAATTGAGCATTCATTATAATACATAAAAGATGATAATAAATGATGATTCATAGAACATGATGATCGAGAATATTGAGGGTATTAGTAACATCTTCATACGCATTTATGATGATGATCTACATCTGCATTCGCATTATCATACCATTGATACTGATTGATAATTCTTGATTAATCTTAATGCGATTGTGATATAGTGTTAGTGCTTATTTTATTTTTACAATGTATTTATTTTATTATGATTTATGTACTATTGATGCTTTGAATATTTATATTGCACTTAGTCACTTTTATTTTTTATATATTTTTTTATTATGATGTAAGCATTCATCATATTATGATTTTGTTTCATTATTGAAATTAAAAAAAATTAATCTTTTATTTGACCTGAACCCAACACGATGTCAAATCATGATCACTATTTATAATTTAAATTTTTATTCAAATTAAAAAGTTAAATCAAAACATCACGGCCCATTTAATACCTCTAGATAGTGATGAGTTGACATCATATTCTTCTAGAACAAACTATTTTTTAATAACTCAATCCAAGAAAATTTACATTTGAACGCTATAATAGTTAGCTCTTTTCCATGTACATTTGTTTTTCTTCAAAATAAGTAATGATTTACTCTGCTTATGTGGAATGGCATGAGCAGAGTCGTGCCTGGACCTTTATCATGTCAACCAATCAATAGCAAGCCTAAAGTCATGCCAACAATTAACCCACGAGCCTCATGACTAGCATGAAATGTGGCACAAGACCATGGCCTGTGCCATATTTCAAAAATGTAGTTATTCTTTCAAATGGAAGCATTTCAACAAAATTGATACCGTACAACTATCTGCCAATGCAATATCAAAAATTAATAAAAAAATAAAAATAAAATATTTAAGTTAAAATTTGAGTCATTAAATTTCTTCCAACAATTTTGAGTAAAAATCTAATAATTGTTGGATTTCTGCACTTAAAAAAATTAAAAAATAATTTAAAAAATAAAAAAAATAAAGAAAAATATTTTTTTATTTTATATTTTTTTTCTAAATATTACATTCACAATTTTAGTTGGTTGCATAATATCTATAATATCTTCTCTCAATTTCATTGATTTCTTTTTCTCTTAATATTACAAAATGAGTCCAACTCAAGCCACTAAGTGTAGATAATTTTTTTTTTGTTTTGTAATTTATTAATTTAATTATTATATTGGCAAGATGGTTGATACTGATGCAGAACATTTATTATAATTAGAGATTATGCATTATGAACTTGTTGCATGCTAGTGTGGTGCTTGTGTTAGTATTGGACATATTTGTTCAAAATACACAGTACACAAATTTTAATTTTTTTTAATTTATTTTTTTTAATTTATTTTTTTTAGTTAATTAAATTCTATAAAAAGGTCTCTCATACTCAAAATTCTATAAAAGTTGTTAAATTATAAAAAATAATAAATAATAAATATTATGAAATGAAGTAGACCAAGACATAAATAATAATAACCCAACCCAAATATTTGAGACTTGATTGTCTCTTGGTCTCCAACCCATGTACCTAGAAAAGTTTAAAAAAAATGAACATCAATGATATTGACCTACTTAAACAAAAATAAAAATAAATTAATAAGAATTCACATAATATATATATATATATATATATATATATATTGTAAAAAATATATACACACATAAGAATATTGAAGATATTGAATACTTTAGGAGATACATCAAATCCACATGATAACCCAACTATTTATGAGTATCAAAACAATTGATGGAATACAAATTTTAAATAAATTTTTAGTTTTATATTTAATAATATTTAAATAATGATATAATCATAAATATGTTATTAGAATAATTAACAATAAACTATTAAGTAATACCCTTCAAATTAAATATGTATATCATATAATTTAACCTAATGATACAAGTATGAATCAAAATAATTTTCCCTTATTAAACCATGTGAAATCCATTAAAATCCATTAAAACACATTGAAAACTACAAGAGTTTGATATAATATATAATCAATTAATCTAAAAAAGAAAAAATTCAAACAAATATTAAATATTATTAGAATTATACAAAGATGAAGTTTGTTTTGATGAGTTAGATATATTACATAATATCTAATTATGTTAATAAAAAAATAGAAGACATTATTGAAAAATCAGATCAAAAAAATTTTTCAAATTAAAATTCCTTAAAATATTTTATGATATGATAAATACGTATTCTTCTATATATGATCTCACCATATATATTATACATAGGTGTATATGCAAAATTAATAATTTATGTAACAAATAAATAAAATACCAAATTTTAGTATCATATCTATTGAAATAAAAATAAAATATTTAAAATATTAGTTATTCATTCTATATTTTTATTAATTGATTGTATATATTAACTAGTATTCAAGTAAAAAAATAAAAAAAATATAAAATACATATCAACATATATAACCAATCATAGAAACAAGTGAGTGAGATTTATGAATAATTAAATAATATATTTTAATATTATAATAATAAATATGATAGTTTTAACAAACTTTTGAGGACAAAAACTAATATAATATTCAAATATAATAATTTCCAATTCAATTAAATAAGAGCAAACAATGAGAGGTCTATCAAATATGAGTAACATATAAAGATACTTGAACAATGATTATTATTTCATTTTATCCTCAAAATAATATGAAATATTTTTATTTATTTAGTTGCTAAAAATTATATTAATTTATTTTGTTAATATTATCTTAAATGACATATAATCTATTGACACTCCTAGTGTCCGACGTAACATCAAAGTCTACTTTTTATGTGATTGTGAATATAATTTTAAATAAAAGAATAATATCATGATTACATATCATTAAGATATTATCAAGATTAAAAAACTGAGATGATTCAAGGATATATCTATAAAAAAAGTAAAATAACTACAAATAAATAATAATATACACAAAAATAAAGATATCAAGACAATGAGTTGTAATAAATAATGATTCATACCATACATAATGATATTGAACTTTCATATTTGTATTTAAAATTTTTTTAATTAAATTTACATTATTAGAATTAAACATTTGTATTTTTTTCCAATATTTTTGAGTTTAATTTATATTTTTTGATTAATCATTGTAGTTTACTGTTTATATTTAATTAAAAAAACAAAATTTTTCTTTTTAATATGATTTATTAAGCATTGCACTACCAAGTGGGCAGTGCATGGCATGTGAAGACTGCAGTGCAGCTCAGCAGCTACCATTGCCGGGTGACAACTGCCATGTGCCATGTGCCATGTCTCAGTAGGCTACTGGCACTTGGCCACTGCCACCGGACTGGAAGTCTGGAACTGGATCACTTGGTCACTGGGCTGGACGCTGGAGTGCCTGCAACATGCCTGCACAGTGTCAGTTGACACTTGCATTAGCATTGGCAGAGGTAGGACAAAGCTGCAAGACAGGGCCAGGCCAGGGCAATGCTTAAGGGCTGGGCCAGGCATAAATCATGCCTAACCCAATCATTTCGGCATGCCTCCAATCCAGCAAGAATTGGCATGGACAAATGCCTCAGCAGTGCCATAGGGTCATTCCAGGCCTGTCTCCATGGTTCCCATGTCGGCACAACATGATCTTATCTACAATGACAACCCACTGCATTTCAGGCACAACACGATAGCCTGATCGAGCCAGAAAAATTAGTGTGGTGCCAGCCTGTCACTGCCCACTTGACACACATAAACTAACTCAACTCGAAGTAATGATTTGCTCCTTCCAATTACATAATAAAAGAAACCAATAATATGTTATACTCAATATCTTTTATCTCGTGTATTTTCTTATTCTTATTTTGATATTATATATTTTAGTTTATTATCCTCACTTGCTATTTGCGGGATATCGAACATTCTTTCCGAGACACTTAGTCATTCAATATAAAGATAAACTGTCTAAATTATTGAGAATCTAATTATATATGAAATCTCATCCCAAAACAAATAGGTAAGTTAATAGTATGATTTAGATGAGTGTATATGATAAAGACGAAACTCAAAGAAATGATCAATCAACTCAAAAAATTATATTAGTAGGAAAAAATTTTATACAAACTTACAACATTAATTACTGTGATATTTTCTCTCATAAGACCCAAATAATAATTATTAGGTTATTATTTTCTATTACAATATAGCACAAATGGAATGTGTATACCTTGAAGTAAAAAATACATTTTTTCATAGCATGCTAGAAAAATAAATATTCATAAAGCAACCAATAGAATCTATTGTGGCTAAGAGATATAAATGGTGTGCATATTGTGAAATATATTTTGTGGCATAAATCAATTTCTTAAAGAATTACTTATTAATCTTTCTTTGGTACTCACTATAATTGATCTTAGAAAATGTATGCTATTATATTCATATTTTTTTCGACATAAATCATAAGGTATGTAAGTGATATGAATTTTATATATTGATAATATTCTGATTACAGAAGATAATCAATTTGATATATACCAACTAAAATCATTTCTATATATTGAGTTTCAGCCAAAAAATTTAAGATACCTAAGCTATTTTTATAATATTGATATCGAATACTCATCAGGCTTAACATTTATTTATTAGAGGATATGCAATTTTGATTTTTTATCTAACTTTAATATATAAGGTGCCCATGATTTACCACTTGATTCAAATATAAATTTATCTATAGATATTGATTCGTCAGTTGACTATACTAAATTTAAGATAAAATTACCTAAATTATATAATAGTAATTAAGTTATATATTACATATATTATCAATATAATTAATTATTTTTTAGATGATCAAACAATAATTTGATTATACTAAATTTAAGGTGAACATAGTATAATTGGGGCATAATATACTAAATTCATATATTACACATGCCACCAATAGTCATTTCATTTGGGAAAAGATTCATAACAATTTGATCGCAACAACTTGCATAGCTATAAATGATCAGACAACATATATCTTCTAGTATATTTTTGACAAGCTACACACCAACTTGAAAATGATGTTGAATTTTAGTATATTTTTTTTTATTGGATTTATTTTTTCAATATTTAAGAGCACTCAACTTGTTCATTCTTCTAGCTCATTTGAGAACCACATACTATATTATATTCTTCTAAACTAGGGATTTTTGACAAGTACAACCCAATTTGAAAAAGATGTTGAGTTTTAGTATATTTTTTATTATTTTATTTATTTTTTCAATATTTAATAGCACTCAACTTGTGGGATACCTGAAATTATACACACACACACACACACACATACATATATATATATATATAGTATTTTAATTTTAACTTTTTCATAATTAATACTAATAATATGATAGTTCAGTTAGTAGAGGCTAGATGTGCTCACCCTATGATCACGAGTTCGATCCCTAGGAATACTAGATGCGCTCACCATAGTATCACGAGTTTGCTATGATTAGAATGGACCACTATGCTGCTAGGGCCAAAGACAAGAGGCTTACCTACTCCAATCCTAGGGCTCTAAGGCCCACATATCAGCCTTGGGATAAAAAAATTCCAAAATTAATAAAAATTCATTTTTTCTTTTTAGCTTCTCCTCCCTCCCACCTCTCCCCATCACCTAGACCAAAACCTAACCCTAGCTAACAGTTAACAATAACAATTTTGATAAAAAAAATAATAATTAGAAGAGAATCACCAATATTTTTAGTTTAGATAATAACTAAAAAAATGAAACAATATAAGTAATCAGAATCAAATTTTCTACAAAATTTAGTTCAGAGAGAATGAAACAAAATAATCACCTAAATCAATGTTTCATTCAATGCAAATGTGACTGTCTAAAATTGAACAAAATAAATTTTAATAAATGATACATGCAAAACATGAGCAAGAAATGAACTTGAATGCATGTAACCAGCTGGATATATGAAGCTGATGGTTCATTAAGATGGACAGAAATATAACTAAGGTGTTGGTAACCTCTTTTTTTTTTTGTCAGAGCTCAGGAACATCAAATAATTTGATTACATCATCGAGCAGCAGAGATAGTTCCTCAGGGGCAAATGGGGAAAAATGTCCTGGCTCAATTCATCATTCTAGAGCAAGTAAATATCATGGAATTATATATTTGTAGGAAACATGCTCTTAGGAACAAATGAAATGTGCTTGATACTTGTGATAATTTGTTGAAGTATTTTGAGCTCATATCCAATAAGAATGTCATCATGGTCAAATATTTTTCAAAATTGTAAAATCTTATTTTTGGATAAAATCATTATATTTTAATATTAATATGTATTAAACATACGTTTCATAGTTGTGAAAGGAAAATCTCATATTGAGGTAGCATGGCACCCCCTACTAGCATCATGCATGAGACAAAGTGAGGTACTCTCATGGAGTCACATGCACGCAGGTGCATAGAAACATAATAGGGTATAGCATCATGCATGAGACAAATAGTAACATCATTGATCATATATTCTTTGATACAAATATAGAATTGATGCATAATCATTATTTAAAAAAATTATAACATATTAGACTAAAATTCTATTATTACATTTTTATAAATTTAATTTGATGCATAAATCAAATTAAAAAATCTAAAACACAATATAATTGGCATGTTGATTTATATAGATTAAATCTCATAATATATAATGAGACAAAATTATTTGATTTATTTGTTATATGTGCAAATATAATATATATTGAATATAATATTTAACAAAGAAAAGAATTCAAATAAAAAAAAATTAAAAAATAATAACAATCCAAGCTTGTGATTCAAATTCTATAATTTATTCAAAATTGATTATTCAAACATGATAGTTATTCATGTGCCTACAAGTTTATTAGATGCGACATTCAATATTTGAAAAAACTTTAAGATAAATAAAAATTATCAATGGCAAATGACATAATTATAACATTTTTAGGTGTTAGAAAATGAGAGCATATAACAAGTAACTATAGCATGTTATATGCGATAAAAAACTAAAAAAAAATATTATGAAAACCTTGGAGTCAACAAAATTGCAACATAAATGTAATTTTTGAATCTTTTTTAGCCTAATGAGAATATTGTAATGCATTTTAGACAACTCAAGTTGACATCTATAATCCAAACTCTTAATAATTATATTATAGATAACAACTCTCTATTTTTTATCTTACCTTAATAAAATTTGAGTCTTTGATATTATGGTAGTTAATAACATAATTTCTAAAATTATTGAATATTATAATATTAATGTAAATCTCAATATTTTGTAATTGCTATTTTACATTCAATAATTTTCTAATTTTTTTTATTTATAAGTTATCATGTTAAACAAATTAATTATATTTTATCTCCTTTCTAAGAATTAAATATCAAATCAACAAACTTTTTAGGATTACTATTTTGAAAAACAAACATAACTTGTATGAAATTTGCTATAATTTTATGAATAATAGTCATATAATGACTTGTATATCATCATTTGCTCAACATGTATATTATACATGATGATAAACTTCACAGCTATAATATTAAACAAGTTGATTACTGATAATTATTTATTTTATATGATACACATAAACAAATAAAAATCTTGTTGGACTATTACATAAGAAAATTTATAATTTTTAACAATATTCATTAATAATAGAAATATCAAAAATATTAATATTATTAAGTATGTCTCACAACAATTTTCCTATTATCTATTGTATTTACATAATTAAAAACTAATATAAAAAGCATAAGAAGAGATGTTTATTAATTGAATTTGTGTAAAAAAGATATATTGAACCCAACAATATCAACAAAAAATTTTGATTTTTGATGATGATCTTGAAAAACACAAGATGACTCGAATTATAAAATAACTATAGAAAAATAAAAATCAAATTGTAATGCATAAAAAAATCCAACCATACAAGAGTATACCTCATAAGAACAATGATATATGCTTCTGATGTTCAAGTTTATTTCTATTTTTTACACATATTAACAAATAATTAAAAAAATTATAATTTAACAATGAATTAATATTATTTTATATTAAAAATCTAAAATACATAAATACTTATAATACTAGATAAAAATTTTACCAACAAAAAATATTTAATTTATATTATGTATTAAAGCATTATGAGTAAGGCAAAACCAAACACTCAAATAATAAATTTTGATAACTCTAATGTTCAACCCCAAAAATACATCCATTAACTTGAAGCTTCTTAATTTTCAAAAATTAATTTTTGTATTGCTTAGAAAATAACTTTTTGCATGATTATACAAATTTTATTGAATAAAAATTCCTAATTGATCATGATATTTTTAATTTCTTATCTATGCATTAAACCATTTATTTCTAACTCATTCAAATTTAGTAATTTATCAATTGAGTTTTTGGTGTCCATCTTATATCTATTTTTTTTCCAAATTAAATCTTATTTTCTCTTCATGTCTTCATGATTTAAAAAAATATGATCTTTGGCTAAACTCACTAACTTAAAAATATAAATAATGATTAATCTCTTCTTCAAGCCAACACCTCTCGAGAAATAAAATAAAATAAAATAATGGTAGCTTTCATACTGAAAGCAACAAGCCAACAATTAGAACCAAACAACAATGTACTTCAAGCTTTTCACCTTCAACTTTTTTGCTTATTATGTTGAAACTCTAATTTCAAAAAAAAAATATTGCAAAAAGAATTGCCTTTGTTTACAAAATATTTAAATGTGACAAAAATAATAAAAATTTTTATAACTACTAATTAAATCATCATCAATTAAGTTTTATCCTTACTATTTGAGATTCACTAAATGAATCTTATTTTCTTCAATCAATTATTTTAAAATTATATTCTCCCGACAATTTAATTATAAAACCTTATTTATAATTTCTACTCAATTTCTCATATAGCAACATCCAAATTTTTTTTCTCCCTCCATCCAAATAAGCTCGCATTTCTTAATCCTTGGGTACACTACAAGATCTATGTTAAAAATAACCAAATCTCCTCAGATAATTTTTTTTTAATCTTATGATCTATAAAAATTACTTTAATTTTTTTTCTAATAATTTCAGTTCTAATTTTATTTTTACTAGTTTTACCACACATTCATTTTATCATGACTGCTAAATAAATTTATTCATTGTTTTTTTCTATGTTCTAGTCGATCTACAAATTCAAGAATGTCCACGCATGATGTTCACAACTTTCCTAGTTTATGTCGAAGTATTGGCAAAAAAAGTTAGCTTCCAAAAATCATTTAATAATATATTTATACATTGAACAACACAAGTTTACTATAATACCCAACATTCATATAGTCAAAAAGATTTATCATTTAATGTCTTACATAGTATTATTCTAATCAATTTTGTCGATGATAAACCGCATCATAAAAATTAACCATCAATCTCCATTTTCAATTGTATTAGACCCATCAAAATATTTTAAAAACCATGTCCATGTGTTGGCTAGACTACTCATCAAAAATATAAAGATGTAATTTTTTGACATTTTTCCATCTATTATGATTCATGTCATAACTCTCTCCCATAGTATGTTGAAGGTCATGCACAAAACATATGCTTATTGTAAGACTATTCTTCAGTTGGTATATATTTTTGTAATTATTTCACTTCGTCATGTAATAACTTGGAAGTTTACCAGCATAAATCCACATCAAGCTCCATCAAACAAAATATACAGATACCATTTCCACTCGGAAATAAACAAGCTTTTTCAATATTTATGGAAGGGATGTGGGCCATCCTTACGCTGTTATTCCATTCCCCTCCTATCAAAATTGTTGTTTCCAGCTTCTTTAGTAACACTCCAAAAACCACTCCTAAACAAAAAAGTAAATACTTGCGGAACTACAATGCATATGGAAGCTAAAAATCTCAAAGTGAATCCTTGAGACGAGTTCTACAAACCAGGTACGACCTAACAGACGAAATAAAAGCTTCGGAAACAGAGAGTGAGGTAGGATTTTACGAATTCGAAACAGAATTAGCAACCAAATACGAACTGCTAGAAAACATAAATCAAAGCTCTTGTGAAAATCAAACGGCCATTATATACTTACAAAAACGGATAGTAAATTCCAATTGGTGAGAGGAAAGTGAAATTGTAACATAATTACAGTTTCATGAAAAATAAATTACATTCTGACATTGGAGAACGAAGCGAAGCACGAATCTACGCCCATATGAAGAAGAGATTAGTGTAGAAATAACGATCTGTTATGATGATACTTCGTCTCGGCGAGGACGTCTCCCTCCCCCGACCACATCTTTTTCCCGGTTCCCGCTGGTTACTGGTGAATGGTGCCCGCGCAGGGCCTGTGCTGTTCATGGGGAAAAGCTTTCCATGGAAATCGGTTACTTTTCATGTATTTTCCTTTCATTTATTGTCTCAATATTACTCCACCCCCACCGGGAAGGGGTTAACTTGTATTAAAGTAAATAATAATAATTAAGCCCGAGGTTAATGTTAATGAGTGATTATCAAAAAAATGTCATCAAATCAGTTAATAAAAACTATTAAGTGTTCATATTTTGTTGCCTAAAAATATGAAATAATTATATATTAGGATTTTGAAAAAAAAAAAATAATTAGTTGGCAGTTGGCATGTAACAAAATTTACTAAATTAGTGAAAAGATTTAAAATTTATAAAATTTGTTTAGATGATATAAAAAATTTTTAATGCAGGAAATACCCATTAATATTTCATTTAATTTTTTTTATGACGTGGATTGAATTTTTTTTTTTTTTTTTGGAAAACATATATTTGTAGATAATGTATGTTTGGGATAGCAAGACAAAAATATATCGCATAGACCATGTGTGGCATGTCACGTCAACTGGTCGCGCATTAATAAAACAAAATATACATATACATAATAATATATAATATATATTGTTATCTATATAAAATATAATATGTATATATATATATATTGTATATAATATATAATATGTATCTATATAATACATATACATGATAATATATAATATATATTATCTATATAATATATATACGTAGTACATTCATAATGTATGCATAGTATGTATACTATATATATATATATATATTAATATCTACATATATATATACATTGCATATTATGTGTGTGTGTGTGTAGAATATATAATATGTAGTGTGTACATAAAATATAAATATTTTATATTTTATAAATAATGTATCTATGTATTGTAAATAAACATGGTATACATAGTGTATTCATAAATAATATATTGTATGTATATATGTCATATATACATACAATATATATAATGTATATATATATATGTGTGTGTGTGTGTGTGTGTGTGTGTAGAATATATAATATGTAGTGTGTACATAAAATATAAATATTTTATAAATAATGTATCTATGTATTGTAAATAAACATGGTATACATAGTGTATTCATAAATAATATATTGTATGTATATATGTCATATATACATACAATATATATAATGTATGTATATATGTCATATATACATACAATATATATAATGTATGTGTGTGTGTGTGTGTGTATTAGTTTTAAATATTGTATATGTACATAATAGTATATAAAAATAAAAGTATTACATAAATAGTAAATAAAATAGTATATAAAATGATCAAGTCATATCACATTGTTTATGGCTGCATATTTTAAAATTTTAAAAATGATTGTGGTCACATCTTTACCCAAATTGACCCTTAGAATTTTTTGGATTTTTAAAAAAATGTGATTGAATCCCTACCTGATCTTACTTGCGATCTTTCGAAAAAAAAAACAAATTGTGAGTCAAATTGAGTAGGGATCCAATTGATATTTTTGTAACATCATAATCTTTTTTATAAATTTGAGGAGAATGATAAAATAGGAATGACATATTTTAGTGTATGAAAATCTAACTATTTTTTTTTGTTTTGAATACTCAACTATAAAAAATTTGTCTCAAAATATAAATGTTTATGATTTATGATACTAAAACAAAAAAATTTCCTTTTTTTTTACTCTTTTTACCATGTTCTCACTCTCTATCTCGCTCACTTTTACTCACTCTCACTCAATGTCTCACTCACACACACACACACTCTCTCTCTCTCTCTCTCTCATTCTTAGTCACTCTTAATCACTTTCACTCACTCTCACTCACTCTCACCCACTCTCACTCGCTCTCTCTCTCTCATTCACTCTTTCTCACTCACTAACTCTTTCAGTCCCTCTCACTCAATCTCCCTCTTTCTCACTCAAATATTCTCCAACTATCTCTTTCTCTATCACTCTCTCACTCTCCTTCTCACTCTCAATCTCTCTCATCCTCTCTCTTTCTCATTCTTTATCTCTTGCCCACACTTGCTCTCACTCACTCACTCTCTCTCTCTCTCTCTCTACCTCCTCACGCAATATCACTCTCTTTATCTCTCTCTTTCTCGCTCTCTCTTGTTCTCTATCACTCTCTCTTTCTCACTATACGTCTCTCTCACTCTCATGTCATGGAATACTTAAAAGCAAAAAAAACCTTGTGACTGTCAAGCAACATAGTGTTTTTTTTTTGTTTTTTTTTTTTGCCCTCTCATTCTATTCCCTCTCAAAAAACCGGACCCATATTATCCTTTGGCCCATACATGGTTTGAGGCCCTAGGGTCGAAGAAGGTAATACTCCAATCCCACTCACAAGATAGATGATCTTGCAAGCACTGTGGAGTTTGAACTTGTGTATCAAAGTATTATTGCGACTTTATTATACCACCTAATTTTATTAATTCGGTAATATTTCAAAATCTCATCAATGAGAGTATCTTTCCAATAGAGATCAATGAGTGCATGAGTCACACGAGTTTTTTAAAAAATTATATAGATATCGATCCCACATGAATTATACTGGTAGTCTGGTCATTCAACAGTGAGATAACTCATTTTTAATAGAAGAATATTTGGATTATCTAATAATCTTAGATCCAAGGGCTTATTCAGTTAATCTGTATGATATGTGTTTAAGTTAGTTCAACTTATGTTATGTTCTGATATAAAATGAAAGTTGATGTGTTGTGCAATGACTTCTTGTCAAAATGGCATACAAGGTGGTTGTCACCATTAAGCCGATCCCAATGATGGTCCTCTTATAGATATATCCTCAATATGTCATCACCGAGACAACAAATTATTTTTGCTCAATAGTCATTCATAATCTCATACCTTTTAGGCAACTTCATCAATTACCTTTAATGATTATTTTATATCCACACACTTATTCTTCAGCCTTAAGTATCATAAAATCAAAAATTGATATGGTTTGTAAACATTTGTAATTTTAGCTTAGTAAGTATCATACTCATATAATTAACATATGCTTTACTCAAATTTCACTAGTGGGAATCATATAAAAAAAAGCAACTCACAAAGGTTATCACAATCTTGTAAATCACAATATGCTTTTACATATCTTAAAGATTACCTATCACCATCCTCATAGCCAATGATGCAACTCGCACACTTAAGTTAAATCCCATAAAAGAACATTTCATATAATGTCTATTTTAATCAAGAATTAATTTTTTAAGATGTGTACAATAGAATGACATGTCAAAGCATTCAAACTTTAGCTTCATGAGCACCAAACTTACAATTATTAACATACCAAATTTTGGGTTTTAACATAAGTATATCTTATGCATCATAGTCGAAAGGGTTGTCACTTCCTTTCTACCTTATGTGTGAGTAACACTCATGATTTATCTATTATTGTTCATCATAACAATCTCGTACAAACCTATCAATAATAGAAACCTAAGTTCAAGTTTTATTTAATTATTCATTCATCAATATCTATAACATAAAATAAATCAAACACATTTATACATTAATAAAAAACTAATATCATATCATATAAATTAATTTACATAAACTCTAGACCACAAGCTATTTTGGTAAAAAATTATGAATCTACCCTAGAGAGGGTGGTTTAGAAAGTTTTGCCTCTCGACTTTAGCGAATATCATTTGGAACCCACGGGGACTGCAAAATCCATCCTAAAGTTTGGTAGTTACAATATAGTCTTGCTTTTTATGTGGAAGGAGAGAGAGAGAGAGAGAGAAATGAGAGAGTTATGCAAATTTCTTTATCTTCCACTTTATACTCATGTGATTATGCACTACTCTAAGTAAAAAGTTATGACTTAAAAAAAAGTCAACTTCAATCTTTATATTCTAAGCTTGAGATCATAACTCTAGAAAGCAACCATAACTTTGAGCTACATCCTGATCTTTTGTAATATAAAGTCACAGTGCTTGCAATGACCATGACTTAGAGATAATTTATTTTTAACATAAAGTCACAATACTATGAAGTAGCCATGCCTTCAAGCACTTGTCTTCTTGTTTTTAATAAAGGGCTATAGTGTTAGGAAATGACTGTGATGTGATGAAGAGCTTCTCATATAGTTATATGACTGCGACACTATGATAAAGTCATGACATTGGCATTAATTTTTCTAAATTATTATATGGTCATTATATTGGGAAATACTAGTGGTACTGAATAAGTTTCTCTTAAATATTATCTGGATGTGGCACTAAGAAATGACTGCTACAATGATGTCATGGGACAAGTATTTATTTCAAGCATAATAAAAGTCATAATTTTTCTTTCATTTGAGGACAAATGTCATGACCTTGGTAAATAGTCATACTTGAGTAATGCCTTATGTAATTTTTAATTTTTTTTAAAATAATGGCTCTAAATAACAAGAGCATATTTGGCTCTATACTTTTTATTGCTCAAAAGATATAACTCTATGAAAAGGTAATGATTATGACTTGAAACTATAAGGTCATATTAAAGATAAAGTCGAGGTGCTAGGATATGATCATAACCTTTAGTGCCAGTGGGGTATTCTATTGATGTGATATAGAATTAATGTCGCAACTGCATTTAAATTTTATGAAATAAGTATAATTGTGACTCATTGATCATATCATAGCCACTAAGAATGTTTTGCATAGTAGAAAAATTATACTAATGAGTTAACAAAGTCATGTCATATAATGAATTCCATAACCTTTTAGAAAATATTTTGGCCAAGAATGTACCCCAAATATTTGCAAGACTCCATGTTATACTTCATTAACAAAATACCTCAAAAACCTATTAATTTCAAGATTATTGATTCAAGCTCATCAAAATTCTAAAGTCATGAAATCAATTTATAATTTCTTTAATTCCATGCCTATACTTCATCTTAAAGTTCTAAGATATATATAAATATTTGGTAGATTGAACTTTGAACAAACTCGCATACCAAAATAATTACTTATTCTCAAGCAATAACTTTTCCTTCCATGACACAGAGTCTTCATCATCTCTAAAAAATATTATGACTAGATTTAAGTGTCATATGAGATAAAAATAGTGACGCAACTCCATGTAGACATGTTGATAGTCATAGTAGGATTTGAGTTCCACAACTATACTTAAGTTTAGTTAGATATAAACATTCATTTATGTGTTGGATATAAGTATCTATTATATCACACATGCTAAAAAATCATTGGGTTTCCTTTAAAGTGATACTACATTTAACATTCATAGCTAGATCATCAAAATATTTTTTCTTCTATTAGAGATCTTTAATGTTCATGCTATATTCTCAATATACTATTTTATCTTATTCAAATGTATTTTTTCTTTTAAATTTACTTAAGCTATACTTATTTCTTGGGCTTTTTTTTTCATTAGATGCCACGAATTTTGTGAATTCATGGCTCTTTCTTTTATGTTACTTTGTCCCTTTTCTTCTTGAATTCTTAAAAGTCGTGATGTTGCATATAGTCATGGCTTTTCCTTTAAGTTTTTCTTTAGCTTTTTCTTCCTATAACTACAAAGTTGTAGTGTTAAATGAAGTCATGACTTTGTCTTAAAACTTTTATTTTCCTTTTTTATTATCTAATTCCAAATTCACGTCATTATGCATAGTTGTGGCTTAGTATATAAGCTTCTAATGGACTAATTCATTATATATCCACAAAGTCATGGCACTAGGTAAAGGTGTGGCCTTGTCTTCATGCTTTCCTTGGATATTTTACATATGTGACACCAAAGTCATTGTGATATATATAGCCATGACATTGTCTTCAAGTTTTCCTTAGAAATTTTATTTCTTTGATACCAAAGATAAATGGTATTGTACACAATTATAATTTTGTCTTTGATTGGCTCCTCCAATATTTCTTACTTAGCCTTGTCATTTTATTTTGATCATGACTTTAAAAAATACCACAACCACATAGCCATCATCTTCCTCTATTTCCTAATTTAAGTAGCCCCAATATTTTCTTTTTCTTCATATTTCTCATCTTTACCATTATCACAACACCAAAATTATTCCTCTACTTCTTATTCTTCATCTTTATCCGATCAAAAGTCTTCTACAAAATAATTCAATCAAAAATCAACTTTTTTGTTGCACTATAGTATGAAAAAAATTGTTAATTCTCCAACACCCTATTTCATCATTATCTAAACCTGTAAGCTATTATAAAAATTAAACTTTACTTGTTCCTCAATGACACAAAAAACAAACTCCACTTTCTTGATGTCGATAATGGTATGTTTAATAGTCAAAATAGTCATCCCAATATTAGTGGTACATACTTTTTTCTCTATATCCAATACAATGAAATTCACTAGAAAATAAACATAACAACCTTCGATAATATGTTTTCAATGATTTTAATTGGGTGATTGTTAGTCCAATCTACCAACTAGAATGAGAGAGATATTAGAGTGACTTTGCTAAGATTCAACTTTTGTAAAATTGACAAGAGTATCAAATTGATACTTAATCCAAAGTCACATATTACCTTTTGAAAAGTATATTTTCCATTTGATTGATTACATTATTTTTCTCAATCATATTCATGGTCCCATACATCTACTACTTCTTTGTACTTATGATTTTGTCTTTCAAAAGTTTCATTAGTTTGTCATTTGAGCTATAGTTTCGGTAAATGATATGTTCACTTCTAACTTTTGAAATATATTGAGAAACTTCTCGAAATATTCAACCAATTTTTTTAAATCATTGATGAAATGGAACATTTATAGGAAACTTATCTTTAGTTGTAATCTAATCTTTCTTTTTCTCTACAACTTTGGATAACATTTATTTGCTCTACTATTTTCCTATTTCCTTTTTTATCTTCTTTGGGTGAAACTTGAGCTTGCATTTCTTTGGAGTAATGACCTTCTTAGGTGCTACGACATCATATTTTTTATATTATTGGTTCTCTTCAATCAAGGCTACAACTTATTGAAAAAATTCATGTGAAACTATACCTTTTGAAAAGTTGCAACATTATCACACATAAAAGTTTCAAAATCCTCTTTTCAATATACATCTATAGCTCTATAGTTGTGACTTTTGGAAAAGTCAAGTTACTATCACCCCCTAAAATTTTAGAATCATTTTGTTCAAATTGTCTTGATAGCTTTTTCTTGCTTCTAATAAATATTAAAAAATAATTCCTTGGATTTGCTTCTGTATCACTTTCTAGTTCATTTACTTTTCTTTGTAACACTAAACTCATTTGATTAATTTTTGCTTCAAGCACTCTTATTCAATTCTCTATGGTATTATTTAGCTTTTTAAATTCTACTAATATAATCATCATCACCTCTTCCAAAGTTGATTTTTCTTTGCTTTATGCTAATTGGCAATTACAACTTGAATTTTTTTGATTGGTATAGCTCATCATATTATTTATAATATTTCTTCATGAATTCCCAAAGTTCTGGAGCTCACTCATATAGCCTTTATATGAAAAATTTTAGTGATTTTTTATGTTTAGATGGTAATGCATTAGGACATTATTATTAGGTTAAAACATGTATTATTTGCTCTACATTTGATTGACATGTTATATTTGATAAACAAGATCCTAGTCCACAAATTCACATGGATGTAAAATAGTGATCTCACCCAATACTCTTATTTTCTTCTTGAATGTCAAGTTTTCTTAAAAGAGCATATATTATACTTCAATTATAGTGAATCAATCCAGCTATAATATTCTAGCTTATCTTTTCACACATCAATGATTTTTTAAAGTTAGATAATTATTTTTTTCTAGCTCCTCAAATAAAAAATAATCATCATCTAGCAAATTATTTATAAACGTCTTTCTAGCGGCCACATTAATCATGCACCTCATTATACAGTTCAACCCATTATAAAAGGTTTGGACTTGAAACTATAACTCAAATCCAAATTGAGGACATCTCCTCAACAACTCTATTAAATAGTCCCAAGCATCATATATATTATCATGCTCATCTTATTAGAATTAGTTTATCTCCTTTCATAATTGAGATACAATTTGAGGTGAGATGAAATTTGTAAGAAAGGCTCTTACTAATTCATCCTAACTCTTAATTGAGCCATGAGATAAACATTGTAACCATCTCAATACTCATTTAATATAAACATAAATAAACATAACATTATTGCATCAAAACTAACAACATGTATTTTATAATGTCATATAACTCAAAAGATATTGCAACATATTCATTAGGATTCTCCAATACCCTTTCACTATATTGGTATTGTTGAACCATAACTATAAGACTTAGAATCAATTCGAAGTAATTAGTTTTCACTAGTTAAAATTGAATATCTTAATAAATATCCATAATCTTGGGCCTCCAATACTCTTTCGAGATATGGTAGTGGATAGGCTATTAGACAACTTACTTATCACTATCCTATGGCTATCTATTAATGCTAGTATCTTCCATAAGCTCTTTATCTTCTCTTTGTCTAGCAATTGCTCAATTAGTTTTTTTGATTTCTAGATCTAGAGAAGATAGCTTAATCACAAAACTTCAGCTCGTAAAAGTGTATTAAAAAAAGAAAATGCAAAGAATACAAGTAAAAACCAAAAAACAACTATCCACTTCAAATAGGTTAAGAATATATAGTATTTAGATTTAAGAAAATTTACCAGACTCAATACTATCTAAATTACTAAAAAAGAATTATCTAGTTATAAAGATAATTATATCAATTCATATTGACTAACTAAACTAAATAATTGCTAACTTTGGCACCAATATCTTATTACGACTTTGTTATACCACATAATTTTATTAGTTAAGTAATGTCCCAAAAACTTATTAAATAGAGTATCTTACCAATAGAGATCAAAAAGTTTATGAGTCATACAAGTAATAATGATAAAGTGTCTTGATATTTATCTACAAGGCAAGGGCATAAGAATTGTATTGCTAGTTTAGTTATTTGATGGTGAGACAATTTATTTTTAGTTAAATAGATATTTATATTGTAAAACAATCTTAGATCTACAAGTTTATTTAATTAATCTATGGGAAGTATATTTAAATTAGTTTGACATATATTATGTTTAGACATAGAATGAAAGTTGGGGTATTATGCAATGACTTCTTGCCTTAATGATATACAATGTGGTTGTCACATTTGATTCCATCCCAATGATAATCTCTTTATAGTTATCCCTTTAGAATGTCACCATCAAGATAACAACTCTCATCTACTTGAAAGTCAATTATAATATCATAATTATAAGCAACTTTTATTTACTATATTTGATAGTTACTTCATATACATGCTCTTATTCTATGGTCTTATATATCATAAAAAATCAAAGATTAGTATGATTTATAAGTATTTGCACTTGTGGCTTCATAAATGTCATACTCACATAATTAATATATACTTCCCTCAAGTTTTACTAGTATAAACCATACAGATAAAAGTAACTCACAAGGCTATCATCACCTTGTGAGTCATAAGATACTCATGTATATCTAGAATATTATCTATCACTATCCTTCTTGATAATGATATGACTCCCACACTAAAAGTGAACCAAATGGGTAAATATTTTATATATGATGTCAATCCAAATCAAGAACTAGTTCTTTTTAGATGTATATAATAGATTGACATATAAAAGTATTCATAATTTTGGCTTCGTAAGTATTATACTCATGAAAATTAACATACACAAATGTTGAGTTTTAATGTATAAATTTATCTCATGCATTATATTCAGAATAGCTATTACTTACTTTCTATCATATGCATAAGTGAACATTAACCCTAACTCTCTCTTTGATTATTTTGAATTTAGGGAAAACTCTAACCTTGTGTAAAAAATATTTTGATGGTTCTAGTTCATATTGTAGTTATTTTGGGTTATGTTTCAAAATGATTTTGGAAGAGTTTTTGTATAGAAGAAATAATAAAGTTTAAAATACATGTTAGAAATAAAATTTCAAAAAAAAATAAATAAATAAAATTACTTGTTTTGTTTTGATCATAAGTTAAGTTATGATCATCCAAATTAAATGATTATAATTGGTAAAAAACCATAAGAGGTAGCCCTACATATTTGGTGAAGAGATCAAAAGAAAATTATATCTATAAGGCTCCATAATAGGGGCTTTGGGGTGAGTTTTGGGTAAGCAATGAGTATACTATATTTTGGGTATAGCTGTGGTATTTTGGCTATAAGTAGAGTTTCACTCATCCAAATCGAGTGATTCAAAATTATAGGCAAACTAGAATTATAAGATAATAATTTATTTGAAAGAATTGGATGCATTTTTTAATCTAAATGTGCCTAGAAATCTATCAAAATAGAAACTATGTACAAGAAAATTTTGATTCTATTTGCAAATTAAAATAGTCTAGATGTTCTATATAATAACTTGAGTTTTAGTAATCCAAATTTGATGATTCTAATTGAAGAAGAAATCTTATAAATAGCTTAAAAATTAATTAAAGGAACCATTATAAATATATAAATTTAAGACTTATGACATCGAGTATGATAGTAGGTAGGTGAGTGAGTTTGACATGTCAACTAGTTTGACATTAAAATGTTATAACTTGAGCTTAGATGATCCAAATGAGATGATTCCAATTCCTACTAAAATTAGATTCATAGTGATATCATTTTTGCTTGTTCTTTAATTATGAGATACTTGTGATGGATTAGAGGCTGATGAAGAGGAAGTCTGAACTCTGACCCAATAATAATATTTTGAAAATAAGAATCAAGGAGCAAAAACTATTTTTGGTTTGTTTTTTTATTCTCTTATTATTTAAAGTTTAAAGTTCGTTCTTTATTATTCTCTTCTTGTTTCATGTTTTATATTTGTTATTTCTTATTCTTTTCTTGTTTTAATTTTTATATCTATTCTTTCTTATTTTCTTCTTGTTTCATCTTTTATATTTGTTCATTTTTATTCTCTTATTGTTTCAAGTTTTATGTTTGTTTTTCCTTATTCTTTTCTTGTTTCAAGTTTTATATTTGTTCTTTATTCTTCTTTTCTTATTTCAAGTTTATGTGTGTTTTTCCTTATTCTCTTCTTGTTTCAAGTTTTATGTTTGTTCTTTCTTATTATCTTCTTGTTTTAAGTTTTATGTTTGTACTTTCTTATTCTCTTCTTGTTTCAAGTTTTATACTTGTTCTTCCTTATTCTCTTCTTGTTTTAAGTTTTATGTTTTTTATTCACACTTATTTTCTTGTTTTAGTTTTGTATTTGTTTATTAATTAAATCTAAAAAGTTTTATATGGATATGCATGTGTTCTCCATTTGAACCATAAATGAACTGGTTCGTTCTTCATTATTCTCTTCTTATTTCAAGTTTTATGGTTATTTGTATACTACTGAAATAATTTAAAATAAAACTATAAGTTTTTATGGTTATTTGTATATCATTAATTTTAGAAAATTAATGATAAATGGGATTATCATGAAAGTTAAATGTTCATTTATAATTTACAATTTGAGCATAAATGTATATGTAATATTGTAAATTATTATGACTCAATTTTAATGTCCTTAATATAATGTTATGCATTATATTTAAGTTAAGGATAGACTGCATACCAATAAGGGTCAGTTTTAGTAGTACTGTAAATAAATAAAATATAGTAGCATATTGATCCATAACTCAGTGGGACAGTATTGGTAGTATTCACAAATGATTTTTGAATAACTAACATGTAATCCAATAGGACCATATTGTGTTATAAATATTTTTATACCACCTAGTAGCCCAATGAGACCATGCTAATGATTATGTTATTCTTAGCAATGAAAATATTAGCTAAATTTGTTTAAATGGAAAATGATAAGTAAATGCGTGAATTGTATGATTTGAGTTTTGAATGATACAATAGTATATGAAATTGCATATTTAAAGTGTTCAAATAAATTATAAATGCAAATATGTGAAAGTAATATATATATATATATATATATATATATATATTTCTGAATTGAAAAATGAAATTATATATTTCAAAAAGATACATGCTTTGTGTTTGATTGAATTAAAAAGAGAACCACTAAGCATGAAAATGCTTAGCATGATTTTTTTTTTACATAGGTACCAAGTGAGGAAAGCAAAGACCACACAAAGTATAGTCATAATTAAAGCCTATGGAGTATAAGTATATACTCCACCCCAAGCACTCATTTCTTTTTTTTTTTGAACACGGGATTATTTAGTATTGAAATTAAAAATGTATAAATTTTCATATAATATACTTGAAAGAGGCGAACTCTTACTATATTTTTGAGAATATTTTGTTGAAGCATATGAAATATCATTTCATGCAAATATTTTAAAAAAAAGATACTAGGTCTTTGAAAAGATTTAATGTACACTTGTTTTACTCAAGAATATTAATAAATATTCGTATAAAAAATGTTTATATGAAATGTGATTTGAAAAATGGTTTCAAAATAAAAAATAGATTCTCGTCCCCAGATCCAATCCTATCTTTTAAG
This sequence comes from Sapria himalayana, assembly GCA_029783825.1. Taxonomy (NCBI): domain Eukaryota; kingdom Viridiplantae; phylum Streptophyta; class Magnoliopsida; order Malpighiales; family Rafflesiaceae; genus Sapria; species Sapria himalayana. The sequence continues at coordinate 4,764,272 of JAREIK010002107.1, read as the reverse complement.
TTTGTCTTGGGTTTGGAGGCATGACAATATAAATTTATACAAACCCTAAACCATATATTATTTTGGTAAAAAAATCTTGATTATGGCCATATTGTTATATGGCCATATTGTAATATGGCCACAATATTCACATTGGTACTTCTAGATTATTATATTGTCATGTTATTAGGAAATAGCCATGACATTGAGAATGCCTCTCTTGTGTATCTAGTGACCATGATGTTGGGAAATGATCACGACATCCTTCATATGTCTCAAGTATCCATGACACTGTAGGTAGCCTCAATATTAGACTTTATCTCTCTCGTATATCATGTTGCTATAGTGCTACAAGGATGTCGGAGCACTAGCAATTAACTTGAGCATAAATATCATGATGTTGACTTCCTCTAATGACAAGATTTATGCATTAGAAAATGATCATACTCGAGTATGTCTTTTATGACTTTTATCATCCCAAAAGTAATAGCTCTAGATAATCATCAGGGTCTTAACCCGAGTATTTTTTAGCTATGTAATTTTTTTGTAGCTCAAAAATTATTATTTATAAAAAGATCATAGTTGACTTGAGACTACCAAATCATATTAAAAATAAAGTCGTGTCAATAATATGGATATGACTTTCAACACTAGTTAGATACTTGATTGTTATGAAGTAAAATTAATATTATAGTCATGTTCATCCAATTGTTTTTATTTTCACTTTTATTTGACCAATATCTGTAAAATAAAATATTAATGTTATATCAATAAAAATTAAAATTAGCAGATCAAAATTGGACAAAACTTGTTTATTAATCCTAATTCTAAATATATTGAGATTATTAATTTATAAGTAATATATGAATATATATTATTTACCGTGTAAAATCCACATGACATACTTTAATACATGTATTCTTTTTACTATATTTGTTTTTTAATATGTTTAATCAACAAAAAATTTGCTAATATCATAGAAAAATTACTTAAATAAATTCATTAATTCTAGTATAGTCCATTATATATTTTACTTCATTAACCCTTTATTACTTTATTGTTATTATTATTAATTAATATAATGTATTTTTATTGATAGCTCAATTTTATATCTATAGTTGCTTAAATTAAACATATTTAATTACTTAACCTATAATATGAACAATATCATGGATGTCCATAAACTCTCCATTAATCTTTTGACTATTGATATTCTTGTGACTCTTATTATTCATAGATTAATGTGTATTAATTGGCATAAATTAATATGTATAAATTGGTATATTTAATATGTATATAATATATTAAACCCTATAAATATGGAACCTTTGTATGAGTCAAAATATACTTGAACGAATAAGAAATCTCTCTCATGTTTCTCATATATTTCTCGCTATCTTGTCATTCTATTTTATGATATGTTATCAGCACAAAGCTCTGTTGGATTTTCAAAAGATATATTGAAGAATATGGAAACTCATCTGGTGGGATCATCAATCGGTGACAAAGATATGTGTCTCACAGATAGTGCATCAACACATATTATACTTAAGGATAAAAAATTATTTTTTTTTAATAATGCAAGGATCAAATGTAAATACAATATCGAACAGTGCAAAATTAATTGAGGGCTCCGGAAGAGCTAATATATTGTTTCCCGGATGAAAAAAATTCATATTGATGATGCATTATATTCTAGAAAGTCTCAAAGAAATTTATTGAGTTTTAAAGATATTTGATGAAATAGATATCATATTGAGACTACGAATAAAGACAACACTAAGTATTTATATATTATCAACGTTGTCTCGGGTAAAAAAAATATATTGGAAAAATTACTCATTTTTTCCTCTGGTTTGTACTACACAAACATAAACATAATTGAGGCACATGTCATAGTAAATCATAAGTTTACTGATAAAATTAATTTTATTATTTGGCAAGACCGATTGAGACATCCTAGTATACAATGTGATTAAGTCAATTCATCTTGATAATGCTAGAGAATTTACTTCTCAAGCTTTTAATGATCATTGTATATCTGGAATAACTGTTGAACATCCTATAGCACATGTTTATACATAAAATGGTCTTGTAGAATCATTTATTAAATGCCTTCAATTGATTGCAAGGCCATTACTAATGAGGATGAAGCTCTCAACTTCTGCTTGAGGCTAAGCTATTTTGCATGCAATAGCACTGATTCGTATTATACCAACAAATTATCACCAGTTTTCTCCTTTATAATTGGTTTTTGATCGAGAACTAAATATTTCCCATCTAAGGATTTTTGGGTGTGTGGTATATGTTTTGATTACTCCGCCACAACACACTAAGATGCGTCCCCAAAGAAGATTAGGAACACATGTTAGATATGAATCTCCATCGATAATCAAATATTTAGAGCCATCAAATGGAGATTTATTTACATCTCTTTTTACTGATTGTCATTTTGATGAATCAGATTTTCCAACTTTAAAGAAAGAAAATAAATAGTTGGAAATGCTATTAGTTAGAATCAATTGTCATTATCTCATCTCGACCCTCGCACAAAGCAATGTAAACTTGAAGTTCAAAAAATTATTCATTTGCAAAATTTAGCAAATTAATTCTAAATGCATTTACTAATCAAAAGGAAGTAATCGAATCTTACATACCAACTGCTAATGCTCCGATTAGAATTGAAGTCCTGGTAGGACAATCTGTTGCGAATGAACCTAAAGCATCAATGAAATGTAGTCAACAAATTGTTTCCAAAGATAAAAATCCTCACAAAAGAAAAGGATCAAAGAATCAAGTTGAGAAACTGATGGCTCTAGAAAGTCTCAACATTGTGACAATCAAAAGATCTCGGTTAAATTTGTCACAACTGGCCAAAAGTGGAATCAGAATAAAATTAATGTCGATGAAATATTTGCTTATAATGTGGCACTTAACATTGTTAATGATAATAAGGACCCTAAGCCAAAGTCTGTCGAAGAATATAGACAGAAATGATTGGCCAAAATGGAAAGATGCAATTGAAGCAGAATTGAATTCTCTTTCAAAATATGAAGCTTTTGGTCCTATTGTATGTACACCTGATGGTGTCAAACTTGTAGGGTACAAATGGATATTAGTGTGAAAATGAGATGCGACAAATAAAATTATCAAATATAAGACGCAATTAGTTGTATAAGGATTCTCTCAAAGACCTGGCATTGATTATGAAAAGACGTATTCCCTTGTAGTAGATGCAACTACTTTTCAATATTTAATTAATCTGACAATACATGAAAAACTTGGTATGTGTTTAATGGATGTAGTTACGGCTTATTTATATGGACCACTTAACAGTGACTATTACATGAAAATCCCATAAGTATTAAAATTGCATGCAACACATAATTTAAGTTCTTGTGAACTGTACTTGATAAAATTATGCAGATCTTTATGTGGGTTGAAACAATCTAGATGTATGTTGTATAGTCATCGTAGTGAATATTTATTGCAAAGAGGGTATAAGAATGAACACCTTTGCCCATGTATATTTATTAAGAGATCTGTATCCAACTTCACTATGATTATAGTTTATGTTGATGAACTGAATATTATTGAAACTGTGAATGAGCCTTCAGAAGTAGTAGGTAACTTAGAGAAAGAATTTGAGAAGAAAAATCTCAGAAAAATAAAACTTTGCCTTGGTTTGTATATTGAACACTTAGAGAATGAAATTTTTGTTCATCAATCAACTTATATATCAAGGGTGTTGAATGATTCTATATAGATAATGCTCATCCATTGAGCAATTCAATGGCTATAAGGTCATTATATGTGAATAAATATTCTTTCCGACATTGGATGGATGATGAAGAGCTTCTTGGTCCTGAAGTCTCATATCTTAGTACTATTGGAGCACTAATGTGTCTTGCAAGTCATACACGACTTGATATATCATTTTCTGTAAATTTGTTAGCAAGATATAATTCTTATCCAACAAGAAGATATTGGAATAGAGTTAAACATATAATGTACCCAAAGCAAAAGTAATTGGCTATGCATATGCGGGATATATGTCCAACTCTCATAATCCTCGATCACAAATGAGCTATTTATTCACATGTGGTGATATAGAAATTTCATAGCATTCTACTAAATAATCAATTACAGCAACATCTTCTAATTATGCAGAGATCTTAGCAATTCATGGAGCAAGTCGGGAATATTTTTGGTTAATATCAGTAATACATCATATTCGAGGGTCATGTGGTTTGTCTTTTAGCATAGAGGTCCCGACAACCTTGTATGAAGATAATGCTACATGCTTTGTTTAATTGAAAAATTGGTACATTGAATTGAAGGGGATATAACAAAACATATATCACTATAATTCTTTTTTTCTCATGATCTACAAGAGACAACCAACTTCAATATCACTTGTTCATCACATGCATTTACAAGATCTTTTAAAACTTTTGCACTACAATTCAAAATAACTAACAACTATAGCTAAAATCCCATCTCTCCTTAAAAACATTCAAGGTGTCTAACCTAGATCGATGATACCCACAATCTCTCTCTCTCTCACACACACACACACACACACACATACATATACAATCACAGACACTCACATCTATATATATACACTCAAACACAAACACAGACACACATAAATATATAGACACACACACACACACACACATATACACTCAAACACAAATACACAGACAAATACATAGACACACTTACACACACACACACACATACATATAGACACACATATTTATACATATAGACATACATATACTCAAAAACACATATATATAGACACAAATAGAGACAAACACATGTACATATATAGACACACACACACACATGTGTATATATATATATATATACACGCACATATATAGTCACACACACATGTTAATATATATAGACATACACTCAAATACAAACACACACACATATATAGACACACAGAGACAAACACATGTAAATATATAGACACCCACACATGTGAACACACACACACAAATACGTAGACACGTACTTGTGTCATATGCAAAAAAAAAAAAGGACGAGAAATCAAAGCGAATTGTGGCATATTAACAAGTTTCTAGAATCTCACAAATAGAGCTTTCTACAAAAATTAAATTAGATCGGCAAAGTTTCCCAACCAAATTAAAGCATGTTTGTCGTTCAAGAACATAACCAAATGAAAACATGGATTTCAAAACAAACAAAGAATCATCCACCCTATCATTTTCCGAAAGAGACCGAATCAATCTGTCAAAAGTAGTATTACTTGGCTTGAGCTTCTTCTCCATCATGACAATCAGCCATTCCAGCGCGTCTGTTACACATTCATCATCACATAAACCAGAAATCAAACAATCATAGGTGACGGGCAACGGCTTTAAAGCCCCTGCTCAGCATCTCGCTCCACAATTGTTTAGCTTCTCGAACATTTCCCATCTCACACAACGTCTCAACAATGGGGCCATAGGAAGAAGCCGACGGGCTTAGGCCACTTTCCATCAAATCTTTCAGAAGTTTCTTACTCTCAACAATCCTTCTTTCCTTGCAAAACCCTCTAATTAACGAATTGTATGAAATAACATCACGAGAAATCCCCCTCTGCGGCATTTCGTTGAAAATGGATATCGCGTCATCCAATCTTCCTCTTAACGACAGCCCAGAAATCATGGCGTTCTGAACTGCTGTTGTCTCGTGATACCCATTATCTTGCATCTCCTTGTACATCCTCCTGGCCGCCTCAACATTGCCTGCTACAAAACAGCCATGAATCATAGTCGTGTAGGTGTATATGTTGGGAACAATTCCCTTCTCTATCATCTCGAACCATATTTTCTTGGCGCTAGAGAGCATACCTATCTCACAGAGGCCATGAATCAACGTGGTATACATCACTCTATCCAATCGATACCCTTTATCCTTTAGATCATTGAAGATCCTAACGGCCTCAGGTTGCATCTTTGCCTTGCAGAGTCCTTTAATAACCTCCTGATACGTATACACATCTAGAGCACAGTTTTTTGCAATCATAAGATGAAAAATTTCAGAAACTCTCTCTAAAGCACGTTTCTCACAGAACCCACGAATCAGCCTGTTGAAAACAATATTTCTTGGAACCAATCCATCATAAACTACTTGCCGAAGAAGCCAATACCCCTCCCAGAACTTCCCGTCTACGCAGAAGGCTCCAATTAGATACTCGACGGTCATTGCATCAGCATTCGCCAAAACACCAGATTCCATCATCTCGCCATACAGTTTCCAGACGAGATCAGTCCTCTTGATCCTCAGGCAGCACGACAGGGTTGCATTCCACGTGCTTATAGAAGGGGATGCGCCCATCTCCTTAATCATCCCCAACACATCAATGGCTTCCTGAACAAACCGACCACCAGCCAAACACTTTGCACAACGCTCCAGAGAATTTAAACTCGGAGTGAAACCAGACACCTTGAGAAAACACTTTGCTTCGTTGAAGGCCCTACAACTCAAGAGGGAATCAAAAAGCAGTTCACAAGAGACTTGATCGGGGATAAAGTTGTAGTTCAAGTGCAGCCACTGGTAGAACTTGAACGAAAGAAGAACGTTGTTCAGATGTTTCATTAGTTCGAAAAAGAACCGGGTATCATGAAGACTGGAAGATTGGAATTTAGATCGAAGAGTCTCTTCCCACCTAACGGTTGTCTTTAAAATCGTCGAAACTGTCTTGGCCATTTCACTGGAATGCAAACAATTCTGGTTCGCGCCCGACCCTACATCTCCATTTGTGCAAACGCCACTAACGTTTCTCTTCATCGGAGCGTCTTCTGACTCTGAAATGACGTTCTTGAACTCGGAATTGGGGAATTGCAGCGTCCGGCGACAAAGTAGAGTTACAGACGAGGATGGATGTCTAGCCATAAAAATTGAAATCACAACCACAACGCAATAAATTTACGAGAACATGTCGCAAAACAAGAACATCTGCGATTCTAAGTTGCGAATTTATGCTCTAGTTTCCGAAAATGGAAGCACACATGTAATAAGGAAGACGAGCAGGCCCTGCTCGCGAGCAAGGACATCACCCTTTTCCCTATCAACCTCGAATTTAGAAATACGAAAATTCCGGCAGATCATCGATTTATTAAAATTAATTTATTACAATTTTTTTGATAATATTTTTAAAAAAATCAAAAAAGCCTAAAATACCGACTTATAATATTTCTAAATAAATAATATATGTAGGGTCTATAATAAATAATTAGAATAAATATATTATATGATATGAATATATATTAATGTATTAAAAAATTTGATACACAATTTCAATAAAAAAAAATATTAGGCTCTTAGTAATTGATATACAATAAAAGATGAACAATAAAAAAATACAATAAAAATCACTAGAGCATAGAAATGCTAATTGAATAGGTAATTAATGTTAAGGAAATAAAAGATATGAAATTAGTGAAAATTAAATAGAAATTGAGAAATAAATAAAAAAGAATAAAAATAATGTTGTGCCATAAAAATGTGGAAAAATAGTTTACATAGAAAAATCGTTTCCACAAAAAAAAAATACTAGGCAAACATATCAGCTATTCAACAAAGATAAGTTTTTTAGGTTGGAAAACATTATATTTTGTGAGTGAAATGCTACTCCATCCTAAGCGTGTTATATTTAGAAGCAAAAAAAAATGATTTCCATGTAGAGAGGAGAGAGAAAGTAGGTGAGGAAGACATGGAGCAAGAAAGATAGAAAGTAGAGAAGGAAGAGAGGGGATGTAAGGGAGGAAGAAAGACACTAAAAAGAGAGGAAGTAGAGAAACAAATGAAAGGAGTGATGAGGCATGCATGGGGGGGAGGTAGAGAGAGAAGGGAAAGCAATGAGGAAGAGATGGAGGGAGAGTCTAGAGGGGGGAGGGAAGAAGAGAGAGGATAAGGAGAGGGAGGAAGAGAGAGGATGGGGAGAGAGAGGAAGAGAGAGGATGGGGAGAGAGAGGAAGAGAGAGGATGGGGAGAGAGAGAGAGAGGATGGGGAGAGAGAGGAAGAGAGAGGATGGGGAGAGAGAGGAAGAGAGAGGATGGGGAGAGAGAGGAAGAGAGAGGATGAGGAGAGAAATGATGAGAGAGTCAAAGAGAGAGAGAGGATGAGAGAGAGCGAGAAAGGGAGAAAGGAAGAGAGGGAGAGGGAGTGAGAGGGAGAGGGAGTGAGGGGGAGAGGGAGTGAGAGAGAGGGAGAGGGAGAGAGGGAGAGAGGGAGAGAGGGAGAGGGATAGAGGGAGAGGGGGGGGAGAGGGAGAGAATGAGAGGGAGAGGGAGGGAGGGAGAGGGAGAGAGGGAGAGAGGGAGAGGGATAGAGGGAGAGGGGGGGAGAGGGAGAGAATGAGAGGGAGAGGGAGAGGGAGGGAGAGGGAGAGAGGGAGAGAGAGAGGGGGGGAGAGAGATAGAGAAATGGGGAGAGAGACAGAGAGAAAGGGGGAGAGAGATAGAGAGAAAGAGGGAGAAAAAGATAGAAAGAGGGAGAAAAAGATAGAGAGAAAGAGGGGGGAGAGAGAGAGGGAGGGAGAGAGGGAGAGAGAGAAATAGAGATAGAGAGGGAGAGAGACAAAGAGGGAAAGGGAGAGAGACATAGAAAGAGAGGGGGGGAGCCGGGAGAGGGAGAGAGAAACAGAGAGAGAGAGAGAGAGAGAGATGTGGAGAGAGAGAGAGAGAGAGAGATGGAAAGATATATAAATAAGAAGGTATAGAAAGGATAAAGGTGAAGAAAGATAAAAAGAGGACAATAGTATTAGGACCCTATGATACCAAATTTACCTCCACATGATATGGAGGAATCTAAGATAGTGGCTTAAGGTCTTAAAAGAGAAGAATAGACACTCAGAATAAATACACAACACACAAGAAAAATATACGAGGAGAAGAGAAAGAACATGCAGAGAATATTCATGAGAGGTAAATACACTATACTTGTTGCACTACTTGCAATCACTCAATTCTTTCATTTTACATTTACAAGTGCTTAAATAATAAAATAATAAAAATTCTCTATAAACTTAATACCTAAATCACACCATATTTATATTATAATTTCATTCATGTCACGATACCAAAAAAATAAGATCACAACTTAAATTCATAAGATATCAAGTCAAAACAGCACAAGATAGATTGTAACTTTATTCAAGTCGCAACTTCACAATTCATATCACACAATTCATGTCACATCTTTATACTTTACATCACAATTTTGTTTTGGTCACAATCTCATAATTCATGTCTCAAAATCAAACACATACCACATCTTCAAATGTATGAGCCAATCCCATATATAAAGAGAGAGAGATAGGGATGTGTTATAAAATAAAACTAAACCCATAATAATTTAAAAGATAGAAAATTCAAAAGTAAAACAATAAATTACATTCAAAAAAAATGAGAAATTGAAATACATGGGAATAATTTTCAAAGAAATAGAAAAGTCCTTTATATAGTAAAAAGTTTGGAAATCTTCAAACAATTTTCCAATGTGGACAAGGTGATTTTCACCTACCCCCATTAAAATAACATGATGGAGAGAGAGAGGGATGGAAAGAGAGAGAGAGAGAGAGAGAGTTGGAGAGGAGAGATAAAGAGATGGAGAGGGGGAGAGAGAGAGAGAGAGAGATGGAGAGGAGAATGAGAGAGAGATGGAGAAGAGGAGAGAGAGAAAGAGAGTGAGATGGAGGAAAGAAGGAGAGATAGAGAGAGTGTGTGTGTGAGATGGAGGAAATGAGAGATAGAGATAGAGAGATGGAGGAGAGGAGAGAGAGGGATGGAGAGAGAGAGTGAGTGATGGAAGAGAAGGAGAGAGAGAGAGAGAGAATACAAAATTAATTTTAAAAAAATAAAAATAATATCACATAAAATGTATTTTGAACATTTTTCATGAATTTATGTCATGCATTGCAATTTTTAAGAAATTTCAAGCAATTCCCATATTATATTACCTCCATATTAATTAGTCATGCAGCACACCCTAAAAACATAACTGTCGAAAATGCAGAAAAATCAGAAGGCACTACAAGAAACCATGAATATGATGAAAAGATGTTGACAAACACCGACTATCATTAAATTACAGCTATTTTAGGTTCCATTGGACTCCAATGGTAGTGGATTTCAATTCCGAAAACTACAACAAAAACAGAATACCTTCCATGCTCATCTTCAACATTCCTCAGTCAGACACATCTTGTCTGTATTTACTGTAAAAAATTGGTCATGGAGATCGAGTTCCCCCAGATACTCCTTTTCCTCGTCCTCACAATCCACCATATCTTCCTCAACATCATCCCACTCAAAATCTTCATTATCAGGCAGCGATGATCCGATGGAGACCATCACAAATTCGCCATCATCAACAGACTCATCCTTCTGCTGCTCAACCAAGACCACTTCTCCATCGCAGGGGGGCTTGGGATCTTCATGAAGTTCGTTCCCAATCCCATCATGGGTTTTGTTTTCTGCTACCTTGTTTTCAGCTAACTTCTCATCTTCTTCCTTCTTCTCCATGTTTGCAACAGACCCATCTTCTGTTGCAGAAGACTTGACCAAACCACCACCGTTTCCATCAACAGCTCTCTCAGCGAGCTTAAGTCTCGCATCTTCTTCTTGCTTCAACTTCTGCAGTTTGTAAAAATATAAACTCCAAAAACCTTCGTTATCAACTCTATGGGGTACAATCTGCTCGTGTATATCTCTAAGAGCATGATTCTCATCGTACAGTTTACAGATGTCCTCTTGTTTCTCCTCCATCACCAAACATGATAATCTCCATTCTTCGTACTCAGCTTTATCCTCGGGTTGGACGCAGTAAGTATTCAAATCAGACTGCAACGCGTGCAATTGCATATTAAATCGATCCTCACGCATTTCACTCGACAACTGCATTTCACTGAAGATAGGGTTTTCACAACCGCGAGATAAATCTGTTAAATCAATAAGATTCACACCTGTGTGCAGAATTGAACCCTTACCTTTCGAAATTATTTGAGCTGTCGATTTTTGCAGTTTCTCGCCAACACTGTCAATCGTTTGCCCGAAGCTCTGAAGCGATCCATGCACCATTGTGACAGTGTCGTCGAGAGAACCCGGAATCGCGCGAACAATTGCCGGAGAAAACTCTTGCAGCCCGCTCCTAAAAGAATTCTTAAATTCCTCGATGTCGCTCCGACAGGATTCGATTACCGCCTCGGATTTGGAAGCTAGGGATTCGACGATCGCATCGAATGACCAGCCAGGGCAGATGAGTCGTTTCCTGCTATCGGAAACGGAGCTTGAGTTTTCCGGGGAGGATTTGTGTGCTTCCGAAGAGTTCCGATCGTCGGGAAAAGCGAAGTTGAAGAAATTCATGATGGGACACTTCTGAGAAAACTTAACTTTTTTTGTTGACGATGCGAAAGCGGACCAGGAGATGTCTGAAGGAGGGGGACGAAGTGTCTCCGCCGAGTAGGATCACGGTAGGGCAGAGCCGTAGAGGCCAGCTTGGAGAAAATAAACCAACGCCGGGGGAGCGGAGTAAGGAAGACGATGAGTTGAAAACGTGCAGGAGAGTCTACAGGTTGACCACGGATTTAATCACGTTAAGAATAATAAATGCAGTAGCAGTACCACGCACGGCCACGGCGTTGCCATATGACTTAGAATTAGATATTCAATATTTTTTAATGGATTATGATTATTATTTATTATGACGGGGGATTTATTATTTAGTGCGACAAAACACACAAAATAAAAAAAAAAAATACCATTTTTAAAAATTAAAAAAATATGCCAAAAGAAAAAATTATTAAATTTTGATACACTGAAATATATCAATCCAATTTTCCCCCTATATATATTTATATGTTTATATAAACACATACAGGGAGAAATTTTTTTAAATTTATTTAAAAAATTAAATTTTTTAAATATATATAAAAATTATTAAATATATAATTTTAAATAAAAATTTAAAAAAAATTGTTTATATAAAAATTATTAAATTTTTAAATTAAAAAATTAATAAAATTTTTAATATAAAAATTAAAAAATATATATTTATATGTTTATATAAATTTTGATACACTTAAAAATTATTAAATTTTCAAGAACATAACATCTATTTATATGTTTATATATTTATGTATGTATTAATATTTATTTATGTTTGTATATTTACATATTTTAATAAGTTTCTGTGTGTGTGTGTGTGTCTATGCTATATATATATATATATATAAGTTAAAATTTTTTAAAAAATTTTAATGCCACGAAAGATATTTTCAAAAACAAAAAACAATATAAAAGCACTATTTTTCAAAAAAGAAAAATAATGATTTTTTTTAATTTTTTAATAAGCAGTCTCAAAATCAAAAAATTAGTTGTTTTGAAATTTTTTTAATATTTTATAAATTATTTTAAATGGGGGATACTAAGAGATAATATTTTTTTAATTTTGTTAGTAAAATATTATCCCCCCTTTCAATAAAACACATCACATAATATTAAATATTTAAAAACATCTAAATGATTCCAAATGCTCAAATAATATTTAATTGCTCAAACGAGTAACAAAAACAAAAATAAATAGTTTTTTTTTTTTTTTTTGATAACTATGAGTGCATCCAAGATAGCTGCCTGCATGTCAACTATTCGTGCACATATTCCCCCTACCCCACCCCTCAAGGTCAGCAAAAAAATAGAATATCACAATATACATCACCATATAATATTGTATATCACAATATTTATATATATAATAATAAACATATATTACACACACACACACACACACACACACATATATATATATATTAAATATTGTACACCGACATATGGGAAAGAGACAGTGATGATGTAGCATATATCATTTCGTTTGTGTCACAGTTGCAAAATTGGTAGCCCAAAACTGCCCATTAGCCCATAGACCGCTCAGGTCACACCGAATCATGTAGAGCACCAGGCACGGCTCAAACCCAAACCAGCTTGGGTTTATCCCGGGCTAGCCAGGATGGCATCCAAACAAGCCCAGGTCATTCCGAGCCAACTTAGGTCGAGTCCAGGCTAGTCTATATTAGCTACCAAACACTTCACAACAGGTTCCAAACGAGCCCATAGGCTATGCCAGCCAACCTGGTCCCATCTTTCTACAAATAAAAAAGCAAAACAGGAAACACAAAAAACCATTCAATTTAACTATTTTTGATCCCACGCACAATTGTTCAAAACAAAACTTTTGACTTGCTCGACTATAATCATTTAGTTTTGATACATAAAAACAGTCTTAACATGATCCAAACAAATCAGACTAGAATGAATATAACTAACCACAAGGTCTCCTTAGTATTTACACTTAAAAGAATCATGAAAACTAATCACATAATCACAGTGAGCAAGTTCAAAATCAGAAAAAAAAAAAAAAAAAGGCACACAGGTAAACAAGCACACAAAAGCAAACACACGGGCACACAAAAGCAGAGGCACAGAGGAGGGAACACACAGAGCCACCACAGGCACAAACACAGAGGCATACACACAATAACAGAGGCGTGCACACATGACCCAGGCGACAACTCTTCCTTAGAAGGGTCGCGAGAGGTGGAAGCTATTGATGGTGGAGGCATGAAGGAGCAACCCCCACGGGCTGAACAACAAACCCAGCATTCCTGCAAGCATCCTCTAGAAGGGCCACCTGAGAAGACCCGGCGGGGCAGTAGGCAACAACTGCACCGCCACTGCCTGTAAACTTGGCGGCAGCACCTACTCTTCGAGCCACCTCTACCATTTCTATGTTTAGTGCACCTAGCGCTTCATCCCCAAACATCCTCCTACACGATTCATGTTGCTTGCAGCAACGAAGAAGTAAGCATAGCCAATGCACCAAAAAAAAAAAAAAAAAAAAAAAAAAAAAAAAAAAAAAAAAAAAAAAAAAAAAAAAAAAGCAAAAACAAAAAAGAAAGGTTCTGCAACAGCAAACCTCCGAATGTCAAAGTTATGGTTCATCAATTCGGCTAGTTCCACATAATTCCTGTGCGCAAGTGCACGTCTTCCTTGGGCTGCTAGCTCGCTGACTCGTGCCATTGATGAAACGATGAACTCATCCCCATCAACCCACCTCTCCCTTACCCTACCATGCACCTGCATTTAAAACTACAATTTGATCTCACAGAGACTATTCAGATATTAACCTTTCTTAATATAACATTATTTGAGTCCTATTAGATTTTGGAAATAACCATGTTTCTTATTTGACAGAGTTTTGATAAATATATCTGCTATGCCCAATAAATATACACATATAGGTTTATAGATAGATAAATAGACATACATATAGAAATAGATAGATTGACAAATAAAAAGATAAATAAATAGACAAATTAATAGATTAATAGATATATAAATACACAAATAAACAGACACACACACAGTCAAATAAATATATAAATAGACAAATAAACAAATAGAGACTATAAAAAAATAAGTAAATTGACAGATAAACATATAGAGAGATAAATAAATAAAAAAGACAAATAAATAAATAAATAAACATAAAAAAAATAAGTAGATAGACTAATATAAAGATTGATAAATAGATAAGACATATAGACAGATATACAAATAAATTGATAGACAAATTAACAAATTAATAGATATATAAATATACAAATAAACAGACATACATACATACATATATATATATATATATATATATAAACATATAGTCACATAGATATATAAATAGATAAATAAACAAATAAATAGATATACATATAAAGAGATAGATAAATAGGTAAGACACATAAACATCTATAGAGATAAATATATAGACAGATAGATAAATAAACATAAAAAAATAAGTAGATAAAAAAATATAAAGATATATAAAAAGATAAGACATATAAACTGATATACAGATAGACAGATATACAAATAAATTGATAGATAGATTGACAAATTAACATGTATATATAAATATACAAATAGACATATATATATATATATATATATATATATATATATATAAACAAATAGATATATATAAATAGACAAATAGACAAATAAAAAAAGACAGATAGACATATAAAGAAATAGATAAATAGATAAAACAAATAGATGTTTATAAAGATAAATAGATAGACAGATAAACATAAAAAAATAGGTAGATAAACAAATATAAAGATAAATATATAAATAAGACAAAAATTAATATACAGATAGACAGATATATAAATAAATTAATAAACAGATTAACAAGTTAACATGTATATGTAAATATACAAATAGACAGACATATATATATATATATATATATATATATAGATAAATATATAGATAAATAGATTTATAAATAAACAAATAAATAGACAGATAGACATATAAAGAAATAATTAGATAGACAGAGACATATAGAGAGATAAATAAATAAGAAATATAAATAGTTAGACGTCTATAGAAATAGATAAATAGATTGACAGATAGATAGATAAACAAAAAAAATAGATAGATAAAAAATATATAAAGATAGATAAATAATAAGACATTTAGACAAATATACAAATATACGTCTATAAAGATAAATAAATAGACAGATTAACAAATTAACAGATATATAAATATACAAATAGACAAATATATATATATATATATATATATATATATATATAGACAAATAGATATATAAATAAACAAATAAACAGATAGACATAAAAAATAGATAGATAGACATAAAAAAATAGATAGATAGACATATAAAGAAATAGATAGATAGACAAATAGACATATAAAAATATAGATAAATAGATAAAATAGATAGATATATAAAAAGATATATAAATAGATAAGACAGATAGACATCTATATAGATAAATAGATATACAAATAGACATAAACAAATAGATAAATATACAAATAGACAGATAAATAAATATATAAATAGACAAATAAATATATAAATAAACAAATAGACAAATTGAGATTTCATGGCTATATCTTTAGTTATATTATGAATAATAGAATATTTGGCATTAGTTGTCACAGACATGTTATCACAATAGATAATTATTATTTTAGTTTCTCATTCACTTATAACTTTTAAGATTATTCTCATTCATATAGCTTGGACAGTAAATAACGAAGCAAAAATATATTATGCATCAACAGTGAAGAAGACAATTGATGACTGCTTCTTTGAGGCCCAATATATGATAAGAGATCCAACAAAGAACACATGTCCACATGTACTTCTTAGGTCATATATATACCACGCTCAATCACTATCACGCTGACCATATAATCTCAAGTTCATGGTTTTAAAATAACTTAGCCCAAGATCTATGTGTTTTTGTAGTGTATAAATCAAAATAAAATATTCATAAGATGGATAATATCATGTCTAGCTGAAGTTAAATATATAAGACAACAAGCCAACCAACCTTCTATACAGAGGCTCACTAACAATTTTTTCTTTTTTGGCATTGAATTTTTGTAATTAAAAGAGTTGTGACTAGTTTATCTTCATACATTCCAAATTTATCATTAAAATAATGAAAGTCTCATATTTTATATTTTGTCATCATATCCTTTCATGAATTTACCAAGTCCAATGTGTCATTAGTTAATACAAAATTACCATTTTGGGTTTTTATAAACAATGTGAGTTCACTAAGACTTCTGATTAACTATTATGTCATTAGATATGTGTTCATCTGTGTATATCAAGCATGAGATGCTTGTTTCAGCCCACACAAGGTCATATTGAGCTGATACACATGACTTTTCTTGTCCATTTGCTATAAAACTAGAAAGTTGTTGGACATAAATTTTATCGTCCGATTACCCATATAGTAATGTGTATTTAATATAGTGCTGATATAATAGTCATTCCCTTTGAGAAGCTAGCACATTTATTAGTTTGATAGTCTCAAATATAACCATTGAAGCATAAGTTTTAGAACTAAACCAACTAATACACAATAACATTTAGCTACAAATCGAGCATTGTAAATAAGTTTACTATTTTAACAAAAAGTTTTTGATTTTGAATGTCTAACTCATTCTCAGAGCATGGACGTTCTATGGTTCTTCAACTAAGGTCCGAATTTTATTTTTCTCAATTACTTTTATTTTCCTTTCTATTATACTTATTCATTCACAATGCTAACAATCCCTTCAAAACTCTGAAGCTTTACAGTAATAAAATAGTACCTCTCATAATATCATCTAAGATTTTAATTTCAACTGGTATCATAAAAAACAAAATAGAAGAAGAATAAAATTATTCAAAAGAATATGAATTATTCTTAGAGACTAAATTTAATGATCTGTGTGCTTGAGTGATTTCAAAATTTTAAAAAGTCATATCTTTTTCAATTTGAATTTGACTTGAATTTATAAGCATTATGTAGGCAATCAAGAGTCAATTTTTCAACTTGAGTCTTCATCAAATAACAAATCTCTATTTCAACTCGACTTCTTTTACCTCTAAACTTCAATTTGAGTAAGATTATTCAAGATTAAAGTTGGGCTTCTTTTTGTGTGTATATAGCAATGTTAACTGTTTCACCCCAAAAATATTTTATAACACTCTTCTCTGACATCATTGATTTAGCCATCTCTATAATTATATGATTCTTAGATATTTTGTTGAAGAGCATGTGAAATTGTGAGTTATCTTTAAATGCTTTTTTCTTATAGTAGAAAATAACTACCTAAGAAAAAAAAAAAGATTCCTCAGCAACTTGCATTATTACTTTCTTGGATTGCCTTTTAACAAATTTCTAGAATTTCTTAAAATTTGAGAAGGCTTAAAATTAGTATTTAATAAAATAAACCCAATCATTGTTCAATAATCACCTACAAACAACATGAAATAGTTATTATTTACATATGATAATACTAATATTAGTCCACAAATATCATGATGACCT
Source organism: Sapria himalayana (assembly GCA_029783825.1). Taxonomy (NCBI): domain Eukaryota; kingdom Viridiplantae; phylum Streptophyta; class Magnoliopsida; order Malpighiales; family Rafflesiaceae; genus Sapria; species Sapria himalayana. The sequence goes on along the minus strand of JAREIK010002107.1, from coordinate 4,746,345 downwards.
TTTGAGATGGATTACCCTGTATGTTTTATTTCCGCACATCATCCACAAATAAGAATTAGTAATATAGTGTTGGAGGATAGTCCATACACCATATTACTTCGACAAAAAAGCTTCGAAATCTTATAATTCAAGTAACCATATCTTTATGTGTCATAAGTTGGGTTTCTCTACATCTCACATTTACATCGCACGGTTAACTTCATAGTTCATATTATGAGGAATAATTCTGTTCTCTGACATCTCTACTTTACATACAACTTTAATTTCTTGTCACATTTCATATAGTTATCCTCTAATGTTAATTTAAATCCCTTCTCAACTAATTGTCCTGCACTATGTTGCACGGACACGGATACGGACACGGAGATACGATACGGCAGGATACGGGGATACGGCAAATTCTAAAAAACTAGGATACGGATAAGACTAAGATACGTCATGATAAAAAAAATAAAATTAAAAATAAAAATTATTAATCATAAATATTAGGTATTTTAAAATAATTTAAAATACTGTATTTTAAAATAATTTAAAATTCTGTATTTTAAAATAATATAAAAAAAATTTAAACCCTCTAACACCCCCCCCCCCCCCCACACCACCCTCCCTTTACAGTTTCAATATTCAAACTCTCCCCCCTCCCGATACAAATTCCAAAACCCCCATTCCCTTTATAGAATTAGGTTACCTTAGGTATTGTCTGCGCCTCGACGGTGTGCTCCTCCCCTCCCCGTTTGACGCAATGATAATTGACAACTATTTCTCGCAATCGGCTTGTCGGCAACTCACTATCGGTGATGTGCTCCTCAATTTGTTGGAGATGTAGGAGTAATAATTAATATATAGTGTATTTCTGACACGTTAGAATCGTAAAAACGTGTCAGTTGGTAAACGACGCGTCTGTAGGTAAACGACACGTCTGTTGTTAACAACGACTATTTCCGAACAACGCGTCGGATATGTCTCTGACGAATATCCGACCCATGTCCACGTGTCGGACACGTGGACACGGCGACACGGGTCGGACACGGCGACACGGCAGTTCCTAGGCGTATCCGTGCAACATAGGTCCTGCATACAATAGGTTTTGGTCTAGCTATATGACTAGCAGTAGAAGTTTGTACATTAAAATAAACTTTTTTCACTAGTTTTTTCTTCGGCACATCCAACTTGGAGAGAGGCCTTGAATTTGCAATCTATTAATAAATACTCGGACTTATTATAATTGAAGCATTGTGATTAAGACTTGTACTAATAATCCTTTTCAAAATAGTTATTCTTATATATATTACAAGTGTACGAAGAATAATCATTCATAACTAATGGATGTTTAAATTCATTAGTTCTCCCTCATCCACTTTGTCTTCCTAGTTTGTAGTTTCTAAAGAACCTCTAACTTTCTTGTTTGATATCTTCACAAATCTACATATTTGTTGCACTAATATAAAGCTTGGACTAGAAGGCAACTTTAACTGAGCTCTTAGTAGTCTTTGAAAAAGATTTTTGGATTTATATTTGGAAATCTAGACCATAGTTTTGTGAACGACTTCGATCAAATTTAAAATCCCTCTATTCTCACATATTGTAGATCTATAATAATTCCAAATAACTTAATTTTAATTTGAAGTCACATATGAAAGATCAAGTTCCCTTTTCAGAGTAAAAACTCATGGACTCTGACTAAATTTCACAGAGAGGGAGAAGAGACACTTAGAATCTTGCTATGATACTAGATGTTTAGGCTTTAGTTGCGAAGAACATTAGATAGAGCTTTGGTCAAGGAAGAAAATGAAATAAAACTAAGAGAGAGAAAGATGTGCCGCATAATAACACAATGATAACAACTACATCTTTTTGACATAATTTTTGTAATATTAAAATTGATTACAAACTTTGAAAAGTAATAAACAAAAAAAAAAAAAAGATAAAAACACCGTCACCGCAACCTCATAGGAGAGAGTTCAAAACACTGATTTAAACAAACATTTACAACTAAAAATATTATATTAATTACAACATTTTAAAACTAAATAGCTATTTCAAATAAGTAAAAAATAAAACATCTTAAAATTAATCTCTATTTTATTGCAATAAAGAAACCAATCCTTGTAGGAAAAAATAAATTATACTAGAAAAGACATCTCGACCATAACTACATCTACTAAATCAAATCCATCAAAATAATCACTTGGACCAGACATGAATATTTAAAATTCATATACTTATATAAAAAGTAACCTAAAAATACACTCTAAAAATTAATATGTTTGATCAAAAAATAGCTCATAGGCATAAAAGACAATAATATTTGTTATTGTTTTTGGTTTTGATATGTATGCGACTACATATATTTGAGTGACAATAATAATAAGATAACTAATCACTTGAAAAATTTTTGTATTATAAGCATATGTTGGAGATCATGTCTTTTGGCAGATGTGTCAAATGGATTGAGCATCTCAATCTAGACCCATGGCACAACCCAAACAAGCCATAACAAGCAAGTCATGTCACATTCATGAAATATATCAACACTTAGCACGTGTCATGGATCACAAACTTTTATAGTATAATGTAGCCACAAGATCACACACAAATTTAAAAAGAATATGAGCCATCAACAGGACAAGTGCAACACACGGACCCAATACCTCTTTTCGAGAATTTTCATCGCGCAGAAAATCAAAAACCCTTTTGGGAGGCATAGGAAGCCAAAGGTAATCAATAATATCAAAATTATTCTCAATCAAATAATTTTAATTTTTGAATTATTATGATATTCAATATCTTATTACCTCTAAAAATTAGAAATATTAAATCTTAATAGTATTGAATCAAAAAATTGTGTGTTTGTGTGTACACCATCACGGCATCACACCAAATTATGATCTTTGATCTATAAATAGATTATTTTTATATATACACACACACATACACACACACACACACACACATATATATATATATACACACACACACACACAAAAATATGACCATTGTAAATATGACTGTTGTAAAAATTAATGTTTAAAATTTCAAAATTTATACTTTTGAATTTAATCATTTTGGTGAAGAAATGATATTTTAAATATTAGTTACAAAATAACTAACTTTAAAAGTTATTTATAGTTTATTGAGGTGGATAGCTAAAATAGATAGTATTGTTGGAGTTAACTTTAAAAAGTGAATAGCTAAAATAGATAATATAATATTTTAATAATTTTTTAGTAGCTAAAATAGAGAACATTGTTGGAGACGTTATAAGTATAATTTCACAAAAACCAAGTCCCTTCTTTAATAGTGAACATATCTTCATTTGTTATTTGCCCACTTTTTTGATCATTTAATTGCTTTGTACAATTCAATCTGAGGCAAATCAATATATTCTGATTACTCTTAGGAAAAATAATAAGCTAGTAGATTTGAGCTTGCATATCACATCACAATGATGTTTCATATATAAGAATGTTGCTCAATCACAATTTCAAATAGACTTTGTCCAATTGCTTCTCACCACTATAAGTTATAAAAAAATTTAACAAAATCTAATAGTTTTGGTCAATCTCTTTGTGAGACATTCACAAAGTAACAAAATACCTTTAATAGAGTATTCATCCTTTTTGTTTTCCCATCAATTTTGAAATGAATACTCGTTGAAAAATTTAAATTTGATTCCATTTGGTTTAACAATCCTACCCAAATCACCACATCAATCGCACAATTCAATTACTGACTATAGTGTATTTTGATACATAGTCAAACTCAACAAAGAATTCTTACCATAAAACTTATTTGGGTGTTAAATTCTTTTATGTTTGAAAATAACTAATAACCACATTATCAATTTTCATCACAAATATTTTGACAAATTTAAGACATACTCTTGATTTACAATCAAGAGTATGGCCTAATTTCATGAAATGTAAATCAAGATTATTTTGTCAGAAATTACCATTTCTTTTTTATGGATTGTAAATCATCATTTAAATTCAATTAGCTTCATACTTTCAAATGTAACTGGATAAGATTCTTAAAAAAGCATCTCTTGATTGTAAAATCCAAAATATTCATGTGTACTTCTCGAGGCTTAGAATAATTTGGCAATATTAAGACATACTCTTCTGTGATAGATTAATTCGAATGATCAAAAACATTTTGATAAAGTTCACTTAACTTCCAACCCCTTCCATTCTAGAATATATTAGTTAAATGTGTGACAATGAAAAAATATCTTAGAATAAAACACCGATAATAATTGGCCAACTCAAGAAATTACCAAATTTTCATTACTTTCATTAGTTGTTTCCATTCATGGTAGCCCACAATTTGTCTTTGTCTATCTGTATTGCTTCATCACCCAGAATATAACATACAAATAAAACTCTAAGCCTTTGACCATCATATGACAAATATCTAATTTTCCTACAAGGTTTATAAGTTAACTCAAATAATCAGCATGTTCTTTCAATGATTTGTATACACAACGATATCATCTAATATAACACCATAAAATGATCAAAAAAAATATTATATTATCTTATTCACAATTATGCAAAATATCATCAGTACATTTGTAAATCAAAATGACATCACCAAGAATAGATAGGACAAGTATCTCATTACATATGCCATAGTCAACTATTCGCACTTTATAGTGCCCCGACCTCAAATCAATTTCGAAAACAACCTCATATCTCATTATATATGCAAACAAATCTATAATCAAAAAAATCAGATATTTAGTCTTTAACATTATCTTATTGAGGGACTGATAGTCAAGCTACAATTGTAATAATCCAATATTTTCTTTGAAATAAAATAAAAATATCATATGAGGCTTTTGAAGAATAAATATACACAATATAGATCAGCTCTTTTGATTATTATTTTAGCTCTTCAAGTTATGAGAGAGACATTCGATAGAGTGCCATGGTGGACAAAAAAGAATTTAGCACCAACCAAATCTAATGGTCCACCTCCCACTTTGGTAGGTAACTTGTTTGACAACTCAACAAGCATGATATCTCAAAAACAAGTCCAAGATGTTTCGACGCTTCCATAGGCATCTTACTATTGACCTCCAAAATCTTGAAAATCTTTAGTGTCACCAAATATATTATTTTATTACATTTCACCCATTTGCAAATTATATTGTAGAAAATATTTATGCATATTATCTAATATTTCATATTATTGAAATAATACATTGACAAAAAAGATGTAGAAAACATATATCAATTTTAGAAAATCCATCCCATGTACCAATTTATAATTATCCAAAGTAATTATTTCAATTGTTTGCTTTCCCTTCCAACTAGCTAAATGACCTTCACACCAAGTGCAACACTAACTACTTGAATTTCTCTAGAGATAACCATATTGATCCATTCATTGTCTTTACTTTCATTAAGATTCAATTTCTTCATGATCATCTCAGGAATAAAAAAATTAAAAGTATTTGAATCCATCAATGATTTGAAATTATGATCAACAATGATTGCATTCACGAATATCAAATCTCTTAATGTTTCATACTTCTTGCTTTTGATTGAGCCCAAACAAGATACAACTCAATTTAATAATTTTTTTTTGTGATTCTTCAATCTCTATGACAAAAGCAATAAATTTTATTCGATTTGGACAATCATGAATCCGATGTGGCTCGTAACAAAGAAAGTATGCTGGTGACAGTTTCTTTTTTTCACTATCCTTGAAAATTTTTCTTTTTGCTATGAACAATTATCCCTTGGATATTTATCTAAATCAACTCAATTATTTTCTTTACAATTTGCAAAATTGGGTTTGTCTACATTCTAAAATTATATCAAGGATTTAATCATCGACACTGCAAGTGTGAAGTATTGGACACCTATCCGCCATGGTTGTGAAAGGCACGCCTAGGCTCAGGCACAAGCCCTGATACAATAATAAACCGTTTAACAAATAATAAACTTCAAAATAATAAACCTCAATGACAAAACACTAGAGGTGACCAATGGTTTGTGCCGGGTAGGGCTTGAGTAAACCCTGATACATCTGTGGACTAGGCACAAGGCAAGCCTGATTTCGTTCCAAGCTAGCCAAGTTTAGCCATCTGGGCCATAACCAACAATTAAAATATCAGTTTCTACGGATAGATCGGTACTTGGATTTTACGTATATATTCGGATATATCGAAGATATATCGGTGTGTATTTGCATATAGCACCAGTCAAGGATAGATATATCGGTCTTAATGAATATATCGATACTTAGAATTTACGGATATATCGGAGATATATCGGTGGATATATTGGAAATTTTTATCTTTGGCCATAACCAACCCACATGGGTGGTATACCATTCCATGAAACATCCCTTGCAGCATATGGGCCATAAACCTGATCCAAAATGGCTTGAGCCATGCCATGGGCTAGCCCGCAGTTAGTGCAGGAATGATTCCAGCCATGTTGGGCCCTACAAGCATAGTAGATTTCACGGGTATTGTCCTGCCCATCCAGCCCACTGGACACCACTACAAAATATCATACATAAAATATCCTTATATAAAAAGCAAAAAATATTTAGGCCAGCCCACAAGTTCATTGCTCCTTTCAAAACCATATAAATACTTAAAATAATTGAATAAAATTCATAACAGAAAACATTTAAATGATGAACAAACACACATATCATAATTAGATTTAATTAATCAGAGATCATGAATATATACAAATCATGTGCTTTGAGCATCCCATAAAAATATGGGCACTTCACTAATGTAACCAAGTACAAGCTAAAAATACATGAAGACAAAAAAAAAAAAAAAAGATAAAAATAAAGGAGGATGTGTGTTTTAATGCATCAAACACAAAATATTTTAAAAAGTAAACTTTAAAAAAAAAATCAAAAAAAATACATTAAAATATAAAATTATTATATTTTGGTAGACTGAAAATTAGACATCCAATTTTACCTTTAAATGACACAATAGCAGTTAAAAATAATAATAATAATAATAAATTCAAAGTAAAGCATTTCAAACACAACTAGCAAAGACAATACCAACATTCGAACATAAGCCCCTTGGCACTTAATCACACACCTCTGTCATCCAGCTATACACTTCAAATCAAATATTAATCAAATTAAATATTTATAAAAACATATAAATATAGTCTATGTATTTGTATATATTTAAATATAAACATAAATATATAAGTATATACACACAACATATATATATATAAGTCGATATTATTCATATATGTTTATGTTTTTCTATTTATATATACATATAAATATATTCTATGTTCTTGTTCACATAGAATATATTTATATAAGTAAATATTTAAATTGATTAACATTTAATTTGAAGCGTGTAGCTGAAAGGCAGAGATCTGCGATTAATTGTATATGGGCGTGGGTTAGAATCCTAGCATTACCTTTGTTTGTTGGTGTGTTTGATTTTTTTTTGAATTTTTTATTATTTTTTTAAATTATTGACATGTCGTGCAAGAGAAAAATCAGGTTCATAATTGTCAGTGCACCAAAGCACAATTACATTATGTTTTGGTTCGCTTCCATTATTTTTTTTTAAATCCTTTTCAAAAAATTTGTGCTTGATGACCCATATAACCACACAATAAACAATATAATGTGCGTGTGTGTGTGTGTGTATCTCACCACACAATCTCGGTGACCTAGATAACCTCATTTATAATGTATTTAGCATCTTGTCATGAGTGAATCATTAGTTAAATGCAAATAATATTGTATATAATGAAAATTTAAGGAGAGAGGCATATATATATATATATATATATAAAATACTTTTAATTCTTCTAAAATTCAACTCATATTATTAGAGTTATTATTTATATTATCATTATTGGAAAAATAAATTAAAAATAACTCATATAACTAATTTTCCTCATCTAAAAATTAACTAATTATTTAGATTTTAGTTGAACATATATTTACACAAATAAGAAATTAACTAATCTCTAGGACCAACAAAAAAATAATATTAAAACTATTTATGATAAAGATGTAAAAGTATTTTTAAATCAAAGACTTAGTTTAGTGGATTAAAGTTTTACAGATTAATCCTAGAATTAAACAACAAGACACAATTTCCCATCACATCTTTACAAGTGAACAAACATACAAAAATAAATTATCACTTTATTAAGAATAAGTTATGAGATGAACTAACTACTATTTTTCAAATTCATATCACGAATAAGATTGTAGATATCTTTGCAAAGATCTTAAAAAAGTTTTAATTTTTTTTTTATTTTCTCCAAGATTAGTGTAGGAGATATCCACACATCAACTTGAAAAATACTGAAATTATTGAATTAAGAAATTTTTTATTTTATATTTCGATTATAATTTAAAATAAGTAGAAAAGTACTGTCGGCATTAAGGTCCTCCAAAATTAAAATTTCTAATAGAACCAAATAAGTAGATGTGATGAACCAAAAAGCTAGAAAGGAAGAATGGCCCAATCTACCATATTCAATAGATAGGGAGTACCCACCATTGATGTTTTTTTAAAAGTAAATAATTGAAAAATAGGATTTTGAAGCCAGCCTAAAACACTTGGGTATTACTCAAATATGGCCAAATCATGTGGGTTAAACCTGATGTGCCTAACTCATGGTCTTTTCCAAAAAAAGAATAAAAAAAATAAAACACAATAGATAGGTCGGGCTTGTGGGCACGTGAGCATCAATGTACATATAAATAAAAAATAAATTTAAAAAGTAATCTGAACACCCTATAAAATTGATGTTTTTTTAATATCTCTGTGAACATAACTAAATTTTGATTGCTTGTAATTACATGAGTTAGAAAAATATATTTCGCTTGTACTGACTCATAAATAAAATGATAATTAATATTTAAATATTTTCTCTGTTCGTAAAATATCAAAATAGAAGTAATATAAATTATTGTCTGACTATCATAATAAAAAAAAGAAAGATATAGAAAATTTTAGGTGACATTTGGTCTGAAAAAAATTTTTTATTTTCTATTTTTCATTTGCTGGAAGTCATTTTCTGGTTTTCAAACTATTTTTTGAAAAATTGAGAATGTATTTAGTGTATATGTTGGAAGATATTTTGCTGAAAATGAAAACAGAAAAATTCATTTGGTATGTATTATACAAAATATATTTTTTATATGTTTAATTAAACTTAAAATAGATGTTGTTTCAAGCAGACCCATAGCCATAGACCCAAGAGAAGAATCGCACGCGAAATCAAATGAAGAACGAGGGCTGGAGCATACTCTGGCAAAGAGAGAGAATGACTTTTTATCATTCTCTCCTTTTCTTAAAAACAAACCCGTGTTTTCTCAAAAATGAAAAATAAAAACAAGCACTCAAACGGCTTTTCTGGGAAAACGTGAAAAACAGAAAAAATAAAAACGAAAAAACATCAAACCAAACACCTTAAATTCTTATGAGATTTTTAATCCACAACAACTCATCAGAGATAGTACTCATGACTCTATACTCAACTTAAACAGTTGATATAACAATACCTTATTGTATCTAAACAAAATTATCTCCCAAAAAAATTAATTATATTATCATAAATTTTTGCTCTATCAAAGATGATGTCTAACTCAAATCAAAACATACAACAAACGAACAATGATTATAATCTCTATGTGTATTTGACTTGAATAAATTAGAAAATAATTAGTTAAACTTAGAGCATAAAAATAATATGGAATAATGACTATTGGATAATTAATTTTTTTTCTAAAATTCTTTGATATCTCTTGAAATTAGAACCAACAAATACTGTAATATCAACTAATTTTTTTCTAAAATTCTTTAAATAATTAGTTTAACAATACCTTATTGTATCCAAACTCATCCTAATCATTGAATTAAAAAAAAGAGCAAATCCTAAAAGGAAAAACCCGATCAAAATTTTCAAAGTAAAATTTCGATAGGATTAAATCAAACTTTTGCAAATATCACCAAGCTCAATCTCAAGAAAGTATCAGAGTCTTCTCAAGATCTTCATTTGAGATTAAGTCTGCAAAAAATTCTTGAGTTGTGTAAAGTTCAACGCATAAAATTCTTGAGTCTACATAAAATTCTTGAATTTTGTAAAGTTCAACGTATAAAATTCTTGAGTTGTGTAATGTTAAATAAATAAAATTCATGAGTCACCATAAAATTCTTGAGAAATAAAATAAGTTTTTTACATAAATTATTCTAACAAAATTGAGAATAATCTAAAACATAAGTAAACCAAAAAAAACTACAAAAAATAAAATAAAATTTCAATCATTGTTAAGAACTACAGCAGATTAAGCAAACTACATGTTAATTTTGGAATCCTCTATTCTCCCTTTGTCCTGCGTTGCCCCTTATGTCTGCTGCATCTTTGGAGTTGAGGTTTGCAATCTTAGCTTGGACTTTTCTGTTTGTTCTTCATTTAAATTGCTCAATATCATCAATGAGATTAACTAATCGAATAGACTTGTAGGGGATCATAAAGAGATGAAACATTGATGAAAAATGTCAATGTATTGCAGCAAAAATGTCTCTTAAAACCATGCAATTTTAAAAACTGTGGGGAATGACATTCACAAACAAAGCTAAACAAAGTGACAAATATGCTGCTTTCTTAAAATTACAGCTTAGCAAGGTGCTTGGAAATCATAACATTTCTTCTAGATAGCTGGTTTATTGTATGAAAACTGGTTTTTGAAAATGAATTATTTTTGATAATGCTTATAATATATACTGTATTATTTGGAATTCAATTTGAATCATGTTATGGGAGTGAAGATGAGTGCACGAAAAATGTCTCAATTATGACCAAGGGTGAAAGACAGTATTCATAACTGCAAAGAATGAAGGTTCTATGGAAAAAATATGGCGTCCACACCTAAAAAAAGTTGAAGATCAGAAGTTGCTAAAGAATTCAAACCTTGCCAGAATCACTTGGGTTCTCTGCATAGATGAGATGAAGAGGTGGCAGAAGACTCACATCCATAGGCGTATAGATGCCATGCCCCAACTTATTCATGTATTCCTTGCTGAAATCCTAAGCAAAGATCATAGGATGAACAAGAGACCACGTGAGCATGTACATGATATCGATTTAAAATGCAGTTTTCAATTAGTATCATTTACCATGTAAACAAGCCCACCATAGACTTGCGTTACTCGATCTTGAAGGCCTGCAACAATTCCCAGTTCTTTCTCAGCGGCAAGGATAAGGTTTGGCCTGATTTCTATTCTAACTAATTGCTGGACATTGTAAAAGTCTAGAAGGCAGTTTAAGGCAGCACATACAATAGCACTTGAACCTGAAAGTCCTGTCTGAAACATCAAAACAAGCTATAAATTATTTAGATCATCACCATATAAGCATATAAAGCATGGAGTATCTCTACAAAACAAATCAAAAGCAGTGCAATTGTTAATTTTTATAAAAAAAATTGGAGATCATACAATGCATACAAGGCTCCAGCTTAGAATGTGATCTGAGAGAGATTAATATCTTGATAGTCTTATTTCATAAAATTAGAATGTGATCTAAGAAAAACACTTGTCATCATTCTAAGGCATTACCTCTAATACATGCATACAACACAAAAAGTTTTCAAGTGATGAACCATCTTAATTTTTTAAATTTTTAATAAGATCTAGTATATTAGAATTTATGTAATTAGACACTCTCATTCATAATGAAATAAACAAAAAAAATACATAACCCAAGTCACATTCACCAAAGAGCACATGCGAATGAGCATAAGGGATGCAAGATTACTATATACAATGTCATGAGTTTGAAATGCTACACATTTGTTGTAATCATCAAGTATCACCATCATGTCAATACACAATGCTCAGAAAACATTCCATTACTAGAGCCTCTATATCATCATCAATATCATCTTCATGATATGGTATTCTAGAAGAAATGCATGAAGAAGTATTACACCATATTTGCTTCACTCCATTTAACCAAATAACACCTTATCAATTCTTTCAATTATTAGCCAAAATTAGAATAATTGAATAAGTCTAAAAAAATTATAACGATGACACTTTTAGATATGCACATTTTAATACTTCCTAGCATTTCTTAATACACTAACAAAATGTCATTTGTACATATATATATATATACACACACACAAACACACAGACACATGCATGATGATTTTAAGCATAAAATATACATAATATAAAATTTATCTTCTATTAGCTAGCATTCTATCCCTACCAGTGTGCTTATTTTTTTGATTTAAAGTGAGTTAAATTGAGTTGATGAATGAATCCCAAAGTCAAATGATTTAGATTAACCCAAAATATTTGATAGTCTTTGATACATTTTTTATGATAATGATTATAACTAAAAGTAGAATAACCATTATTACTCATTAAAAATATACCATTATACTTATGTCCATTGAGCTCCTTCAGTAAGAATTTAGTTCCTAAGATAAAAAATACTCCATTTGATCATATATCTAATAACTAATAGTGGTAATAGATATAACACATAATTTATTGGTCATACAATAATAAAAGACTTCTTAGTTTCTCATGATAGAGATAGCATCCTTATAATACCTATAGGAATTTATACTTTGGGTCACGGAGCATGTTTTTTCGAACTATAAAGGCCATAGAGAATATTACTTTGAAGATACTACAATATTGTTTTACCATTGTTTGGACTTGTAGTTAATGTAACATCAATTTTGTTTATGCTTCTTTACTTGTATTCATGACATTGCTAAGTTTCCTCAAAACATCATTTTTGTTGATTGTATTACTAAGAAATTTATTTATAACAATATATTTTTTTATATACCAAGTAAGATCACCAGACTTCCGAGGATAACAAACCTAAAAAAATATGATTGATATATTGTATTTCTTTTTCTCTTCTCTCAAAAAATACTAATATTTTTTTACTAGCCAAGTTAACATTTTTTTGTCAATCATAAAAATTTTCCCATTATTTATTGTGTGGTTTATTAATTAGAAAAGCATGCTAAACTTTAATATTCACTATGTCAATAGAGAATTAAAAATGCTACTTTTCATTGCATCCATATAAAAATTTATCAATTTTATAAAATCATTATTTTTGATAATTTTATTAGATTTATAGAAGATTATATTCATTTTCTATGGATAATCATATTTAAAGAAAAAAAATTAAATTTTTAATATTTTATAAATTCATTTTCAACAAATATGCTAAAATTTCTTTCGATATGATTTCCCCCATAAATAAGATGACCAAAAGAAAGAAGTTTTTTTCTAACTTATTTCTTTCAAATCTTCCATACATCAGAAAAGTAGTACGGCATGTCACAACATGCATTTGATGCAAGATGTTTGGTTCATCATAATTTTCCATGAAGAGATAAGAAAGTTACACATATATATGTTTTGCTTGGCTATAATAGTACTCAAAATGGTATTAAAGTTATTCTCTCAACAAGGAGAATAATTATTTGTATTGATGTTATGTCCTTCAAGAATGAAACCTTATTTGAAGAGTCAAACCCAAATGAAATTGCTAATAAACTTCTAGTAGTGAGATTAATATCATTCCCAATTAGAATTAGACTTTCAATCAATACAATATTAAAATATAATTTTTGAAAATATAGAATTAAAATTTTAAATGACATCCTCGTGATATTCCATGATTAATCTAACAATCTCACAAAATATAATTTTTAAAAAAAGTAATGAAATTGTTCATCATTACACTTTCTCATTCCCTTCAACTAAAGATTCATGATAAATTTTAAGTATAATCATATAGGAAAGTATGAAAATTACACTACTCTCAAAGATATATCAAGTAGGAAACTAAGAATTGCAAAATATATTTATATTAATAGAATTCATCAACATCAACCACGAAGATAGATATATAAGTCATCCATCAAAAAAAAAACAATTTTGATCGCCCAATTATTCTAGAAAAGAAATCAAGTGTTTTAGGTTGCATCCAATTCCTTATGTGTTTATTATTTTCATATGAGTAATTTGTATTCAATTGTAGGTATCTATTTTTTATAATTTTGAAATTCCTAATTATATAGATACATTTAACATCCAAGATATGGTTAGGCCATACTAAAAGAAATTTGTGATATTATAGTTAATCAAACTTTGAAACTTGTATCTAGATATTCAAAGAAACTAGTAATTGAATGCATGGAGCACATACTATGAAGAGCAATTCTGATGAGAAGATAAATTAGTAAAAAGCTCGATAGATTATAAAATATATAAAATTGATAATTGAGGTATATTATCTTTTATAACATAGATGGGTCGAGTTATATTACCTCTCTAGTTTGATATGAATATGATATATATTAGCTAGATATGAAAAACATATCTATTTGCAAGAACCTCAGGAAGAGGTCTAAATAGGACATCCATTAGGTTTTATAGTTCTAAAGAAGATATGTTGTGTGTGAACCACAAAAGATAATGTTTGTGCTAAAGTATCACCTTGAAGATATGTTGTCAACAAAGAACTTTTAGTAGATTTTTTTGTTATTGTATATTTGAGTTTCTTAAAAGTATTTCTAATTACTCTTGTTTTTATAAAGATAATTTCAATAAAAGTGCTACTTCATATTGCTCATGTTTTTATTATAAAAGATAATTAATTAGGTACTTATAACTCATTTGAAGTCACACCAAGAAACAAAGTTTCAAGCAAAAAATATTAGTGAGATCAAGATTAGTAATTACCATATAATTTATTATATGTGAATTATATTACAAACAAATCAATTATAAGATTGCAAAAAATTTCAACTTGATCTTCTCCGCTACCAAATGGTCTAGTAATCTTCGTGAGTCAAACATAAAGACAAATACTTCCTACAGACAAAATGAAGCAAGTTATACCTAAAATGATACTAAAAATTTTTAACAAGTACGTCAAAAGAGAGTATCAAATATCTTAATCACAAACATCTAAAAATTTTGTAACACTTAATTATGATGATTTCTATTATTTTGTCATGTTGATAAATGATCATACCAGCAAAACTTGAATTTTTTTTTATTAAAAAATAAACAAAAAAATAAAAATAAATTAAAAAATAAAAACTAAAATAATTAAACTATTAAATTTTTATATAATTTATTATTTGTATGTTATATTACAATCAAATTAACTATAACATCAAATTTTTTTACTTGCTATTTTAAAATGAAATTACAAAAATATTGAAGAAAATTTTCCTATGGATTATAATATTTGAACTTATTGTTGAATTTATTCTTATCTCCAATCAAAAGGTCCACTGGCCATATAGAGTCGAGCATAAATAGAAATACTTATTACAAACAAAATGAAGCATGTCATGCTAAAAATTATAGTAAAATTTTGAACCAAATATGTCAACAAAAATATCAATAGAGCCCCTTTATATATGATTCACATATATATGAAAATCTTGTAAGATCAATAATCATGATGTTCCTCTTATTTTGTAAAGTTTATAAAAGAGTATTCACACATTACTTGTATTTTTTTATTTAGAAAAATAACTCATACGTACTCAATTTTTGTAGGATATTATAAAATAATGACAACATGATGAGTGATATATAAATTTTGAGAAAAAACAAAGCTTATAGTAAATGTGTCAAATGGGACAAGGGCTAAAGTCCGACCTGAGGCATGACACCATCCAAAGTCATGCAAGAACATGCATCATGTGAGCCCATGTCATGATTAGTGCTGGGCCGGATCCATGCAACATGGGCCCCATGTCATGCCAATCACGAATAGCTTGCATGACCTCATTCTAAAATTGATGCCCTTATTGTGAACGACTATGTTTTTGATCGGATAACAGCATCACAATGAGGTGTTGTTGTCTTGTCGGAATTATTTATAATAAAACAATATTATTATATCTGAGTTGTTGGATTTCCTTCAATAATTTTAAAAATAAATCCAATGGATATTAAATTTATGCCCGTACAAAATAAAAAAAACAAAAAAAAATTATTTTAAAATTAAAAATTTTCTATAAATAGTATATTCATATTTTTAGTTTTCCAAAAAAAAAATTATAATTTCTTCTCTCTTTCTCTCAAAATATCACAAAGTTAACTCAACTTTTTTAATTAAAGTATTTTTTTAATTGACATTAATTGATTATTATATTAGAAGGCGAATAATTTTTTTCAGATTGACAATTGTGCTTTGAACACTTTCAACCTGCTAGCAGCTAGGAACATTGGCTGAAGTATATAGTACAGATGTTTGAATTTTTTTTCAAACATATTTTTAACTAGATACTTAAACTTTTAACAAATTATATATATAAAAACTCATCTATTCAAAAATCTCAAGGCAAAATATAAAAAAGAAATAAAGAATAATATAAAAATAAAGAAAATAGTCATAGATAACAACATAACAAAAAAAGCCCAAAACTGAGTTATCTCCCAGTCAAAAGTTAACATTGACTCATACGCCAAAAAATCCTAAAAATAAAATAATATCAATAATATAAACACAGTTTAAGATAATTAAAAATAAAAATTCTAAAAATATCAAATAAGATTTGACAATTACATATATTATTACAAAAATATAGATGAAGGCATACTAATAAGTAATACCATTAGATCAGAGGTGTTAAGTAGCCTGGACGGCTAGAGCACAATTTGAGGCACGACAAAACCCAAAGTCATGCCTTTAGTTGCATTCGTCTGGCCTGGGAGACGGAACATGTCGTGCCATATCAGTATGCAACAAGGGCCTCATGTCGTGTAAGGCATGCCAGGCACAAAAAGTTACAGGCAATGGTTAAATAATGACTACATATCTTTCATTTCCGATAGGACAATGACAGCTCACTATCCTATCGATAACATTTAACAAAATTTTAATAAAATTAAATAAAAACATTAAACAAATGAATTTATTCTGATCATTAAGTATAGAAATCTGATGACAGTCAATTTTATGCCCTTAAAAATATTAATATATATATATATATATATATATAATGTTAAAAATTTTCTATAAATAATATGTTAACATTTAAAATTTTTCATAATATATTTATAATCTTTTTCTCTACCACTTTTTCTACCAATTCTCAATTCTCAAAAAATAACAGTCAGCCAAGCATTTTACTATTTTAATAAACAAATTTATTTTAGTTTTGTAATATATAGATTATAATATTGCATTGACATATGGCAACACAATTGCATTTTGTGGACTTGAGTTTGAAGACTTACTACTTGATATGCGCATTGATTCAATTTTAAAGTACCGTATTTCTCATATACTCAAAACTCTTTAAAGGTTAAAATAAAAAAATAATAATAAATATTATAAAAAGATATATAAATATAGGCATAAAATATAAATACATAACCGCATTGACTTAGATTAGATTATCACAGGATCATAAGTCAACCACAACCCATACACCTCAAAAATCTAAGAATAGACAAACATCAATAATATAGATAGAATTTTATATATTTAAAAATAAAAATACTATTAGTATCAAAAAAAAATATGCATAAATTATATATTGTAAATATATATATATATATACACACACACACACAAAATAACTTATGTTACTTGATATCTTAGCAAACATATTGAATAATACAACAAAATATATGACAAGTCAGTTACTTTTTGTGGACTTTAGTTTGTAGACTTACTACCTGCTAAGCACGTTTATTCAATTTTTAAAGTAAAATATTTATCTCCTACATAAAATTTTATATAAGTTAAATTTAAAAAAAAACAATAAATATTATAAAATCAAAATAAATTTAGGCACAAATAATAAAAACATGAGTAGGTTGTCCTAGATTAGATTATCACATAGTGATAGGTCAATTTCAGTTCATTAACCTCAAAAATCTAAGAATAAACAAAATAAATAATATAACTGAAATTTAAGATAATTAAAAATAAAAATATTATTAATATCAAAAAATTTCGGTATAAATTATATCTTACAAGTATGTGTGTGTGTGTGTGTGTAAAACTTATTTAATTGCATGTCTTAAAAAATATGACGAATAACATACCAAAAATATTATGTATTGGATTACAAAAAAATTTGACTTAGTAGTGAATTTTTGAATTTTGAATCAAATTCAATAATCTACTTTATTTAAATATTGATTTGAAAAAGAATATATGAAAAAATTTATTGAAATCATTTGTCTTTCGACTAGATTTTAAGAATATCCTCAATAATATTATCTTATAAACAAATATATTTAATCTACTTAACATATGATTCCTAGGCACAATAAAAAAGCATTCATATGCATGTCCGCCCAATTTTTTAATTCTGAGTGAATACTAAATAGAAAAGATTATTAGATTTCAATAAAATCTTTCAACCATATGATTGTCCAATAATTTGAGTGTCTATCGAGAATTATTAAAAAATATAATAATTTTTAGCATTGTATTTAATAATGTATTAAATAATGGTATAATAATAAGTATATTATTAAAACTAATAGAGATGATCCCTTAAATGAAAATTTTTACATAATATACATGCGTGATATAATTAACCTAATAGTAAAAAGAAATAAAAATAATTTCTTATATATTAAATCATATATATAATATACAAAAATATATTATAACATCTTGCATACTACAAGCATTGGACACTATATAAGTCAAAATATATAAAAAAGAAAAAATTACGAACAAATAAGAAAAACCATTAGTATTATTTATACTTGATATTAAATTCATATTTCGACTACCAACACATAATATCTAACTACATTAATAATAAAATAAATAAAATAATCATTAATAAATCAAACTAAAAAATTAGAATTATATTTTTAAAATATTTAAAGGTTAATAATTATATGACAAATATGTATCTATCAATATACATTATATTTCATTTCTTTATTATTTAAATGTATGTATAAATCATAAGATTAAGATTACATGAATAAAAAATATTATAAAATATATATCAACTTAGATAAACAAACCACAAGAATAATATGATATAATTTATAAGTAATTACAAAATATATTTAAATATTATGATAATATTATAATATAATGTATTCATAAAAAAATTTAAAAATAAAATACGATTACAACTACCAGTAATACGAATGTTTACTCAAATATAAATAATGACAAAATCAAAAATAAAAATATTCAATAAACTAGTGACACTTGAAAATATAAATAAAAAATTTATTATTATCTTTTCAAAAAAAAAATTGTATGCCCTCTACATTCAATTAATTGGTTGCCTCTCTAGATATAATATCCAATAATTATAAATAGTATGCCTTATCTACCTACAACAAATACACTAAACTAATACTTTCCTCTAACTACTATGTTGTGATAATACATACATACCATTAAAAATGGTTCCTCCAAAAAATATAGAAAACAACACAATCAATTTTTTTTATATATCTCTCAAAAACTTTGGATTTCTATACATAAAAACAAAATATCATTGGACGCCTTCTACCACTGTTCGTGACCATTCTCCGTTTCCACCATTGCCGATTACTATTTGCCAACAAAACAATGTGCACATTAGATGCCTTTACTAAGTATTTATTATTACTAACTACATACTAATGCTTCCCTTTATGTGCACGTACCTTTGTGCACCTCTATTTCCATTTTGCATGCGCTTGCATTGTGCGTATGGCTGCACTACCCACTTTTTTTATTACAAAATCTTGGGAATCTCTTCTATGATTTGAAAACTCTTACCTACATACACAATCATAGCTTTGATACCATGTTAGAAGTTAAAATACAAAAAAACTCATACAACTAATATTCTTATATAATAAAAAAAAATTAAAAAAATTCACAAATTACATATTCTCATCAAAATCATCAAAAATAAAAATAACAAAATAAAAACTTAATAAAAAAAATCATGTGAGAGTTTACCTATCTATTCATTACTAAACAAAATATAGCATATATTATTAGTTTGATTTGTCATTTCATAAATTCTTCTCACCAGATTCATCTTAATGTAATTTTTTGTATATTCAAATAAATAAAAATAACTATAAAATTTTTGAATTCTTTTAGTGACCATAAGCATATATGGTTGGAATGTATAAAAATTCATGTTAGGCATCATCTTACACCAAGAGAATGTCTAATATTGATTTTTATTTTTTTATTTTTAGATACAATTAATTGTCATGTAAAAATAATAGATAAAATTATTTCAAGATAAAATATAAAAACAAAATTCTAAGTGATGATAATATTTACCTATGATATACACTTAATCTGACACCTATTCAAGAAGATTTAATATTAACATTCTTCTCTATCTACTTTTTAATATAATAATTAGGAAAAAAAAATATAATTTTCAATCTAATATTCTACCAATAAATAAAATACATAGAAATAGATTATTTCTTTCTTATGACCCTTTTGATAAAACTGAAAAAATTAAGTGCTAAAAAATAAGTATTAAAAAATTAATACTGAATTTTATAAGTGTTGAATTTGTATTGAAAAACTATTTGATAAATTACTATTAATTGAATACTGAATATAAATATATTGTTTGATAATTATAAATGCTTGATGCTGAAAATGATGTATTTTATATATTTACCTTTATTATCATTGTATTACATATTATACAACATAAATAGAATTTTTAATAATTTTTTTTTCACTATAATTATTAATTATTATAAAAAATAAAATCCCTAAAAAGATATCCATAAATAAATCATAAATCCAGAAAAAAAATATTTAAAAAATAACCAATAAAATCTAAACTCTTTAAAATTATCCAAATTTTTAATATAAAAATAAAAATTAATGAACAACTAGTTGATTTATTATTTCCTCTTTTAGATTAATAATGAAAGAGAATTAAAATTAAAGTTTGTGATGATAGAGAAATGATGAGGAGAAGACAGATTCATAAACTGAACTATATTTGAATGAGAAAAAAAAAAAGAAAAAAAAAACAAAATGATAACTATAAAAAAATTTTTGTTGAAAATATTAAGTAGGTTTCTACCTACTTAATATTTTCAATGCTATTTCATTTAAAATTTTTAATTAACAGCTCCTAAATATTTTTTATCAAACCACATTGATTTTTTCAAATTATTAAAAATTTTTATTTTTAATGATTTGAAAAAATTAATTGATTTATCAAACAGCCTCTTAGAAATAATATCCAATAAAACATTATTACTATAATCTATATTTAGACAAGCTATCAACTAGAAAGAATATCCAAAATAAAACATATATCAAATTAATGGAAAACAAAACTTTTTTTATAATATCACTCCTCTATTTTCTTCTCCCCTTCTCTCTTTTCTTCTCCCCTTCTCTCTTTTATATCATAATTCTAACTATGTTGATCTTGAACAATTACTATTTTTCTTATTTATATTCTATTTATATCATTTAACTTGATGATTTTAGAATAAATATTTAGTACATACTAAATGAGATAAAATATCTAATTTGATAATCTATTTCTTTGATATCAATTAATAATCTATTTCTTTGATATCATTTAATAATCTATTTCTTTGATATCAATTAAGATCATCTAGTTTCAACTAAAATTTCACCTCAGATGAAAATATCTATTTAGACAAATTCTTGCACAATCGAGCTAGCACAAAATATCTAATTTGATATCCCAACTGAATATTCTGAATATAAACACATGATAATTATCTTTTACTATACTTAAATATTGGATAAATACCAAAATAGTCAAGGCAGCCAAAAAGATATTAGTTATATAATATTTACAAAAAAATAACAAGTAAAATAATATCAAATATAAAATTATTACTATAATCTATATTTAGACGAGCTATCAACTAGAAAGAATATCCAAAATAAAACATATATCAAATTAATGGAAAACAAAATTTTTTTTATAATATCACTCCTCTATTTTCTTCTCCCCTTCTCTCTTTTATATCATAATTCTAACTATGTTGATCTTGAACAATTACTATTTTTCTTATTTATATTCTATTTATATCATTTAACTTGATGATTTTAGAATAAATATTTAGTACATACTAAATGAGATAAAATAATAATCTATTTCTTTGATATCAATTAAGATCATCTAGTTTCAACTAAAATTTCACCTCAGATGAAAATATCTATTTAGACAAATTCTTGCACAATTGAGCTAGCACAAAATATCTAATTTGATATCCCAACTGAATATTCTGAATATAAACACATGATAATTATCCTTTACTATACTTAAATATTGGATAAATACCAAAATAGTCAAGGCAGCCAAAAAGATATTAGTTATATAATATTTACAAAAAAATAACAAGTAAAACCTCAAATACAAAAATGATATTAGCCACATTAATAAAAGATTTGCCTATTATTTGTAAAAATAGTACAACTACGAGACAAAATAATGGTAAAACCAATAAATAATACTATAGATGTTTTAGTTGTATTTTATGTTATAGTTTATTTACTTTTTTTACTTGTCTGATTGAAAACACCTAACTTATGAGCAACACCATCAAAAATATATATATATGTTTTGCTAGCATTTGTTTATTGAATAAAAATAGTTAATTTCTCTCTCCTTTATTCTCTATCGTATCTCTCTCTCTCCTTTATTCTCTATCGTATCTCTCTCTCTCCTTTATTCTCTATCGTATCTCTCTCTCTCCTTTATTCTCTATCGTATCTCTCTCTCCTTTATTCTCTATCGTATCTATCTCTCTCCTTTATTCTCTATCGTATCTATCTCTCTCCTTTATTCTCTATCATATCTCTCTCTCTCCTTTATTCTCTATCATATCTCTCTCTCTCCTTTATTCTCTATCGTATCTCTCTCTCTCCTTTATCCTCATATCTTCTCCTTATCTCTCATTTATTTCAAAAATTAACAAGTGTATACAAGGCCAATCAAATGCAAAGATCCATTTTTTCACTTGATTTTTTCAAAAAGTCAACCATCCCAATAATGATAAAACAAGCTCAAGATAAGCATGGTGAAGGAAACAAGAAGTAACATTTGGTGCATCATGACCACCAAAGTAGATACATAACATAGTCAATTCTTAGGGTTCATACAAACTTAATTGCATTAAATCCTTAAATCACAAAACAAAAATCATTAAATATAATGTGTTCCTAAAGAAAAGAAAATAAGTAGCATTCAATTATTGGGGTATTACCTGGCGAGGAATGTTGGTATCATAAGACAAAGTGAAGTTCCCTTTATGAAGATTAATTTTGTTCTCTTTGCAGTAGCCATAGAAAACCTTGCAAATTGACATAAGCAAACGAATGCCTCCATAGTAACCCTCACTATCTAGCCGATTCACCTAGAGTAAAAATACTGCAATTAAAGGAAACATAAAATGAAGAAAAAAAATAACATTAAACATCCAATAAGAAGATTCACAAAATGGACTTCATGATTTGGAAAATTTAGGATGAATTAATTTAAATAAACAAATTTCTAATGAAACAAAAAAATGATTTTTTGAGTTTTAAATAAACTATGCCCTAAAAATAGTCTAAACCAAAATATTTTCTATGTTTTACACGTTTTCCAAATTTTCAATGAAAATAAAAATAATTTTAGGAAAAGCACAGTCATAGTGGTGCAGTCAAGATTTCTTGTAATGGTAACTTGGGGTAGAGCATCAAGTGCCTTCACAAAATTCAAAAATAGCTTCCCAATTTGTAGCATATGTGTTTATGCAGTTCATTACAACTTTAGGTCCATAAGTAGTTTTCCTAGTTCCCTCTAAGCGGGATGAATATAAATATTATTAGAGAAAGTACCAAGATTATCAGATTTTCTAGTTAAGAAAATAATGTTCCTATGAAATCTAATCTATAATCAGTTATATTGGTATCAATTCCAAATGTGTAGGAATTTAAAACATAAATCCATGACTTTTAATGTTTTAGAAAATGGATTTCTGATGTATAGAGATTTAAAATATAAATTCATGATTTATTGAAATTTATAATTTAAAATTCTGATATATTTTAATTTAGTGTTACTGCTTACGCTTGTGTTTGAATTTTGATTCTTATTTATAGTTAGATTTCTGGATCAGAGCACCCACTTATGATTTAATTAAGTTTTCTATTTAAGATTCTATGTTTAACAGCTTAAATTTTTACATAGTATCAAAGTAAAATACTCGATAAAATAACAAATTATAGAATTTGCAATAAAGGTCAAGGGTGTGCAGTGTAACAACACAATGCATGTGTGTGTGCGCATGGAGAAACAGACGGAAGTGCAATGATAGATGCACTTCGCTCGCCCACTATGCATGGCAGACATCGATTTCTCTGTGTCGACATTCAAGATGCACAATAGGAGCAAAGAGTGTATGTGGCAGTTGTAGTAAGAGTGCATAGTGGGTGCACCATGTGTGAAGCTGATGCAGTAAGAGTGCACAATGGGTGAGCCGTGTGTGTGGCTGGTGCAGTAAAGGTTCACAGTGGATGCAATGACTGCACATCGAGGGTGCAGTGTTGGTGCACCATAAATGCGATGTGTGTGCAGTGATTTTGCTTGCTCCGTGATGTGCCACATCTTTACATGAAGATAATTACAATTTCAATGAATAATTTATGATGCCTTTGATTTTGGGAATTATTCACCGTGAACTAGAAAAATTCAGAGTTAATTCTTTTGTTAGGAGATGATAGACCACCTCACAAATAAACCACTCAACAATAAGATGAAAGAAAAAAATCTGCCACTTAACTTCAATCTTTTATTTAGCATGTAACAATATATTGAGTTAGAGTTATCATTAATTTTCTCATCTTGTATTTCATGCAAAAGTTTCTGCAATTTAGCAACATCATTATATTCATCTCAAACGAGAAACATATATATTTAAATTTCATAATTTATGCATATGAAACTAAAAAAATCCTATGGTGCCTAAGCAAGTTGCAACTCACTATATTCATATCAATAAAGATTAATATTTTCAAGAGAGTGAAAAAGAAGCAGCGATTTTATGATACGATATCTTTATACTCACTACCATTTAAATTCTCTGAATTCCTTAGTCAAATCAAGGGTGATCAATGGTCTCCCACTAGACTTAAGTTAAATTACCGATTAGTTCAGTATATATGAAGCACACTAAAATTTATTGGAAAAATATCTCATTTAACATATATTAGTGATCGAATAGGTATTGATCATAATAGAGAAAGAGACAAAATACTTAGTTCATTGCACACAATACAAAAGGATAGGCCACGCCAAATAAATTTGTTAGGAACTTTTTTCAGATATTAAAATGAAAAAATGCAAATAGTTGCGGGGGAGATGAAGATTATTAGAGCCATGCTAGTGTTCTCATATAGTTCTCTCTATGTGAACCTTACTAGAAAAAAATATACAAAATTTCTCATCAGTATGACATTAGTATTGTAGTAGATGCTTAAAAATCTTCAAGTATTACTAATCTCGTAACTCATCTTCCTACTTCAAACTCCTATATAATTCACTAAAAAATTAATAATTATTTACATTTTTTTTTATTTTCATTGAATATTGTAATAATCAATGACATGTTATTCAAGGCTGTTGGTTATTTCAACTTGGTTAATTATTACTTTCACATATTTTGTTTAACTCTAGTTGCATACATAGCATTCTTTCTGAGTTAGTTTTCAAAACAACTCACTAATATCTTTATTTTCTTTTTCATCGATATTTATTTAAAACATTAGAAGGCTTCGAAGAAAATCTACAGTGGGATTGTACAGAACAACTTATATGTTCTTACTTCTATGACATACTATCTCATTAAATATTTACGCATTGTTAATTCATTGATTATTCATTCTCAATTTAATCATTTATTCACTAGCCAATTTGATAATGTTGGATCATAGAATTAGAAATATCTTTTAACAAGAATATGATGCATGTTAGTTATAAAAATATATCAGAATTTTTTATTGCCTATTAGACATATGTAAGAATAAACTAACACGACCTAATAACATCAGACACAATTATAATTGAGATGAGACTAAAAAAATTATATATTTTTTTGTCATAATTTTTGACGATTATATATACTTTACTTAATTGGTTCTTTTTCACTTTATATCTCAGATTTTTCTATTTTTCAGTTATTTAATAAAAATATAAAAATTTAAAAAGCACATTACATTAGAATATATGTCGGATAGTTTATGTAATTACTATATTAATCATGAAATTGTTCACAAACTTTTTGTACTAGCAAACTCTCATATAATGAGGTTACAAAAAGAAAAAATAAAGATTTAATTGAGATGACCCAAAGACATCTCCTTAATACAAGTTTTTTGAAGTACCCTTTTTGAGAAGCAATATTAATGAAAAATTACCTTATTAATCAAATTTCTTTCATTCTTTCTCACATTATGCACTTTTAAATAAAACATCCAGAAAAAAAACTATTTTATCTACATTTAAAAATTTTTGAGAGTATTTTATTTGTTTAAGATTATTCATCAAGTGATGATAAGATGATAACTACAACTTTGAAGTGCATATATCTTGGTTACTCAGGTATTCAAAAAAATATAGGTGTTTTCCCAAATCTAGTAGGATATTAGTGAGTCATGGCATTATTATTTTTGATGATTATTCTTTTTTAGCGAAGATAGGAAGAGTAAATATAAGAAGAGTAAATATATAGAAGAGTAAATGTCTAGAAGACATATCTAGGCCTATTACTTTTCCATACTCTTTTACATATCAATTATATTTGTACTTACTAATTCACATTATTAAAGCATACATATGAAAACAATATATAAATCAACAATTACAAAATAGATTTAGTTTAGAAAGAATAAAATTTCACAGAAGAGAAAATCCTCTTTGAGTCTAGATGATCTGGTTGTCCACTAGAATACACCAATTCCACTCATAATGAACCAAAAACTAGAAGACTTCATCACTCATGAACTAAAGTCTATACTAGGATACTGAGATATACATAGCTTGTTCAAAGCTAACAATGAGTCTCCCGAAAAGTCAAAATATCCTACAATTAGTTCTTCTTATCTTAAATTTTCCGATCACTCTGCAAAAAAAGAGTTGTACTAAGCATCTTATTCATATGTATTATCTTATTTATGTTATTCCTTTTTTGATGTCTTTTAACACTTATCTTAGCGATAGCAACATACGCAAGGCTCCTAAGATATTTACTCATCCATGATGGCCTTTGGCCATTTTGAAAGAAATCAATGTACTCCTCTCTAATAATACTTAAGAATTAGTATTACGACATTCGATAATATATATTATAAATTATAAATGTGTATCCAATGTGAAGACCTATTATAAAGAGGTTCAATCAAATGTTTGATGCAATTTATTAGGTTATTCTCTTTAGTGACCAAGATAACATTCACACAAATTCTTATTTAGTGATATTATATCCAAAATAAAAGATCACTACTTAAATGTGAAGAATATATTATTCATGGTAGCCTTAAGAAGAAGGTATATATAAAATAATCAAATTTATTTTGAGTAGTTCAGTCATAAGTTTGTAGATTATGAAAGACAAACAACCTCAATCAATCACTAAGATCCTGATTTGCAAGACTTTATAGATAATCATTTCTTTTAGCCTACATAGATATGTTCCATATATCTATTCATTTTTTCAAAGGATTTCATATTACAAATTAATTTTATTATTGTATACATAAATAATATGATTAATATCAAAATCTATGAGTTTGAAATCACACATCACAAAAATAAATATTTTTTATAATAGCTCAGATACATTCACATAGATGTGGTTACTTCATAAAATTAATTTTGATGTCACATAGGATATATATATATATATATTTATATATATATAATTAATACTGTAGAGAAGTTGATATTTTGGATTGTATTCTAATTGATATTCTAATTAAGTCAGAAGCTAATTTCTTATCAGATTTATCTCTTCCAATTAATTATACTATTTATATGAGCATTATAAAAAAGATTAACTATCAAACTATTATTAGTCTAGATATAGTATATGCAAATGTATATAATTAATTATTTTTAGATTCTCTAATGATAAAATCATCTAAACACAATTATTCGCATATTAAGAAATGTGAAAAAAAATTTTAGGCATCAAAATTTTTTTTAGTGATTATAAGACTTATAATTAGGAATGTATTCAAATTGAAATCGTGCATCAACTTACACTAAGAGAAGATCAATTACTAAATTCTATACATTCTTTGAGATAATGTCAACCTCTACATAAACAGGAGACATACAATTATTTTAAAAACTATTATAATGACAAAGTTCAAAAGAATGATAATAGTTGGATACAAAAATATTTTGGATCAAATACTTACACTAAGAGAAGATCAACCTACTCTCTTCTCTCACTATTATATATTGGGAAAGTAAGACAGTGAAACAAATTACATCTAATCTAGAGATGTCAAACGAGCCAATACAAGCCAGCCCTGCCCATTTTTTGGGCCCAACTAGGCTGGTGATCCATGCCTGGCACTACAGGTGTCAACCGGGCCGGGCCGGAAGAAGGCACGGCAAGGTTCAACAGTGCCTGGGCCTGCCCGGCACGGAAAAATTCCGTGCCCGAGCCCGTGCCGTGCCGGGTGTCCCGTGAGCCCGACCCCAGGAAGCCCCTCCCGCAAAAAAAGACCACCGGTCGGATCTGATTCGACCCGACCCACGGTCTTCCCGTATCCCAAACCGCTCGGACAGGCAAGCCCGAGCGGGCCAGGCAAAACACGGCACGACCCGCCGTGCCTACAGGCCGTGCCGGGCTCGGCAATTTTTAAACCGTGCCCGGCCCGGCACGGTAGCACGAACATGCCCTAAAAAAATGGGTCGGGCCGGGCCAGACCGTTTGACACCTCTACATGGCAGGGCATGGTTACTTGGAGGGTAGGCTCGGCACAGGCTTGCAGCCCAAAATCCACCCTGGTTCAAGCTGGTTTGGCCTGGGTCAGGTCAATCAGTTTGGGTCAAGTCGATCAGATTTTTTAAAATTTAGGGTTTCGATATCACGCCGTGCGTCGCCATGTTATCCCTCTGTCAGGAGTTGCTCAGTGCGTGGTCACCCATGCCGTGCCCACGTGCCAGGCACCCATGTTGTGCCTGACATGGCATGCGAGCCAAAAACCCTCGGCACAAGACGACTCATGCCGAGGGTGCACCCGACACGAGCCCAGTCATGCTACAGAAGCTTGTTGTGCGAGGCCAAGCACGCCTGAAACAAGCCATGCTTTAGGCCTGGTCCGGGCTGCTCGGCCCATTTGACACCTATAATCCAATCTAAGATTCACAAGTACATGAAATACATAGATATTTATTTTTTTTCTTATCAAGAAGATTCATGATGCCAATATTACTATAATCAAAGGTTTTATAAAAAATTAGTTAACAAATATTTTTATAAAAACTATAAAAAAATATCAGCTTATCTTTTTTTCTCAAGGCAATATATTTTAGATATTGATATACTAACTTGAAGGAAGAGTGTTAGTATTTATGTTTGTTTTGGCTTTGCTTTTTCATTTTATTATATGATCTATGAATAAGAGTTCCCAACATATGAGTTTCCCCAAATCAAATCCTAACTTATTTATTTATGTAGAACATTTATGATTTAACTAAGTTTTCTATTTGAGTTTTTAATATTAATGGCTTGAATTTCTATATCTAGAACACCCAACATGAGTGTTACCCTAATCAATAATCTTATCTATGTAGTATATCATCTATCAGTACATCCATTATCATTAAGTATTATTTCAATTCTTTTTTAGTTATATTTTATCAATGTATTTGAGTATTGGTCAATAGGAAATTGATGTGAACTATGGACAATAAAAGCACATACAATAAAGCTTAGGCACACCTGGGTCGATTTTGTATGTGATCTCAACTCATTTTTAGCATCAATATTTGTATGTGACATTAACCTAAAATTGATATAAATCAAAAGAGCAATCATAAGGCACCAATATATAAGCACAAGAGATTCTTCCTACATTACACACATTATAAAAAAAAAAGATATACAAAAATATGTATTCATAATTATTTTTAGAGATAAGGCAAATAACACTATAGAAGTCAACCAAAAGTTCTCATAAACATACTTCATAATGATATTTACTAGGGATGAATACACAAAATTATCTCCAAAGCAACAATAAATATTTCCCATCCTTAAGATATTATAACTCTCATGGAACCATATTGTCTCTAATAATGACTTTTTTGTATCCTTCAACATAGTATCACCATTAGTTCTATATGAGAAGAATTTTATGTTTTCACCTAATTCAACATCACCTATAATAGTATAGTTTTATAAACTATAGTTTGTCATATAATAATTTTATAAAGAGTCAAAGTGGATAAAGAGATTTGTCTCATTTTTTATAGAGATACACATGGGCCTCACGAAATGTCAGACTAAATGTATGATCATGCTCAAATAAATTAATAAAAAATATTAATATCATTTATATCACAAGTTCACATAGAGATTAATATTTTTATATTATGATGACTTTGTCTATACCTTGTGTTCAATAAGAATATTGAGATAAAAAGAATACAATGCTTATATAGACAATGCTACATCAGAGTATGAATATTTATATAATTTGGGTGAACATAATTTATTGCTAGAGGCCATTTATAAACCATAATCTCAAAATACGATTTGACAGCACTATCAATATTATATAAACCTACATGATCACAAACATAGAATGTGTCAAAAACATCATTGAGCTAAAAAAAAGAATAACATTTATTTTAAAAAGGTAAAGACATCAAGGGTTTTTGTGAGACTCGACCATATGCTAGCATACTCATCTCCCTCGTAATTTTTAGGACTTGTTCGTGTGGACAACTGTAGAGATGGAGCAATCACGTTATGCTTTCTAGTTTGGAAATGATTAGACACATGCAAGAGGCTATAGAACAAAAAAAATTCCAGCACGAATAAGGTATTCTTATATCACTAAATAATTTGATTAGACTACATAAATTCTTGGTTGGTTAAAAAATATTTTTTTTGTTATTCTATTGTACATGTATGTTTAATCTTATCTAAGAATTCCCAATAATTCTCTCTTTAGGTTGTTAGGTTACAGACTCAAAAATCATGAATGATCCAATCTCCCAACCTCAAATTCATCATTAATCAAAATTGTAATTGAGTCATAGACTATTATGTCAACTAAACTAAAGTGAGAATTTATTTCTTAAGAAACCTCGATTTCTACAAAATCAACTTAATTTTTAATTGATGATACATATGATAACTTCTTAGAAATGTCATATTGTAAACTAAAAAATGTATATGTAGTCGCCGAATAAATCTCTCTCCTAGAAAGAATTTTAACTAGAATTAAAGAGAAAGAAAAAAATAATATATCCAGATGTATCCTTTAGACTCTCATTATTTTTAAGTTTGCTAAAAAATAAACTATTCTAAAAAAAATAAGATTAATACTCACTCAATACCATGAATTTTAGCTTAACTTACATTATAAAAAGATTTTAAACAAAATAAATACTCACTAAAATTTTGATCGGTAGGTTAAACAACCTCTAAAATATATAAAAAATGAAAGGGTATAAGATGAGAATGAACATACATAGGCATATGATTGCTAAAATAGTTTATGAATAACACCGTATTTTCCAAAAAAATATTTTAGAATGCTTCTACAAAAATGAGTGTCTAAATTGTCTTAAATATATGTTTATTCTTTCTTTTTATAATCTTATTATGCACAAATTATTCAGCATAGAAGGTTTGATATATAATCATGTCATTCATAGAATATTAAATTTATTTGATATATATTCTAATATATTATTATTTTATTTTTTTCATATTTTTATCAAATTGATTTTTTTTCATTTTATTAAATATCAACAAAATAAAATAAACTTATAATCTAACATAAGAAAATAATCTTTATGAAAATCAAAAATAATTATCAATAAAAATAATCAAATAATTAAAATCTTCTCAGATCTCACATCTAATAGATTCTTATATATTTAAATATATAAAATCAAATGAATTCTTACTCATATAATATAATAGACAACATAAGAAACTCTTCTATATTTTTGTAACTGATATACATCACACTTCGGTATAGAAATACATGTTAGACTTAGATAAATTATTTTCAAATTATCAAATAATGAATAACTAAGTTGAGAATGTATAAACAAGTAGTCTAACATATTAAAATATCTATCATGAGATCCTACCATAAAATAGAAGACATAATCTATGTTGCTTAGTCAAGATGGAATATAACTTTATATGAATAAAAAATTCAAGATGAATTGATAGTCACTGCCGACTTGTCTATCAACATGTAGATTACAAATATATTCAGAAATATGCTTAAAAATCACATATGGCTTTACTCTCTTCAAAATTATATGTATATATATATATATAATATGTAGGTATCAACTTGAAGGAATATTAAGGTTTAGTATAATTTGTTTGTTTATTTGTCTATTTTCTATTTACATTGTATGTGAGTACTCAGTAAGTAAGCTGGCCCAAACTTAAGATATATATATATATATATATATATATATATATATATTAATTTATTTGAAAGAATTATATTTTAGCATACTCCCTAAAAAATAATTGAAAAAAATGAACTAACTTTTTAATATTTAAAAAAAAAATACACCAAATACTTAGCTAATTGATTTTTGATACACTCAAATATACTAATCCAAAAATACTCTTACACATCTCCACTCACCTATCACATCTCGCCCCTTGTCCTTCTCCAATCTCCCTGTAGCTCAACCAGGAGCTCCTATTCGAGCTCAATCGAGCTCCTAGTCGAGCTCATTGGAGTTCATTGGGCTTCTGAAGCTTGATGAATGTCAACCTGCACAGAAGAATGCCTATAAATAGCTTCACACCTTAGAAAAGAAACGTGCCTTTTTTGCTATCTGTGCGCCTGCGTGAACAAGCCTAACCTCAGCCAAGGAAAGATGCCATGTATGAGCTTTGCTTGTGCTTGAGCCTGGGCATGCCTAAGGGGCATCTTTCATAATCATGCTTAGTTCAAAAAAAAACACTTTGAAAGAATTTTTCGATGATACAAATAAAAATCAAAAAAAAAAATCAAAATAGAACTCACATAAAAAAAACTAATAAGACAATAATAAATTAGTATAATATATACAAAATAAGAAATCATATTTAATTTTATCATACATAATAATTTTTGAAAGATTATCATTGAATAACAAAATATTCAATAAATATGAAAAAAGATGATGAAAAGAGAATTGTCAGATACAATGAGAATATTAGCTCATAAGTCAATAATCTAAAAGTGTAAAATAAATAAATATAATATAAGAACTTTAATACCTGAAGGTCAAGAAATACATGTTGCTACTTTAATGAGGAGGAATCCCAAATGTTCCCATTTAGAATGGATTATCATGGAAAAACTTAGATGGATCCAATAAATGGCTTGTCTATCTAAATTATTTTGTAGTACTCTTGCATTCCTCCCTTGAAACAACTATGAACAATTGTCTTCAGTGTAGCTCATCATCTTGCAAAGTGTACAATGAACTAAGGCTCTCACACTTGTACCTCTATAGTGACTAGTATCTTCTTAACCACTTGCAAGTGCATAATAAGATGTCTACCCTCATATAAATTTATTTCGTCAATAATACAACCCAAAAAATACATCGAACAATGAATATAAAATATTATACACAAATATTTCTATTTATCTCTCTATAGCCTCAACCTTAATTAAAATTACCTTTAAGAACTATGTAAGCAATCAAGTAGCATATGCATTGTTCCAAGAGGAACCCTTTAAGCATACTTGGCTCAAGGTGCAACGACTCTCAAGTATGGCATCTCACTAGCCAAGACATTCTTAATGAAGAGGTACATCTTATTAATTTTACACTTTTTAAACATCTTTATTCTTGATATTTTAATGTATATATTAAAAATTATATAATTTCATTATATTTTTATTTATTATTTCTTTTAAATATTTAAAATCTTAAATTTTTATTAATTAAATTATATTTTAAATCAAATTTTATAAAATTGATATGTATCCTAGGTTGCATTTCATTTCAGGGCACACACCTTGTGTTACACCTTGAGCCTAACCTCTCATAATTTTTTGCTCATTGATATGTTTTGCACCTTTTAAAACTATGAAACTATGTAAAATGAGTAGTAAAATGATCAGATTCATTGATACTTTCCAATTTTAGTAACATGATCAGATTCATTGATACTCTCCAAAGTAAAGTGAATAGTAATATTATATATGTGTATCATCTGAAAAACTAAGACAAGTACACTAATATTGCGAAATCTCATTAAATATTATCTATCATACAAAATGAAAAAATAGATGTCAACTCTATTTCGATGAACTATCACATAGCTAAAAAGTAAATATTTATCTTTAGTCACTTCTCATTCATCTCAACACTAGATGACACTTTTGTCAAGTGATCTAGCAATCTCTTACCAAAATACCATGCCTTCACTCTAATAACTCACAATGAGTAATTCTAATTTTTAAGATAACACAATATTTATTTAAATTTTGAACTCTTCCACAATAAGAATGCAATCGAAAGAAAAAATGTCTCACATAATATCCATTCCAAAAAAACTAGGGTATATTGCCCAAAATAATAGGATATTTTACCCAAAAAAATATCCTAAAACAATGGCTCATTGTAGCTTAAGTTTTAATACAACTACTCTCCTAGAACTTAGATGCTTCGTAGCATATAGTAAGTGTACAAACAATGGACTACGATAGCAGAGCACTTCTACTCATCAAAATGCAGTGCATTGCATGCACTTGTTACGTGCAATGCCACATGCATTGTGCTGGTACATTGCATGTACACTCCTACAAACCCTATGATATTTTCCCCCTAGAGATTTGGATCTGATATAATATTAAAATAGAAGCCAAAAAAAATAATATCTAAAAAACTCAATAAAACAATATGTACCGGAGAATCCCTGGTATAATGGGCCAGTCGGATTGAGGCAGTCCACAAGTTGGGTCCTCCCATCCAATTTTTAAAAATAAAATAAATAACTAAAATAAAAACTATCAACCACGACAAGAATATTATTATAATTTTGTTTGGCAATGACAATTAGAATTGTGACCAAATTAAATTTGACATCACAAAAATCCTAATTTAAGACAAAGGATTTGGAAACCCAAAAACTAGGGTTATAAAATTTTCAACAATAAATTAAATAGTCAAAACCCTAAGTTATGCGATACTAAATTTTATTGTCATGTTATATTTTAAAACTCAAAATTTTAGGTTTTAAATTTTGGATTTTTTTCAGAATTAATATATCAATTTAAGAAATCTCAATGCCTCTTGCCTTCAAAAAACTTCTTGGAGTAAAATAATGGACAACTAAAACATAGATTTATTAAAATTGCATATTATTTTACGAGTATATTGTATATTATAAAAAAAATTATACTCTATTCTATAATATGCTAATATAATTTTGAAAAAGATTAGGTAATTCTATACAATATCAATGTATAATATGCTTGTCACAATTAAAATATTATTGATAACAGATAAATTCTTAAAATATATCAATATCAAAATTAAATTATATATTATAGCTTGTATTTATATTTTATAAAACATTAAAAATAGCTAATTATATCATTATTTAAAGCCTTAACTGACAAGTCTAGCATATCTCTACAAATTTAATCAGAGATAAAAACTTGTATAATAATGTTTGATCTAATATGTGACATTCTAATTATTAAAATATTTCATGATTTTCTAAATAATACAAGGATCATTCAAAACAAATCTTTTTTTTTCAATAAGGATTATTACATCGCTTGTTCTGTCATAAAATAATGACAATCAATTTGCTCCCTTTTTCAAAATATTACAAATATACAACATGGGTGGATCGCATACTGCTCAAAAGTTATATGTGTGGTTACTAAAAATTCTAGGTTATTCTGAAATTATTCCTTCTATTTGTCAAGGCAATCTTGGAGTAGACATTCTAACAGCCAAACATGCTAATTGGGTACAAAATGCTCCCATTAAAATTGAATATAAAAAAAGTTATTACTAATCGAGTAATAACAACTTGCAGAAAAGGGTGTTATTATACAAACTGGTGCAGTTACTGCCAAGAACAGATCAGACAAGTGATCGGTAATCTTCCAAATAAATTTTCATCAATGATTGGGGTTGCAACATTTGATTCCTCAATCCATTTGAAGCAGACTATCACAGTTCCTAATTTAAATTTTAAAAGAACAAATTTCTTTCGTCATCAGTGTAATATTTGAATAACAATGGTTAATATGCCATGAAAAAAAGCACTAGAAGATTATGAGTTGCACTCTGCGTATCAAGTGAAAAATGGTCACCGCCTGCATCTAGTGGCGAGGACTGAGGCAGAATGTCCCCTTCACTTCTGAGGGGTTAACTAATTATCAAGCGACTGATCCTGTTCCAAGCACAGGTCATATTCAAATACATCCCTCCAAATTAGTATCGTCATTAGTTCTTTTGAATTTTTAAATACTACGGCCAGATAATTTGGAATTGATCCTCTTCGTGTATTAAGGGTTCAAAAGTCCCTCATTTCATGGTCATGCATCAACAGAAATATACTACTGGTCGAGACAAAATTCACTGTCTTCGTTCGGATATCATAAACAAAGCCAGCAGAAAGACGCAACGAGAAATACAAGCCCAATTTTACGATATCATTTTCCACAGGGGCAGAATGAACGATACCAGATTATCCAGCGATGAGAATTGAGCCAGGTCGTGCTGGGGATTCGGCTTGAAGACGATGTCAAGCGAGGGTTGCAGTTGGACGGTCGACCAAAAGTTGCCAAGGCCAAATGAAATGGTGCGGCCGCCATACAAATCACTTGGATTCCCCAAGAGCCCCACTCGTGCGTATGCTTTGTGCCGTATGATCGATTTGTCGCCCATTCCAAAAATGTCCTCTCATTTCCAGCTCGAGCTTCAAGACAAGCTCTGTTCATCACTTTTTTTCATATAATTCATTTTTTAACCGAATTTTTAAATTTAAGATATTATAAACTAAACTAACAAATATTTGATAATAAGCGCGTTATCAATTTATGTATTTATTTCATTCAAAAAATATTTCTCCACCTATTTGCATCAACATCAACATAAAATGTTATAAGCTTATTTCTATAAATATGATTTTCAATCTTATTTCATATTCTATCTATTCAATTCAAAAATATTTCAATTTTATGCTTTGATGTGATGGCAGTATCAACATCATGATAGTTTGATTAAAAAAATGATAAATACATTAACTTTGGGGCCATTAGGCTCATATATATATATATATATATATATATATATATATATATATATATATATATATATATATAATGAGTTATGATATCAATTAATGTGGGTTTGTGTAGATCCAGTTATATGGAATTGCAATTGAAAATGCATAATTAAGTGACTTCAGATGACCTTGAATAGAGTTTTATCATTGAATTAAGTAATTTAGACTTGTCACTGATACTTATTAGCATCGTAGTGTCAATTGTGAATTTGAATGATAATGCATACAGTTCATGACTTAGTGTGATGATTAGTATCTTCATCGAATGGTGGTAAGTTTTTTGTTTCAGACTCATCAGATATAGTCTCTCTTATTTTTTAGGTATAAAACTATCAAGAAATTTATCTATCTTGGACCTCCCGCTAAGCAGGGGTCTTGTCCACTTAATATGAAAGTGTATCATTAGCTCTAATGATACATTTTCTCTCATTAATGAGATATGTAAAAGTGATAGCCTTGTCTCTACCGAGGGTTGCTTTTATGTCATACATGTGTGTGTGCTTAATCCAATCTTATTGTGATCATCAAAACTTGATGGATCATGTATGCAAATCTTTTCTTTTATGACTAAAAAGAAAATTCTTCACAATGCATGCTCACACATGGTGCTTTTAATGATAATGTATGCTTTTTGGGTACTACTGAGAAGGCCATGTGTTGTCTAGACATACAAGCACACAATGTAATTTTATGTGAACTTTGTCAACAAAATAGATTATATAGCATCTCTTAGATTTTGAATTGATCCATTCAAATGGTGTTTTTACTCATTATCCAATTTGGCTAGAGGCTTGATGACTAGTGGTAGAGTTGGGGTACCACGTGATCTTTTGGCAGAACACCTTGTGTGACATTAATATATATATATATATATGTGTGTGTGTGTGTGTGTGTGTGTGTGTGTGTGTGTGTGTGTGTGTGTGTGTGTGTGTGTGTGTGTGTGTGTGTGTGTGTGTGTGTGTATGGTTAGTTAATATGAATTTAATGGAAACATTAAAAAAACTTGAAATTAACAACCACGTGAAATGAATTGGATCACAACAAGAATAACAAAATGGTAAATTAAAAAACCATATTGTAATTACAAAAAAAAATACTCAAAATTGTATTTTAAATGATGATTAAGATTACTTTTTTATAATTTATAATACAAGATGATATCAAAAACAAGTTGCATAATAAAAGTATAAATACAACTAATGGGAGAAAAGATAATACATCAAGCCAATGGATTCTTGCATGTCATTTAGTTGTGCTGAGTCATGCACTATATTGAATAACACGTTGTCTATTTCTTTGTAAATTATAAGTTCAATGTTTTTTCCATTATCTTCAAGGAGGACATTTAGAGTGGAGAGCATTCAAAGAGAAGCAAATGGTCCCAAACATGTCATATGTAATGCCATATTCGCAAGTTGATTGCATGTTGTGCATCTCAATAACTAAAAATGATTATGAACATGTTAGCCTTAGGAATTTATACCAATCATCCACAAAATTAATGATGAATTGACCAATTAATAGTAACAACCATGATATTGAACGGTGATGTTAAACATGAAATCAGGTTGCAAAAGAATCAAATTATTTTCTCCTGTGTGTGCATGTTTTGTTCGTGATGTCAACAATGATACAAGCTCACTCTATGTAAACTTGGACATTTTTATATATTAAAGGAGCCACTGGTAATGATTAACTTTTAGCAATATTAGACATTACATACTTTTAAATTTTAGGTCTGTTGATTTATTCCGAATCAAAGTTACTCTTTTGCAAGCTCAACCAATATCACACCTAACTCTGTCATATGGTCCATCAAAAAGTTACACATTGAATGATGATATTAAACATTAAATCAAACATTCAAGTACTCAGCCAAGTTGATTGTCATTGTCTCATCTTTTCGTTATGAACTTAGACATCACCTAGTATTCAATTTCATTTGATTTAACTTAAGTTACGAGAGAATCAATTAATTTTTAGTAATTTTTTCATTTCTAGCATATGCAATACTATCAAACTAATTTAGTGCATTTTCATCCTTGTAGCTCCTTTTAGTATTATACTAACCCAAAAAAATTACTAAAAATTTCCATTGAGTGTCAACCATCATAAGCATATAATTTTTTAAAAAAATAGTTGAGGGATAGTATGAAAAAAAGAGTTTGGTACCTATCAAATATAATGACACATATATAACTAAAAACTCTTTAAATTTTTCAAAAATCAAAGTCAATTATCATAATTCATCGAACTCATCACCCATCAAACTAAATATTATATAGAATCATTAGTATCATATGATATGACACAAAAAAGACTTCACCATGAAACTCATTCATGTGAGACGAGTCAATGACAATGCAAAGTATATAACTCAAAAAAAAAAAAAAAAACCTTGGATATATATAACTTGTATGAAAAAGAGTTGCTCAGGGTGGTTAATAGAAAAGTGAGATAGCTCAATAACAATTTAAGGGTATGATTTGATAATGCCTCAACACAATTATGGCAGCAACTTATAATAATTGTATAAAAATCCAAATAAATATCTGTTGTAAGTTTGTTACAGTACCAAAACTTGTTGAATAATAGAATTTTAGAAGCTTGCTGGGTGATTTTTTTTTTTTTTACAATAAATACCCACAAGTATATGATCATATAAGCAGTAGAGTGGACTATAAAGTCCAAATATCAATCATGTATAAATTTTCTAGTATACTCGATCAATTAATAGTGAATTAATTTTTGTTTGAGTTGAGAAAATAGACATAGGTTTAAAAAATGATAATTGGACTATTGGGTTGTCTCATTTCATTAAATTATCATTTTTATTTGGCTAGCTAAAATAGCTAAAAGTGAATAAATATAGAGCAGGCTGGAGATGCTCTAAGATTATTCTTACGAGGAGTCGTCTTGAAACAGAACACGCAGGACGCAGCTGTGATACAGGTGGCAGAACAGTGTCCATTGCTGGAGCAAATTTCTCTATCATGTTCTATTAGAATAACAGACGCTTGTGTTGCACATCTAGTCAAGGAGCGTCACGTGCTTGAGAGTAGAGGTGTCAACCGGGCCGGCCCGGGCCGGCCTGGCACGAGGCACGGCACGATTTGGCCGTGCCTGGGCCGGCCCGACACGTTTTTAAACCGTGTTCGGGCCCATGCCGTGCCCAGGTTAGGCACGGCACGCCAGCACGGGTTCTTCCCGTGCCGGTTTCACGCGGGCACGCGTGGGCGTGACCCGGCCCCTCCCTAAAAAAAGACCGCGGGTCAGGTCTGATTGGATCCCGACCCGTGGTCCCGACTCCCGACCCGGCATTGCACGGCCTGTCGTGCCTACGGGCCGTGCCGGGCCCGGATGTTTTAAACAGTGTCGGACCGGTAGCACGTTCGTGCCCTAAAAAAATGGGCCGGCCCGGCCCGGCCCGTTTGACACTTCTACTTGAGAGTTGCTGCCTTCTCAGTTGCTTTGGTATAACTCCGTTGCAGTTGATTCCCTAGTTCACGGTGGCCCAAACATTAAGAAAGTTGTCGTTGAAAATTCTAAGGTTAGTGATATATCAAAAGGCAAGGCACGTCTGTTCTATTTTTTGATATAATTTTGTTATCTGAGAAGGTAATTTATGGTATGCCGAGAAGATATTTTGTTTGATATGGTTGGACCAGGTCGGTTCTATTTTTTCAAATCGAGCTGGTCGAGGGGCCCACTTTTTTTTTAAATAATTTTGTTTGTATTTTATTCTTTGTATTCATATTTGCAGAGCTTGTATTAAATTTGTAATGGAAAATTAAAGTTCATGCATTATTTATAAATTAGAAAATTTAACCTAATTTTCAATTTTGATAATTTGTCTGCTTTATATATTATTATGTTTATGTGATGATTTTTACTGGTTAAAAATTTATAATTACTTTTAAAATATTGATCATATATTAATTGTTGGGGTGTGTGTTAATTACGTGACTGGTTCTATCACGGTTCCATCTCCTTCACTGCCACAGGTCTTGTTTCTTCGGCCGCCGCTCTTTATTTTTTCAACTTGGAAGTTGGAACGACACAAACTGGAGCGCAGGTGGTGATGCAGGGCGGATGCAGCATCCGAGCTTTTTGGATCCTTAACAATCTCGACAACGTTGTTTTTTCGAGGTACTGCAAAATTTATCTGCCTGTGCATCATCAATCTTCGCATTTAAGGGGAACTGGTACTTGTTTATGTAAACAGAAGGAAATGACATGATTCTTCCTTCGTAGCATTGTGAGGCGCCGCAATCAGAATAGAAACCATGTTTTTATTGTCGTTCTGATCACTCTCATATGTTAATCCGCGCATACTAAATATGGTCAAGGTGTGGCTGTGGCTCATGAGTTTTTTTGGTTTTAGCAATCATGCCATTCTTTTTGATTTGATGGCTTTAGGCGGTTTCCGGTCGTAGAAAGGCGGTGGAGACTTGCATGTAAAAATTTCGATAACAGTTGTGCAGAATCCAGTGTCTTTTGCAGCCTTCCGAATGATTTGCTACTTGCTGCTGCCTTTTCGGAGAGGAAGAAAAGGTTAATTTTTATCTGTTAGTGGGGCACATTTCTTTTCTGTCGCTGCTTCTTTCTTCTTGGGGCCTAATTGGAACTTTTTACCTTGTTTTATTTGACATTTTTGTTTCTTAGTCGAGTCTCTATCATTGTGGGCCGAGACTATTTGGTGTGGTTGTTCTAAATTCAATAGAACTGGTAATCACTGGTTTATGTTGATGAATGATGCGAAGTTCAATTCTTATGATTTTATTAGCAATGTCGATTTATTTTTGATTATTATTAAACTATGTTAATGTTAATTTATTATAATGATTAAAAAAGTTTGTTTTCAATTATTATTGAGTTAATGGTCAATTAAGCTTTTTTTTCATTTGTGTTTGGTTGTAAGCCTATATAGGCATGTTTACTTTACATTTATTTGTTGTTTTTTCTTTTATAAAATTCAACAAATTGTGGTATCATTAGGAGGTTACTAATGAAATGTGTGAAAAATAACAACCAATCACAATATGATGCATGTGTCTCAATTAGAAAACCTATATATGCATGCTTACTCAACATTTATTTTTTATTTTTTCTTTTATAATTTTCAACAAATTGTGGTATGAATAGGAGGTTACTTATGAAATGAGTAATAAATAACAACAAATGACAATATAATATGATTCATGCGTCTCAATTGGCAATACCTATTTTTGAAGGTGAGCACTATGATTTTTGGAACATCAAAATGAAGACTTTATTGGAAGTATCAAGATTTGTGGGACTTGGTTGAAAATGATTTCGTGTTTTGGAAAAATAAGTAATGTTGAAAAAGACGATGAAGGACCAAAATATATTATTCTTCATTCAAAAAGATGAATCTTTTTCTTACAGTTAATCAAATGAGATTTTATGTCTTGTGAACATGAAACCTTGCACATGAAAAATTAAGATTTGGTACTAGATTTTTTGTTAAGAATTTCTGTCATAGTTAATCAAATGAGATTTTATGGGGAGAATATCCTTTATCAAATATCATTGCAAAGATTTTAATGAGTTGAACAACTAAACGTGATCATGTAGTTGTAATTATCGTGGAGTCTAGGGACATGTCAACCCTTTTATTTAATGAGTTCATGAGGTCCATGCAATCACATGAAATGAGATTATCTAGATGAGAGGAGAAGAATAAAGACAAATATATTACATGATGAGTGACACATTTGATTAAAATAAAGGCAAATAAGCTATATGTAGAGGATATGGAAGAGGAGGTGTTCATGGACGAGGTGGCTATGGCAAATGCTAAGGTGATTCACAGGCCAACTAAATGCAATTGATCGAGAAGAGCAAAAATAAGAGAAATATCTTATACTGTTAATATTAGCATTTTGGACACCTTCAAGTTGAATGTTGGAAGAAGCGATAGTAAAAAAAATAAGATAAATTTGTACGAAGATATATATGTCAAAATATTATCTATTTCATTCATATTAACCTTGGGGTTTATTCAGACAGTTAGATAATAAAGAGATATAATGTTAGACTATTACTTAAGTATTTAATTCTCATCTCTACAACCTTATCGTTAAATATCGAGTTATCTCTAAATTTTTTAAATATATTACTAATATTATACATGTACCTAAGTACAATATAATTGGTGAGAGTATAAACTGATGAATATATATTTCTCGTATCATAAAAAATCTTTAAAAATTTCATAAATAAATTTTTTGTAGCCCAGTCAGTATCATTAAT
Organism: Sapria himalayana; assembly: GCA_029783825.1. Taxonomy (NCBI): domain Eukaryota; kingdom Viridiplantae; phylum Streptophyta; class Magnoliopsida; order Malpighiales; family Rafflesiaceae; genus Sapria; species Sapria himalayana. Next base: position 4,702,505 of record JAREIK010002107.1, on the reverse strand, counting down.
AATAAGTTTGTCACTCTTACTATTGATATAGTCAAATATCATGTGTTCATTTCTAACACATGATTTTAATATCAAATTAAAATTTTTTTCTTTTTAGACTCGCAAATAGACAGACTACTAAACTCCTATTGTCTATGAGATGTACAAAAAAATTTTAGTCAGTTACTTATGTTTTTTAAAGTGGGAGAAACAAGCTTAATCTCCCCTTTTACTATGAGGTTAATAACGTGATACATACATCTAACGTAAAAAATTTTTTAATGGCTCATCTCTAATATTTATAACAAATATATTACTGACTATTCTATTATTAGATACATTATTGATTGTGATATTATATATTTTATTTTGAATATTATATTTTCTAAAAATTTTTATCATGCTTTTATAAATGACCGAATCATCATGAGGATGGAGAATATCTAAGAATTCTAATATTTTTTTTATTTTTTATTTAATATTTATTTTGAATTTACATAGTAGGTGGTGAGACATGTATAAGTTGCATCATCATGACTAGTTAAGATATCGAACGTTACGGACATTACTCTACTTTTTTTCTAAATTTATTAATTATTTTTTTTTCAAAGTTATAGTATTTCAGCATGTCGTTCATAATTGTAGACCTAGGAATCTTATGATATGCAAGCTTAAAATAAATACGTAAGATACTGACTATCTTTTGATCATGCATTTTCTCTCTAACTCATTGTAGTATATGAAGGGGGTCAACATTGAGACTGAATTAGAACTAGTCTCAAAGAACCCATTGCTAAGTTGGGCTCTTTGATATTGAATCTAATGTATCATATTTTTTGGTGTATTATTCGGCATGTATCTTTAGGTGCTCAATCCCAAATGAACTCCTATATGTTAATATTTTTTTTATAATATTTGTATTGTGTCTATTTTTTATTTGTATTTCTAATATTTTATGTTGTATTATATTAAAGTGAGTTTAATCTATTAATTTTATTTTCTTTATTTATTTTTTAAATGTTTGAGTTGATGTGATCGGAGAAAGTAAAGTTTTGGCTGTCTCAGATCTTTTTGCAGGTTTATTATTATCCATATTAAAATTTTTAATATTTTTGTTTAAATTAATTTTGTTAACACCATTAAAATTATTATTTGTCATTTTAATTTTTTATTAGTTTATTAACGGTATTGTAATTTTTGTTTTAAAATTACATATTAATTAATATTAATTAAACTAAAAATTTTAACTAAAATTAAAATAAAAAAAACTAAACTAAACAAAATTTAAAAATTAATACTCGTAATACATAAAAATTTGTTTGTTTTATGATGTTCGCACTGCAATCGATAGTCTGCACTCCGTACTTGAGTCATGAATGTCGAAACATCAAGAAAGATTAAGAGAGAGAGAAAAATAAGAGCCGAGAGGAGACGGAAAAATTATACAAGAGAGAGAGATAATATAAAAATTATGAATGAGGGGTTAATATATAATTTAAAAATTTAATTAAAAAAATCAATTTTTTTTTCAAAATTTTTGATTTTTTTGATTATTTAAGGGGTAGAATCACAACAGCGATCAGATTTTGCTCCTAGCCATTGGGGTCGTTGAATCAACCGGCTTTAAATTAAAAACATATTTTTTTTGACTGTTGGGTTGGTTCGACTGTTGAACCGATCCAATAGTCATATATTTCAGAAGCTTCGGCTTCTGGCATCAATAGATTGTAGGTCAGGTCGGGGTGTCGCATCGGGCTCCTCCATCAGGGTGGGTTTGGGGTTTGGTCGTTCGGACTTCGAAATCTGAACACCGGCCGAAGATTTGTGTTCAGAAATCTGGGGCTAGGGGCAGGATACGGTTTGGGTCGTGCCGTTGAACCATGCCTTTGAGACAAGGTACTGGGTCGTACCTAGCCCAACACAAGGTATGAGTTACCTCGGTACGGCACGATATGAGCCGTTCCTTGAGCTAGTTCGGCACGAGCCTAGGCATTATTTTGGATTGTGTTATGCTGGGCCAAACACAGCTGAGTTGGCCCTGCCTTGGTCCGGGCATGGGTTGCCTGCCCCATTTGATATTTCTAGGTAGATCTTAAAATAGTTCTACACCCAATTTCCAACAAGGTAAGTTAGATTAATGCTATGACACTTTATGTTTTGAAGCATTGTTGCACACTTGTAGTTTTTGGTTTACTGAGATGAGCTTTTGATGTGGATACTTGTTCATTAAAAAAATTAAAATGCATAAATTGCATCTTAGTATCATATCTGTAGTTAATTTTCATTGACTAACTATGTTGATCATTTCATCATCATAATGTGGTGCTTGTGAAATTTGCTTTGGGAATTTGAAGCTTAAGGTGCGCGTAGCCTCAAGACACAATCACTCGCTAGCTATAGCCCCTCGCCTTTCAAGGCATGCGCCTTATTGAACATGTGCGCCTTATATACTATAGTTTTTTTAAAAAATACATTTATTCTCAAAATTTATAATTATATATTAAAATTTATATAATTTTATTTATTTTTTTCATCAAAATTTATTTAAATATTAGGAACATTTATTTTTTTATCAATAGAATCATATTTAATAAAAAATTATGTGCATCTAAAGTCACATTTCACTTCACAAAAGCCAACGCCTTAGGTGCGCATTGTGCCTTAAGGCTTCAAGAAATCTTTACGCCTTGGTGTGCCTTGTGCTTTTTAAAACTATGCTTATGTGGAATTCAGTTCCAAAATTACGGGTAATAAAATTTTCATGTTGAAAGTGTAAAAGTTGGAGTTTCTTTCTAACGATAAGATAGAAACCCAATTTGGATTTTAGGTACAAGTTAAGGTTTTAAGAATTTGAAAAATCTGTTGTTTTTGTTAGGTTAGGGTCCAAAAGGCTTAATCTAAGAGGAAAAGTATGAAATTGAGGCATACTAGTTGGAAATATATGTGAATTGAATTTGAAAATTCAATTCTTGCCTAGGAATTGTATAAATTAATGGGTCTTGATGTTGTAAAATTAAATTCTCACATAGAGTTTGTAATTTCGGACTAATAGTTTTTTTAATACCCAATATTGGGGGTTATTACTGGCGATAAGTGAAAGAAGTGGAAGAAAAGGAGAAATTAGGTTTTAAAGGGAAGGTGGGTGGCTTCACACATCTTGCTTAGGATTTCATACATTGACTATTTTATATTTTCCAAATCATTACACAACATAACAAACGGAGTGGTAGGGGAATGCTCAATCAATTGAATAATAAGTTAGGTTGACTTGACAAAACTAAAAAAAAAAACAAGAACAAAACACATGCCCTTCACTCAATGTGATCTTTTCGCATAATTATTCTGAGATTTTTTTTGGGCTTTGGAACTCAATGTGGGTTGCTTGTTGATAAGTATCATTGTTAGTATATATAACTAAAATATATATTGTCATACTTTTCTATGTGTGAAAGTATTTGTTCATCTATCAAAAAAGTAGATTGATTGTCTTCATAATTTTGGAGAATGTTTAGATTTATTTGTTGCATCGTATTTTTTGAAATTTAACTATTATTTATTTTAAGTATTTTTTTTATTGAACAAAATTTCTGTGAACAAATTTATTATTTGTAGGAATTATTTATACTTTAAGAATATTTTCAATATTATTGGCCAAAATGGAACTATCAGGATACAATAAAAATGGTTTCAATATGCACTTATGTCTACGTTTTTAATCTAGTTTGTGCTTGTCAAAAGCCAATTATATATAGTACTTTTTTGGGTAGTCTCTTGATACTCATAATCTTATTCCTTTATCTTTTCAAAACCATTCAACTTTGGATTTTATTGGTTGATCAATAATAAGGGTTTAACTTAAATGAAAATTAGAGTAGTTGCTCAATTTGAAAAGTTTAGAGTGGTTAGATGGACAATAAGTTAACCTTTTATTTTATGGTTCATCTCTTGTTACCTAATAAAACTTATTTTTGTAGGTGCTTTCATATAGTTTGGTTGTAGGATTGAGCTTTTAATCTTTTTATCTTGATGCTCAAATACTAACGTGTCTTTCCAAAAATATGAACATTATGGTCATATGATCAGGGACATCTTAAGATAACATAACCAATATCTATATCCAAAACATCACACTAAACCTCATCTTGGTAAAATGATAACCTTAAAGGCAGTGATAATGCTTCTTGATATGAAGTGTTGCAATACTTATCCATGACCTTATATTGATTTGGGTGTGGAATTGCTTTAAGACCTTATATGTACAATCACTTTATAGTTTTTGTCCTTGATTTTTGTATCAATATAAAATATTCTAGTGCATCTGCAATCCTTAGTAATATGAGATTGAGAAAATGCATAACATACTACTGGGAATGATGAGGATTCTATGGGTTCATGTTGATTAGGTATGTATTTTATGACATTTTGAAGGAATTTACAATTATTATTGATCTAGTGAGTTATGATATCATCATTTTGTTTAACAATGACTTCCTTGATAATATTTACCTTGTACGGACTGAAATAATTGGCAATTATATTCCCATATCATTGATAACAAATCGAGTAAAGATAGAGTAGGGTTTAAGAGGTAGCTATCTAATGTCTGAAGCTCGTTCGAGGTGAGACTGACGAATCTTATCCAAGTTCTGTACTAAGGTATAAGCCCTTTCTAGGGTATTGATTGCCATAGTAAATAGATTGACTTTCCAATCAAGATGTAGACCTGCTCAAAAGGATGAAAGAATATATGTGTCTCAATAATGAGAATGATACAATCAATTAGAAATTCATTTAACTTGAAGATGTACTTATTTGTTGAGCAATTGCTTTGTAATAATAATTTTAAATCATCTAATAATTGATGGTAATATAATAAAGTGAAATGTTTATGTTTTAATTGATTTTTTATTTTGGATTAGGTACTAACAAGTAACTCACCTATCAACAATCTTAATTGTTTGACATTATACCAGTTGTGTACTATTTAAGACAGTAGTCTTTGTCTATACCTTTTGATCATTCAAAAAATATTGAGGGTTGAGTTGCCCATTGAAAGTATGAGTCTCATTATGAGTTTTTTTTTTTAAATATTAATTTTCTAAATTAATGGGACCATGTCTCCTTAGTGGTTTTAGGAGAGAAGAATGAAAATGCCAAGGTTGTTGCCCATAATCAACTCGTTTTGCTTGTAATTATTTTCTAACATTACAAGGTGTTCATTAGTTTGTTTTTGAAATATCGCGATGTCATTATGAAACACCATTAGCTCATCTAATTTGGTGCATATATGAGCCAAAGCTTCATCATTTCACTTTGATGAGTCACGTGCTATACTGGCATGTTTTTTTGAATTGGGCAGATGACTCAATATATTTTGATGATAATTATTTTAATAAATAGTGGAAATGTTGCTAGGATTTAGTAAAAATAATAAACAATATATATATTTATAATACATAATAGGGTTTTCTTACAATCTTAAATCTCTTATACCAAATTAATATGAATACTAACAAACTAAGTTTCTTTCAAAATATTCAAGTTAATTAAAAGTAAAACAAAATATACAAATTAAAACTTAAATATCATATTCAAGTTAATGCAATTGTCACTATGTACAATCACTTTGTAGTTTTTATCAATTTTTCTATCAATATAAAATATTGTAGTGCATCTATAATTCTTAGTAATTTGAGATTGAGAAAATGCATAACACATTATTGGTAATGAAGGGGATTCTATAGGTTCATGTTGATTAGGTATTTTTTTTTTTTGAGATATTTTGAAGGAATTCACAATTATTATTGATCTAGTTAGTTATGATATCATCATTTGGTTCAATCATGACTTTCTTTATAATATCCACTTTGTACGAACTGAAGCAATTGACAACTATATGCTCATATCATTGATAATGAAAACATTTAGCATATTAATCTATCATAAAAAAGTCGTGCTCAACTTTCTTTTCTTTGAGGTCTAACTATGAAGATTGGGGAGGGGAATTCTCTGGTAAAGATAGAGTAGGTTTAAGAGGTATCTGTCTAAAATTCGAAGCTCGTTCGAGCTTAGAGTGATGAATCTCATCCAAGTTTTGTATCAAGGTATAATCTCTTTTCTAGTGTATTGATTGTCTTAGTAAATAGATTGGCTTTCCTATCAAGATTTAGGCCTGCTCAAAAGCATGAAAGAATCTATATGTCTCGATCATGAGAGTGCTACAATCAATAAGAAATTCATTTAACTCGGAGATGCACTTATTTGTTGTGCAATTGCTTTTTCGCAATAATTTTCAATGATCTAACAATTGATCGTAATATTATAAAGTAAAATATTTATGTTTGAATTGATTTTTTATTTTAAATTAGCTATTAGAAATTAACTCACCTATCAATAATTTTAATTGTTTGACATTAGACTAATTGTGTACTATTTAACATAGTAGTCTCTGTCCATACCTTTTTAACAATCAAAAAAGGATTCAAGGTTGAGTTACTCATTGGAAGTAGGTGTCCCATTCAGAGTATTTTTAAAATATTAATCTTCTAAATTTATACAACCATGTCCCCTTAGTGATTTTAGGTATAGTTGTGAAAGACATGCTTAAGGTGTGTCTAGGCTCAAGGCACAATCATTTTCTCACTATAATTTTTAAAAAATTAAGGTGTGCCTTGCCTTTCAAGGCATGTGCTTTATTGAAGAGGCGCATCTTACATACTATAGATTTATTTTTAAATTTTGTAATTATATATTGAAATTTATATAATTTAATTAATTTTTTTTAATCAAAATTTATTTAAATATTAGAAACATTTATTTTTTTATCAATAGAATTATATTTAATAAAAATTTATGTGTATTTAAAGTCACATTTTACTTCACAAAATCATACGCATTAGGTGCTCCTCGTGCCTCAAGTCTCTAAAAGACCTTTGGCCTTGGTGCGCCTTGCGCCTTTTAAAACTATGATTTTAGGTGAAAATGGCAAAGTTGTTGCTCGTGATCAACTCATTCTACTTGTAATTATTCTCTAACTTTGCAAGGAGTTCATTTTTTTTTTTTGAAATGCCACTGCATCGTTATGAAACACCATCTGCTCATTTAATTTGGTGCATATGTGAGCCAGAGCTTCATCATATCGCTTGGATGAGTCGTGTTCCATACTGATATGCTTTTTTGAGTTGGGCTAATAACTCAATTTATTTTGATGGTAATTATTTTAAGAATGGAGATGCTAGGATTTAGTAAAAATAATGAAACATATATATTTGTTAAAACTTAGCAGGGTTGCATAGGATATTAAGTCTCTTGTGCCAAATTAATATGAATACTAATATCTTAAGTTTCTTTCAAAAGATTCATGTTAATTAAAAATAAAATAAAATATACAAATTAGAACTTAAATATCATATCCATAGATAACTTCTGTGTTGTCTTTTCGTTAGTCTAAAGTGGTGCTTACTGCTTATTGGATTTTACTTTTGAGATTAATTTTTTGACTTATTCCGCATTGGGAGTCAGAAACATGAGCGGGTAAAATAACTTTTATAGAATTAAATTGCAAAGTTAAGGGAAATAAAATTTTGCATGGTAAAAATTGGGGTTTTTTAGCCAAGATAAGGAAAAACACAATCTTGATTATAGGTCCAAATTAGGATTTTGGGAATTTAAGAATTTTAGGATTTTGTTGGCTTAGAGTTTAGAAGGGTTATTTGCTGAGGAAGGGTATAAAATAGAGGGTTACAAGTTAAAAATTGTTTGCAATTAAATTAAAAAATTTAATTCTCACTTAGTGTTTAGGTGAATTGGATAAATTATTGAGAATTCAATTACAATATTTAATTAATACATAGGGTTTCAATGGTTTGGTTGAAATTCAATTCTCACTTAGGCTTTGGGATTCAAGGTGAATTGAGTTTGTTTTTAAATATAATATTAGGTGTCATGATAGGTAACGAGTGGAAGAAGAAGATATGAAAGGAGAATTTGGGTTTGAACTTTGGAAGGGAATGTGGTGGGGACTGCACACTCCCCATCGTGCATTCTTTTAGTTGAAGAATTCTTGTATCTGTAATAATAGTAGATTGATTTTTTTCTAATTTTGGAGAAGATCTGGATAGATTCACTGTAGCCCATTTTATAAAATATAATTGTTGTTTGTTTCTGGGCATCTCCATCAAACAAGGTACCTTTAAACAAAATTGGGACCACTAGGATTCGATAAATGGGGGTATCATCATAAACCCATGTGTGTGGTCATGATTCAGTTTGTGTTTGTCAAAAATCCATTTATTCATTATTTTTAGCCCAATAATTATAAATAATAATTTTTTTATATGTCATCTCTTAATACTTATATGTCATGTGATATTTTGGATTTGAATATTTTTTTGATAACTGTGGGCATCCTTTACTTTGGGCTAGTTTGCATGCATATTGATTAATCTCATAGAAAGACGAGCCTCTCTTATTGTCGCTTCTAGGTAGATCAAGTTTTGGAATTTGTTCCCTACCACTCCAACTGTATATCTCACACACAACAATACATTTCTTCTTCTAGAGTAAGTAATTTCTCTTAATAAAATATATGGGCTTACTAAGTTTTTTATTCTATATTATAACTAAAAATACTTATTGAGCTGAGTGGCCCCTAACTTATTGTTTATTATAATAAGAATTTATTTACTTGTATAATAAAAAGAATCAACCTATAATCTAGAGGTATCAAATAGGCATACTTGGCTGGTATGATATAATTTTTTATGGCCTAGTTGGACAACTATGTCGTATTAGACACGACATGAAATGGGTGCCCAGGTCATGCTGTGCCAAAATGTTCACATGGTAAGTTAGTTTGGCATGACTTGATGGCCATCCTTTTTGAACGAGGCATGCTAGGTTGGACCATGTTGTACCATGTCTGGTCGGCATTGCACAACACAGCCACCGGACAACCATGCCTCCCTAGTTTGTCTGGTTGAGATGAGACTCGATAATGATTCAAATATTTCGTTATTTTTATTGATGGGTGTCCTTGATTTAAACAAATATATTTTTAAATTTTAAAATACAGATTTTTTTTTTATTTTTTAGATATTTTATAAAATAATAAAAAATTATTTAAATAAAAATATTTAAAAATAAGATATCCCAGTACATTATAATATATGTTAAATAAATTCAATACTTTTTACGTGGAGTATAATATCATATATTAGATTCTTTATACTAATAAATTTTCATAGAATGAGATTACAGAAAATTAAAATATATATCTATTTGAAATGACCCAGATACTTCTCCTTATCAATTGAGTGTTTTTGTTAGTAATGAGATGTGTCTTTCCTAAATGATTTATTATCTAAATAAAAAAAAATATATTTTTTGTTTGCTTAAGAAGTTGAAACTCTATAAAATATATTTGAACTTATTATTTTTTCATACTCCTTTATAGTTTTGTTTATATCTTATATTAGGATAGAGTGTTATATCTTAGTTACATTTGAATATGTTGATTTATATTATAATGATATTTTTATATAATCATCATATGTATTAATAAGTAGATATCATGTTAATTCTAGAGAAATAAAAATTTTTTAGAAAAAAAAATGTTTTTAGTTTGAGATGATGTAGTTTATGAGTCTGCTCTAAAGCATGTTATTAGTAAACCAAAAATTGAGACTTGACTACCAAGAACCCAGAGTTTTTACTTGGAGAAGGAGACATATGTAGTTTGCTCCAACTAGAGATGAGACTACTAGAGAGCATGATGATTTTATAGTTAGCTCATCTGATCTTAATTTTTCAGTCATCATTTAGATGGAATTGAAAAGTTATACTTAGCATTTAATTTTATAGATTTTGTTATAATTGTGTTTTTTTTTTCTTTTATTTTTGCTACTTTTTGATGAAACTATGATCGTTAGGTCTCCTTATGATATATTATATCATCAAGGAAGGTATTATGCCCTGATGAATGAGATACAATTGTCAGGAATATTTGTTCTTGGTTATATGTGGGTTTTTATTGTGAAGATATATTCACATGAAATTGTAAATTATCTTAAGACAAAACTTGTATCATATAAATTTATTTTGATGTTTGATATAAATTATTTAAATAATTTTTATAATGTAGTCAATATCATTTTTGCATGGATTTTTATTTTATAAATAGTGTCTCATAAATGGATGATATAATGGTTTGACGTGAAATATATATATTTTTTATCGTGTACCTGCAAAGGAAGTGTATATAAAGCAATTATATGTGTTTTGAGTAGTATAATAAAATATTATTTGTAGATTGTGAAAAATATTACATTGCCTGAAATAGTAATCAACATTTTAATTTTTGAAGTTTTCATAAAAAATAATCTTGTTTGATTTATGTGTATTATGATTTTTTTATTATTTTTGTGGAGTTTTGTAGGCATAATATTTTTACTCATTTTATTCGTAAATAATATTCTGATTATAAAAGATTACTACTTGGAAATTATCTAATTCAAGTAGTATCTTTAGTCGTAGTTGTGCTCAGATATTTTATTGAGATAAAAATATCATATTGTGGAGGAATTAATTTTTCACAGATGAGATATATGTATGATACTCTCATGGATGTTGAATTATTATGTTTAGTTCTAGCAAATATTTTAATTGATCTATGGATTATTTTTATATCTAGTATTTTATCAATTGGTTCTTTTATTTATGAAAGAATTATAAAAAAAATTAATTATCTGAATATTATCTCATCAAATATAATTTATTTAGTCAAGATATTAGATAGTTATTTTTTAGATTTTTTTATCAGGTTCACTTAGAAATAATTCATCATATATTATGGTATGTGAAAATATATCTAGGGTTTGATTCTTTTCAATAATTACTAGTATTTGTATGTAGTTAAATATTTAGATTCGAGTTACAACTTGCATCGAGATAAGGTCTATCATTTGGTTATATATATATATATATATATATAAAATCTTGTCATCTAAAAATGTAAAAGACAAGTAGTTACTTCAAAATCAAATACCTGAAGTTTATAGTGATGACAATAATTACCGATAATATATTGTGGATCTGATATTTATTTGAGGAGATCATATATCTATTTTATTCTCCTATTATTTTTATATTTTGCTCATTATGTAGTGAGACACATTGTCTCTAATTTGATATTTTATGAGCAATAAAACACGTATATGTTAATTATTTTATTTGAGAGAGAAGAATATAGATTGAATTAATTCTATAATATATATACAGATGGTAAAACAATCGGCATATATATTCCTAAAAGATTTGAAAATATCTCAACTTACATTTATTTTTTTAAAGAAGTGTTTAAAATAACTTGATGCATTTTCTTATTTTTTTATTATTTAAGAGCATGTGACATATATGCTGCTCCAAACTATATATATATATATATATATATATATATATATTTGTAGTATTCTAAAATTAGTCTTAAATTAATAATTTTTTTTATTTTTTTCTCATTTTTTTCTCCTTCCTCCTTTCTCTCTCTTGCTCTATAATTTTTTTTGAAAAACATTGTGTTTGAAATCATAAATCAATCACAACATGATATCAGAGATTAGTTAGGTGATGTATGCGGCATCTTTTATGATGGGTCAATGATGGTACATATTATGTCGGTGGCGGTGTCATTAGCAGTCATTGCTAGTGTTTGGTAGCAGGGACAATTGTGGTGCCATTTTGTTTAGGTAAAACCTCATGTATATTGGGGTTTCCTTGGTGTTTCATGCTTGATAGACTTTCAATGGTGTATTTCTGATGGTCTAGAATCATTTTCCATCAAATATATTTTTTGTGGACATTGGACTATCGATGCTAGGGTAGAGGTGTCAAAGATACCGTTTTGTGCCATCATGTCTCATTTTTGCGTAGCCCAGTCGGGCCACCATGCTGTGCTAGGCCCAACCTGGCTAGGAAGTAGTGCTTTGCTAGGCATGGCATGAATCAAATTATGCCTGGCTTGACACAGTTTGATCGGCACGAGTCCAGGCAGCCTCGTGTCAGGTCATTTTTGGGTCGTTCTTCAAGTTGGATCGTGCCATTTATTTGTGCAGCCGGCAGCCCGTTGCTAGTAGGGATAAAGGCACCATCTTGGTCTAGCTCCAAATTCAAATGTCGGTCACTCGATTATCGCCACCATAATGAATAATTTTTTTAATTTATGTTTTTAAATAAAAAAATGATAAATAAATGCAACAACAAAATGAGAAAAAATAATTTTTTTAAGTGTCAATCAAAAAATGTAAAGTGTAACAAAATTACAAAAGTCGAAATATCAAAAATTAAAATTGAAAGATACAAGCAAATGTCAATTTAAATCCCAATGACAATTAGTATTTGTATGTGTATGTAAATTATCATCATCGCGTAAGTATCTGATTGTATTGTTAGCGGTGGGGGTGGCCTCAACATCTTCCAAGTCCAACAAATCATCCGTCTCTGCCAGCTACTCGTGTGCTCCTGCTCCTGCTCTCGGTGCTATTATATTCTAGATGTCCATCCTCGAATTCTTTCAATCATTTATTTATGCAAGTGCCTAAATGATATCTGGTTTTAGTATCGATCTCTTATCCGAAATAATATTAATTACAGCTGCAACGGGATATGTGGACTTATGATTTTCATTATTGTAAAATATCATAGTTCTTGTTATCATTATGTGATAGTATCGAGATAGCTCGCTCCTATTCAATGGATCACATTGTCATTTTTTTTAACTGAATGGAAAAATCGTCGTCTTTGAATATAATGTTCATGTCAGTACTCAGATTCTGATTGCAACACTATCATATCTAATATCATAATATATTAATAATTCAGTCAATTTTTTGTGAATTAATCATTTAGGTTGGTAATCCTGATTCTTGCACTTGGATATATATGTCAACATATTTTATCTTTTTCATTTTAATTTTATGATCTATGTAGGCAGCCAGATAATAAAGAGATGTTATAATAATCTGAATACTTTAGATAATTTATTTCTATCTCAATAGTTATGTAACTAAATATTGAGTTATTTCTAAACTTGTTAAACATATTACTAGTGTTGCATATGCACCTAAGTACAATGTAAGTGGTGAGTGCGTACACCTACGAATACATATTTGTTGTGTTATAAAAAAATTTTAAAAATTTCATAAATAAAATTCTTGTATCGTATTCTCCGTCATTGATAATAAGTTCCTCATTTTTATTATTGACATAGTCAGATGTCATATGTTTGTATCCAACATATTACTCTGATTTCAGATAAGTATAATTCTAATATTGTTTCACATCTATCTAGAATTTATTTTTCTTTAGATTCGTAGACAAATAGAGATTATCAAATTCATGTTATTTATTAGGTGTCCGAAATTATTTTAGTATCTTTATATTTTTTCTAATGTGAAAAATATATAATTTTTATTCTTGTTTGTACTATCAAATTAATAATATGACATACATATTTAATGTGAAAAATATGTCCTAATGATCTATCTCCAAATGCTCTAACAAACATATTAATATTTACTTTATTGTCAGATACGTTATTAAATATATTACTAAATATTTTATTTTGAATTGATAATTTATAAAAATTCTTGACACGTACTCATATATGATAAGACTATTATAAGGATGAAGAATTAATGGAAATCAAAAAAATATTTTATTTAGTTTCCAAAAAGAATTTGCATAGTAGGTGGTGAGATATACAAAAGATGTATTATCATGATTAGTTCAGATATTAAATATTACGTATATTACTCCACTATAGTTTACCTAGGTTCTAATGCACATTGTATTTTTATGCATTGATAAGCATACCTCTTCAGGTTGTCAATGTCATCCATACTCCCACACACACACACATATATAATATATATATTATATTAAATCTTCATTGATATTTTTAGTATTTTTATTTTTTAATGTTAAAATAAATTTAAACTATATATGTTATTTTAATTTTTTATTTTTTAGATATTTGAGTTTGAGTCGTGATCATGAGAGAAAACATGAATCCTCATACCTTTTCGTAGGATTTTATTTTTATGTCTATGTCAATATTATTTATAGTATCATTAAATTTATAATTAATCATAACCATGCCGAGTCGGGCTAGGCATGACCAAGGCCCAGGCATAGTTATGGAACCTTTATGCTAGGGTTGCTGTTCTTTTGTAGTAAAACCTCAAGGTGGCGAACACAATGTCGTTGATATAGAATTCTTCTAGTGGTGCTTGCATGCATGTATTTTAAAGTGTTTGAAATATTTGTATTTGGACGCTTTGTATAAAATTATTGTTTTTAGTGCAAGTTTTGTTTTCATTTTAATTTTGATATGAATATGTGCCATGTTGTGAGTTTTTTTTAGATTAAAGAGTGAAAAATGATAATTAGTATGAGACCATTTATGGGTAAATATATATCGGTAAAAATTTAATGTGAAAAGATTATACGTGTCACTTATTGCGAAACTTATCTCAGATAGAGATTAACAAGTGAATAATGATTGATATATAATTACTAGTATACATTTGTCAATCAATTGATACTAGCATGTTCAATGTGTTTGATTTTTATGATACTTATATGAGGGTATGTGATTTGAATGTTTTGATATATTTTTTGATAATATTTTATTTATATGATATTAATTTAATTGTGGATGAATAAATTGATTTCTTGATGTTTTGGATGATTAACATATTATTTTCCAAACATAAATTTATGCTGAGATGATATTTCTATTTTTTTATAGACTTGTTAGTGAGTAAATCAGACACATATAACTATACCTAGATTGAGTATAATTGAAATGATCAGTTATACTACTATGTGGTGTCATCATCCTGTAGTTATAGTGAGAGAGCTAAAAGAGTTGATAGAGGTATTCTCAGAGGAAGAAATGTAGAATTTATATGTTCTTCTAGTGGGAGGTCTGAGACATACTCAGAAGAGATGTTGAATGTCACACTATAAGTTATACTGAATTTTTCTACTTTTACAGATATATAGTAGATTGTTGAACCTACTTATGCTGGTTCCTATTTATCCATTTCTCACTTATCTTGTTACAATAACTCTTTCTTTGGATGTGGAAATAAGTAATGTTAATCAGCTCATATTTGTAGGAGAAATTCTCTTTCACTTTTCAACCAAGGTTTTTGGGTATATTTGTTTTTATCCTGAATTTTTCTCTAGGTGTTGAGAAGATTATACATGTTATAAAGTATTTTTTTTCCATGGATATTGTAGTACTCATAAATGATATAAGTATTATTTATCAAAGACCAAGAGAGACATTATGAATGCTTATGACTTTTTTCTAGAGCAAGTCATTTTTAAAGATTTGTTCTAATAGAATGTACTTTTAGATATTATAATGATAGTTTTATTTCTATGTCCAATTGTTACTCTTTATGTAGGAGTAATTGTTGATTTTGTTCTTATGCCTATACTTGTTTCGACTAGTATGATTGCCTTTGAGGAGAGTAGTGACATATTTTCTAGGGCTTTGTGCCAAAGTGAGGAGCCTAGTGTGTATCCCAATGGACACGATATGTGAGTCTCCATAATAGAGATTAATATGTGATGTTAGATATTATAATAGATGCGTTTACAATCTTTTTTTAACGAGTCTTTTATCTCATCAGCTGATCTAATTTAGAGTAGTGACTTAGACCTAGTGATTGTGCTGTAAAAGGAACAAATGACGTATTCTACTTAGTATCTATTTTCTTGAGCATTTATTTATTCTCATTTTAGTATTATAAATTCTAGATTCATATCATCTTTTGATAGCTGTAGAATTTTTATTATTTTTTTGGACATTTTGTTATGAAAGATGGTAATAGATCATATTAGATATATTAAGCATAATCATATCAAATTAAATTTGTGATCTTGTTACAAAATTTTTAATTAAACTATAGTGGGATTGTAAATGAGTATACTTGTAAAAGATGAGATCCAAAGAAAAAGTTAATTCTCTCAAGACTAAGTTGGTAGCAAGTGGATTTACATAAACTTTGGTGTTGTCAATGCTAATATATTTTTTTTAATATAACTAAAATGATCACTATTTAATTGTTATTTTTTTTTGTTGTTTTTCAAATTTGAAATGTATTTCAAATAGATATAAGAAATGTGTTTTGTCATGGTTATCTTGAGGAAGAACTACTTATGTAATATCTACTAGGATTTAATATTTTCACGAGTTTAGTTATGATGTGTATGTTATGGAAGATTCTTTAATCATTTTGGCCTGAAACAATCCGTAGAGAATAGTTTATATTATTTTTTTGGCACTTAACACATTTGATCTTAAAATATGTGTATTATATTATTTATATTTTTTTGATGTAGATTTAGAGATTAATATATGATGTTGTATATGTTAATGATACTTTAATTACATGAAATTCTTTAATTATTAATTGATTATTTTTCCTATAGGTTATGTTTTAGATGAATAATTTGTGACGTCTTAGGTACTTCACAAATATTGAGGTTTGATATTCAAAAGATATGACCTTTCATTTTAAGAAAAGTTTTACTTTGAATATGTTGTCTAACCATGATATGTTGATCTGCGTGTACTTGTTCACATTTGATTTATGTGTAAATGTATCTACAAGTAGTAATTCATTAGTCATAACTATTAGTTATGATATGATCATTTGAAAACTAAATTATCTAAGAATAATCAAATTAGATATTATTTATATTGTTTGTATAATTATTTATTTTTTAAATTATCTTAGACATATTCATATGAATGAAAAACTTGTGATTCATAGATATGTGAAGATATCTCTATGACTTGAGATTATGTTTAAATATTATGAGTATAACTGAATAGAGATAGATAGATTCTAATTGGGCTCTTACGATCACATGAAGAAGATTTGCCACATTTTTATATATTTTTGTTAGGGTAATATCTTCTCTTGAAAAAACAAGAATTTAATTGTTATTTTGAATTTTAACGTAGAGATATAGTACAAGGCAATGACATTGGTTATTTGTGATCTTCAATGGATAGTCATTTCTTGGAGAAACTTTGTTGCCTTCTAATGCAAATACTAATGACTGATTGAATGCTACTACCATGTGCCTACATTCGTGCAGGCTACAAACACCTTCATAAAGGTTTGTAGAGGATCATATATTACTTTATTTCCATGCAAACCGAGTGCTTATGAAATGTTTGCCCTAATTCAGTCGTACTATTTTTGTTGTTTTTTGGCTTAGAAGTATGTAAATTTCAAGTCTAATTCTTTTTGATTATTAGTAATGTCTATTTCTTTAAGATTGTTATTAAATTGTGTTAATGTTCAGTTATAATTGTGGTGATGGTCTGTTACATTGGTTTAATGATTAGGTGTCCATCATTATTGAGTTAATAGTCAATTAAACTACTGGGTTTATTTGTGTTTGATTGTTAGCCTACACATGCATGTTTATTTCATTAAAATATGCATAAAAAAAAAGAAGAGGACAAACAAAATCTTGTGTTTTACTTTATTATTTTTTTAGATTTTGTATTTTTGTTCTTTTATTTTCTTTAACTGTTTATATCTACTGTTGCAGTGAGGGATCAATGCATGGGTATGGCATACGGGTGGCCCAATCAACAAAAGGGATGGACTCTTGGGTTGATGATCCAATTTTAAGACATATAATAAGCCTTGCTGTAGGCGAGAATGAGAGTCGAAATCATATAATATGGCCTTTGGTAATGCATATGCAGGGATCCTATTGTATACTTGTTTTACCTTTGCTAGAGCCAAGACATTTGAACTTGTATTCCAGATTTCGCCAGACATCAAATTGCGGAATTTCTATCACAGAGGATGAAAGCTTGTCTTCCATCCTTGTTGACCTTCCGTCAGTTACAGGGTATGGTAAGCCTTTGAGTCAAGTGGATTGTTATGTGCTTATTTTTGTGCTGCCCTTAGTGACATATCTGTATTGTAAGGATGTCTGCACTTTACTTACACACACACACACACACACATATCCTCTTGTATTATGTTTTATGGTATGTGGAATATGTTCCTTCTTTTATATGCTGCCAATATTTGTCATATACCATTATTTTATATGGAAAATCTTTTAAGCATCCTTTAGGTGCTCCCAACAAAGGGGCTTTATGTCGCCAATTTTTTTGCTTTAAATTGTTGGAGTTCATCTGTCATCAGCTTGTTGATCGCCAGGTTTCATTTCTGCTATGGTAGAGCATAATGTTGTCATGTGTTTTGTATTCTTTATTGTATACCACATATTGTGTAGGGTTCTCATGATGTTCAATGACTGAGGTAGTTATTAGTGATGGAGAGATGTAAGATGTCGAAAGTTTGTGTAGTCAATCATTTATTTGGAAGGGATAAGATGTCAAAAGGTTAGGTTACTCTTTGTTATTTATTTTTTGGTAGTTAAAGTTTATAGTTAGTATTAATCAATGTATGATTTTTTTATTATAAATAAAATTTTTATTTTATAATCTATTAAATGGGTAAAATTTAGTCTTTTTCAAATTATTCTTATTTCATGTCACATTATGGTTTCTATGAGTATTTTAGTAGAATATAATTCATCATCTTCTACTATATTTGTGACCGTTGGATCTCTCCAAAGATAATTGCTTATGAATTTTTTGAGTTTAGAGCAATTAGTGTTGGTGTCATAGTATAAGTTAAGAGAAATGACAATATGAATGTTAGATTAATTGTGTTTTCTCATTTTTTTATATTATTGATTTCTATTAGTATAATATTTGAGTTTTGCAACAAAATTTTGTTGAAAAGTTATTTTTTCTTTTTTTAGTGTTTCTCTTATGGTAGACAAACTTTGAGGGTGTGCCCTGGGGCCATTAGAGTTGGTACCTATTTTATTGTGCTCTTAAAAGATCTACCGAATTCTTGAATATTATTGGTTCATTCTTGATATGTTTTTAATTTGATCATCATTCATCGGCTAAATTGGGCCCATTAGAGCCAAATATAAAGTTTTTGATTTTTGTTAATCGTGAGATATACCAATAAGTAAAGTAAGTTAGAACTATTTCATAACAAGTTTGAGTAATATTAATTAAGATCTATTTCATTTGGTGCATACAAATATTTAGGGACTATAAAGAATTATTATTTATGTTGAAATAACATATTTTGTAGTTAGTATGAACTTAAAATTTTTTTATTTTGACAATTATCTTCACTACTTTTTGTACAATAATTCATAGCATAGTTAGTATGAGTATAAAATTAAAGTTACACGATGTGATCATATTTTGAATATCTTTTGTGGGAAATTCTTGATTTTTGATGAGTATATAATGATTCATTAAATTTTATATGCTAGTGCACTAGTACAAAATGAAATTGTTGAGATAGAATTCACATTCAGTTGAGAAGGAAAGGAAATTCAATTCAACAATATGCTTTGATATTTTGAGAAATTAGTTGTGACACTTCTTACTATTTATTAACTAAATGATCTATTTTATTCTATCAAATTGTGTTTTGTGTTATTTATTTTGTCTAAGAAAGATTATATCATATATCATCTTGTATGTTATGTTTATGATTTTTCTTTTGAAAGGAAAAAAATAGCTTATCGAGCTATCCATTGTGTCCTTCCTTCGGTGTTATTATGTCTAAAAATCTTATGAATATTATTGTCTAAAGGGCTTATTTGATAAAATTGAAAAAATTAAATGTTGAAAAATTAAGGCTGAATTTTATAAATGTTAAATTTGTATTAAAAAAATATTTGATAAGTTATTGTTAATTGAATACTGAATATAAATATATTATTTGATAACTAAATATGTTGAATACTGAAAATAATATATTTTATATATTTATCTTTATTATCATTGTATTACATATTATCTAACATAAATAGAATTTCTAATGAAATTTTTTATTCACTATAATTATTAATTATTAAAAAAAATAAAATTTCTAAAAACACATCTATAATAAATTATAAATCCAAAAAAAATAAAAATGTTAAAAAAATAACAAATAAAATTTAAACTCTTTAAAATTATCTAAAATTTTAATATAAAAACAAAAAATAATGAATAACTAGTTGATTTGTTATTTTTTTTCTTAAATTAATCATGAAAGATGATTAAAGTTAGGATTTGTGGTGACGGAGAAAGGAAGAGGAGAAAATAGATTCACAAATTATAATTAATAGTGTGAATGAAAGTAACAAAAAAGAAATGAAAAAAAATAATAAAATGATAATTTAAAAAAAAATATTAAAAATTTTTAACCTTCAACATTAAGTAGGTTTCTATCTACTTAAAATTTTCAATGAATTTTTACTTAAAATTTTAAATTTTCAGCTCTAATACATAATTTATCAAACGTATTTAAAATTCAAACCATTGAAAATTTTAATTTTCAATGGTTTAAAGATTTTAAGTGAGTTATTAAATAGTCTCTAAAGTAAAAGAGAAATCACATGTATGATAATTATCTTCTTTGAGAATAAATTGTTTTCAATATTTTTTTATAAATTAATAATTTTATTGAGCATGATGATATTCATTATGTTCCTTGTGTTACAAGAAACTCACGTAGAATTTTAGTCGAATTTATTGTTTCTCCCTCAACATCCACATTATAGAAAAATTGTGTGATGAGGTACCTTTTGATGTTTCATTGAGTTTTGACATGACAATTATTGAGGATAATAGTAATGAGTTTGTTACTTTTATGAGAATATTTCTTGAAGTTTAAATTGTGAATCTTCTGATAAGATGCTTAGATTTGAGATTGACCTTGCCAACTTAAAAATATGCATGAGGTTGGTATTTCAAATTAGTTTTCAATAGGTATAAAAAGTTGTTGATACCGGTTCATCTGGTATAAAAAGTTGCCCAACTTGAAAATATGTATGTGATAATTATTATTTTCATTGTTGGTTAATCTAGTATAAAAAATTGACTTGTATCTTTTAATTATTTTATGAAATAAGATAAGGAAGTTTTATGATTCGCATATACAAAATACTATTTATTTTGATATTAACATTGAATTTGTAAGTTTCATAGTTTTTGGGGAAAAAACAAATGCAAAATGATGTTTGGGTACCTCACATATTTATACCTTTTTAGGAATAAAATAGTTGATAACTTTAACAACAATCTTAGTCATTTTTGTTGAGTTTGTTTGATGAATAAAAGAATTGATGTTTAGAACTTATTTAAAATTATTTCATCGATTGTTGTAATTTAACTTCAATTAAAATTTGAATTATTTTTGTTTATGATGATATTAAATATTATTTTAAAGTTCATGATGACATTAAAATTATTTCTTGTACAATCAAACACTTAAGGTTTATATCTCATGTTTTGTGATGTATGTCTCAACAATATTACATTCATATTTAAATCATATTTAAATCATATTTAAAATTATTTTAGTGATTGTTGAAATCTAACTTCAAATAAAATTAGAATTATTTTTATTGATAATGACCATAAACAATCATGAATTTAAATATAAAAATCAATAAGCGTAATAGGAATAAATATGATTATAAATTGTATTTATCTTTGTTACGTTAGTGTATACAAGTTTAAAATACTTAGGGTGAAGTAAAAAAATATAATTTGAGATATTTGCTAAATCTATTTTTTTTGATAAATATTTATTTAATAAATAATTTATCTCTATGTGCTTTTTTTCGTTTGTGGAATATTGGATTTGAAATTGTCTCTTTGCTTGACAATCATCAAAATGTAGTGGGAGATGACAATGATTAGTTGATCTTCTCGATGAGATGTCATATCCAAAATATCTAATAACTAACAATCATTATTGTCTTTAATGCAAGTGGGAGAAGACAATCATTATTCTTTTTTTATTTTTCTAGATAATAACATTGATTCCAAGAAAAATATAAAATATTATCATACATTTTTATTAGTGCTAGCTAGCACTTAACTTAAATCCGAATGTTCAGCTAAATGCAAGTGCTCATTTTTACTAAAAAAATCTCAGGTTTTGTAGACTGCTTCATATATCTCAGTATATGAAGAGTTACGTCTGGGTGAATTTGATAAAGAAAATCTAAGAAATAATTAATTATTTTGAGTATATATGTTATTTTTCATTTTGCAATAGTTAATTAATTATTCTTTTTTATTATTTTTGTTTTAGTTTTAGAGTCACCTTTTTGGATAATATCAGAAATACAAATGATATCTAAATTAATAGGCATATATGATAGAACACAATTCTAATGTTTAACGCATATAAGAGTATCAAATACATATCTTCTTTATATTAAGATAATGTCTTTCCTAGAATAAGATATCTCTAGGCTAATAAAATGTCTGAGTCTATTAAGATTTTTTATATGAAACTATGATTAAAAATATTTTTTGAGTTAAGTGATTTATAATTAATTAATTTTGATAATTATAATATTATTTACAAACATAATGAGCAAAATCAATTTGTAGTCGGGGTTTCTTTTGAAAAATAAATGAAAATCTATAACATGTTTATATAAATCAAATGAGTTTGATTGCCTTTTAAAATTACATAAACCAGACTACTGGTGATTTTTGTTGATTTCACAATCTAAAAATTGTCTTACTATACAACACTAAATTAAGGATATTGCTTCATATACCCCTCCTCAATTTTATAATGGAAAAAAATAATTCATGGTTAGCTAGTTTATTTTTTATTTATGAGATGATGTCAAAAAAAAAAAAGAATTAATACATAGATCATCATGGTTAATATAGAGAGTATTTTGGTAGTTTATGTCAAATATCTAAGTGAATTGTTTAATTCTAAGTCTTGTTTTAAGGTGATCTACTTTTTTATTTGCACATATCTTCACATTGAACACTCACATTTAATCAATAATAAATATTTTCATAGGTCTTGATATTAATTCCTAAGTTATATTAGAGTGGTTGATTTCTATCTTTTTCCAATTTCAACATGGCTTGTACTTGACTTGTATAGTTTTTAAATATGAATATCGTTATAATGTGAATTAATAAGTTTAGATATAATAAATGAGTGACTCTCTCTTCTAGTTAAAGCTCCAAAAGAGATTATTGAAGAATAAAGAAAAGTAATCATTGTTTATGTATTTTTTGCACTTTTATTCTTTGAATGCACAATAAAAATTAACTCTAGCTTGACAAGATAATATCAAAGCTTGTTAAAATTTTTTAGTATCGAAGTATCCAAGGAAGCCATGTCTCAAGGCTTTGGTCTTTGAGTTCCAACTTAGCCCATCCTAGATATAAATCGTGGATAAAATAAGTATTTATAAAAAATTTAAGTGACTAACTAAATACTCTCTCTCTCCTAGATGCATGATCCGAATATATACATGGTGAGAAAAGTCATAAGAGGATACTTGTATAATGAAATAATTTGTAGTTAAAATTATATATTTTCAAAAATATTTTGAAATACTATTCCAACATGAGCTGTCTTAAATAGATGTTAATTTTTTTTTATCTATCTCTTTTTGTGGGGATGTTCCAGTACATGAAGTTTAGTATATAATTTTATGATTCATATATTAAATAATGAATTTGTTTAACATGTATTATAATTATATTATTATTTCTTATTTTTGTTAATCTTTTTTTATATTGATTTTTTATTATATTATGAAATACCTAAAAAATAAAAAATATTTATTATCAAATATGAAAAGAAATATTAATGTATATCGTGAATAGTTATTCAATAATGTTAATCAAATACTTGAAGTCTTTTCTGGTCACATATATACTAAGTTCGTATATGTTTGACTGTACTAGATCGAATGAATCTGTACTCACATCAAACAAGTGCGCATGATAAGAATTTATGATATACTTTATTAAAATACATGTATCATATTCTATATAAAAATATTCTTAAAATCATGGTATAATATTCTCAACGTAATCAATTATAGGTGATCATGTTGAGAATATGCAAGCAAATACTATACTCAAACATATAATTATTCTTTGGAATTTTATCTAATTATGCAAATAAATATTAGAATAAGAAAAAATGAAGTTAGAATTGAGTTTCCTAAAAATATAACTAACAAAAAGAAAACTAACAAAATAATCAAAAATAAATAAAATATATGTAATAAAAAAAAAGTAAAATTAAATATTATCATATCAAATAATTTTTGAAAAATTGCTATTACCTATAATGTAAGTATTGACTTCTAAGCCAACAATCTAAATACGTGAAATAGGGAAACATGACATAGGAGTTGTAATATATGAAGGTCAGAAAAAGCATGATATTGTCTTGTTAGAAGGGAGATTTGAATATTCTTATTTAGTTGGAGTTATAGCAGGAAGACTCTGTGGGAAACTTTGGATGACTTTGATAGTTTCTTTGTCTCTCTTAATTTTGTGTAGTACTCTCATTCTCCTCTTTAACAACCTATAATGTGACCCTTTTTCTTATAATATATGCACCATTTCAATAACTTTATTTATATACCAATGTCACATCATTATTCCTCAAATAAACCAACCAACCATTTTAATATGCTAACTAAAAAATTAGGATTTATCTAATTCATATCTTTCACGAAACTTAGGGTTTCCTTAGTTTGAAACTACAAAAATAATAATCTGCTTGAAACCAAAAATTAAAAATTAGGGTTTTCTAATCCAAAACATTAATTCAGAAAATATATGAATTTTCTTCTAATTTTAATTTTAAAGAGGACACTTTCTGTTTGAGGACATACAAAACTTGATTCACCTACAACTCTGAAAACCTTGGGCCACTTCTACTCAAACACTATTAATTTGTATTGTCGATATAGTGAACATCAACGCTCATCCCGCATAATGAGTGTGTGACTGTGGTTACCAACATTGCATAGTGATGTGTGCCTCATACTTCTTCAATTCTTGCGCACATAGACATGTGTACTATGTTGGTACATCATATATTTTTCTATCTAGGATTTGTAACCTCTCTACACCAAGGAAGCACGGACACGGCTCCATATAGTCGTGTCCACGTGTCTGACACCTGGACACGACACGGACACGGCACAGATACGTGTTCGATACGCCACGTGGCATATCATTGCACAATTCGTATCCGATACGCCACGTGGCGTATCGGATGGTTGCATCGGTAGCCGTATCCATGTCTATAGTGCCCGACGTTCGACGACGTTGATGCCCACATGGGCGACATTGGCCATTGGCAGGGGGCGGGCACGATTTGAGGGAGAGGCAGGAGCAGGTGCGATTTGAGTGGAGAGGAAGTGGCGGCGCGAATTGAGGGGAGAGGCAGGGGCGGGCGTATTTGGGTGGGGATGTGGCATAAAATAAAATATTTTTATAAAATAAAATAAAATATTTTTATTTTATAAAATAAACAATATATATTTATTTTATATAATAAAATAATTTAATTTAATTTAATGAATTTTATAAAATATCTAATATTTATAATTAATAATTTTTATTTTTATTTTTTTTATCATGTCGTATCCTTGCCGTATCCGTATCCTAGTTTTTTAGAATTTGCCGTGTCGTATCCCTGTGTCAGTGTCCGTGTCCGTGCTTCTTAGCTCTACACCATCGAACTAATTTATCATATGATATTGGCTATGATATCATGTACAATTTTATACACAAACATAAACATAAACTTCAATAAGCACTATATTAATAATGTGTAAACAATGTTATTATATAATGAGCTAATGAATTAAGGTAGATTATATATTGGATGGTCCTATTAATGACGACGAATAACAATAAAAGATTAAAAACACAAAATATAGCTAAAAGGCACAACATTGACATTAAGTATTTAAAGAAAATTTTGAAATTTATTTAGGAGAACTTTATTCATCAATTTATGTGTTTTCACACTATGCAAAGATGTTATTGGTTATATAATTACACACTTAAGTTTTATCCCTATGAAATTGTTTTGATTACATCATATTTAATTGAGCGGATGTCAATTTATTTTATCAACTTAATCAATGAAAAATTTGATGTTTAGAACTTATTTATAATTATTTCATTGATTGTTGAAATGTTACTATAAATAAAATTGGATAATGACATTAAGTAATTTGAAGAAGTTCGTGAAGAGTATTAGGGAAAAAATATTATTCATCAATTTTCTTATGCTTATACCTTATGTAAAGTTGTTATTGTTTCTTCAATTAAACACTTTAGTCTTATTTATATCATATTTAATCAATTGGGTATTATTTTATGCTCTCAACCTAATATTATATGCTTATTCAATGATAGATCTAAGATAAAAAAAATATGTTTTCCTTTGTTATTTACCAAATAAAATGGGGGATAGATTTTTTATTTCTAATACTATGAAATTGTTGAATCTATGGATCTTACTTTATTTTAATGTTAACCTTTGAAGAGAATCTTTTTTGATGGAAGAATTAAATATTTATATTGAATTTTTTTTTGGAGATTATTCTCCCATGATTTAAGACCATGAATTCTGAAATTTTTTTATCTAAATCTCACATTGTTATGAAGGGTTTTACATGAATTTTTGATATAGGGAAAAACTAACCATATTTCTAAATGATTGTAATCCATAACTTCATGTTTATCATATGAGAAAGAATCATCAATAGTTCAATTTGATTTTCCATGTTATGAACTAGTAAATATTTATGATACTTTTGATTGCCTATTACCTCCATTGTTGTTTCTATTCCTGTCTCATCATTAACTCTTAGAAATAAAATCTAAAGTCTTTTATAAATTTCGCGAAATATTTAGGAGGCACTTAATGATCCTAGTTGGAAATCAACGATGATTGATTAATCTAGATTTTTGTGGTGTCTTATCGTGCCTAGTTTTTGTTACAAATTGATGTAGAAAATAAAATAAAAAAATAATATAAATTGTCTTTAAATAATAACATAATATAACATAATACAACTCAAATCAACTTTTTTAAAACCTGATTCTTAAAAGATTTTTATATATGAGATAAAATGATTGAGGTAACTCACATGAGTTAGGCTTAGGTGTTTCCATAAAAAAGAAAATAAAACTAAAATCAACAAAATGTAATGGGAAAGTAAAAAATGTTAAATGCTTGAATTAGATTCAAACTATAAATTTGGAAACAAAATTACTAAATGTTTTTTCCATGTTATGTAGCAATAGAGGTTGTAATCGAGGACAACCGGTGATGTTTTCTTGGGTGATCAAGAAAAGATCATATGCTACCCAAATTGAAAATGAACTAATGAAGCTGTAGTTAGCCTATTGTTGAAAATTTATATATTTTGAGTTGATGAAAAATATACGAATTAATCTTTTTTTTTTTTGTGTTATTTGCAATTCTATGAGATCTATTGATCCCTCGTGTGTCTACCATATTATTGGAGTATATTTTATTTGTGGTCGTAAATGTGATTTCTGATAAAATGAGCATAATATGATCATATATTATTAAAGTATTGTCCAGCTTAAAAGATTGTGAGGATTTACAGATAGATATTCAAGATAAAATGAAAAGCTGCAAGTAGATGATGACTTATAAAAAAATGAAGATGCCAAGATAATGATATTGGATTCACGTACTAGTGCTTGAATTATTATTCAATATTTTTTTTAATTTTATTTACATTTTCAGAATTAGCATTCATACATTTGGTTATGTATGTTTTATCAATTTACATATTTTCAGTTCTGTAGTCAATTTATATATAATTTTAACATGATTTTTTAATATATATATATATATATATATATATATATAATAATAATAATAATAATAATAATAATAATAATAATATATATAAAGCATAAAAATTGGCAGTGGGCATGGGCAATGGTGAGTGGCAGTTGGCACTGGCAGTGCAGGACCACGGGTGCACTGGTGACTGTCTGATTGGTGCAGCAATGCACTGCAAGTTGCAGCCTGCTGCCTGCATGTGCTCTGCACCCTTACCCAGAAGGAAGCAAATCGATGCTGGGCTTGCTGCTGGCTGCTTGCTGTCGAGGGCCTGGCCAAGTACAAAATTGTGCCTGGCCGGGTCATGCTGGTTTTAACAAGCAAGAGTCCAACCTAGCATGCTCGAATACCAGCGACGGGCAATCAGTCTGTTCTGGGCTGCTTAACGCGATCTTGTACCTGCACAACATTACCTGGATTGAGAAACCATGTCATGTCAGGCATGGTTGGATGGCCCAACTGGGTTTGAACCGTGTCAGTCCGGCATAGCCCACTTGACGCCACGCCCCAGGGGTTTTTGTTTATCATCTATTTTTACAATAGCTAATATGTCTTTTATACTTGATGTGTATTTTAGATTCATTTGTTAATTGTCTTTTAGTGACACTAATTTATATTTAAGTACTTGTAGCTGAGATATGTGTATTTGTCAAGTTATTTGTTTTGATAAAAATATATGATAATTGATTTATAAGGTTTAGTAAATTAATAAATTTTTGAATTTTTAATTCATATTAATTTATACGATGATTGAAATGAGATATTGTAGTGGTATTCTTTTGGAAGTCAGCAATTTGATACTCATTAAAATTATAATTCACAAAGTAGAACGCTAAAATATCTTTCGTTAGGAGTTCAATTTATATTATGGTTGAAGGAGGAGAATAAAAACCAAAATAAATCTCAAGTTTTTGTAGTGGCTCATTTTAGTCCATCGTGTAGGGGTAATTAAGATATAGAGAAGACAATCAAAGATTTTTAAATGAAAAATATATGATTGTTTGTTTATTATAAGTTGTGAAGGAGAGTATTCATAATAAGTTATTTTGTTTGTCCATTATGAACCAAGCTTGCAGCATGCATAATAGCATGGCCCCAAGTAAAAGTCAATAATTTGATTTTTATTAGCAGTGGTCGAGCTATTATTTGAAGATTTATGATGAAAATTTTTACAAAATCATTTTGCGTTTGAGGATTTGCAATAAGATGCTCAACATTTATTCCAACTTACATGTTGTAGTATGTATATGTTTTGGAGGTAAACTCACCGACACTGTCAAGTCTAGTAATCTTAATTGGTTAATATGAAAAATTAATTTATAATTTTATTATTTGTTCCCTGAGCCTAGCAAATATAATTCATCTTATTGAAAGAAGGCAAATATGTGATCACCTATTAGAGACATCAAATATGTGAGTGTATGATAATTATATGATCAATATCTTTTTATGACATATATTCTCATATTTTTTGGAAGATTTTATCTAATATATATTTTATTTTATCTTCATATTAATCTATTTTTTGTGGTTCAATATGATATTAGAAATTTTTTTCGTGATCATAATCATATCAATCCTCATTTATGTGATTATTTTCCTGAGTTTGAAATGATATAAGTAATTTCTTAGAATCATTTAATCCCAGTTAGACTAGATTAATAATTTTGCATCAAAAGTTTAAAAGTTTACCTAATACCAATGATTCAAAATAAATAATCATTTTCTAAAATGTTAAATATTATAGACTTGAGTTTTTAATCAAATTAAATATTAATATATGTGTGTGTGTGTGTGTGTGTAAACTTAAAAAATAGTTTTTAAAGCTTAAGATTGAATAATATTGAAAAAAAGCAAACTCATGTTGACTACATGTAGTAAAACTAATATAAAATATGAAACCAAGATAGATACTTTTTTTTTTAAACTCAATGGTGAGTTATGAAAGTCATAGATCAATCCATGAACACAGTTAACGAGAACCTTCATGACCGTGGTTAAAGAGATACATGAGTATAAATGAGCGTAAATGAAAATTGTACATAAATATATAATATATAATATATGATATAGTGTATGTGATATATTATTTTAAGCTTGATCTTTCATCATGAAATAAAAACATTTTGATATTCTTATGGTCATATATTTTTTTTATAAGTATATACGCCCTGTGACCTAGCAAATGACAATATATTTTTTTACAAGTTCATACTCTAATCTTTCCTTGCAGGGCATTCATGGTGGCACATGCTATCGGCGACGTAATTACGCGTGACATATTTGACCATGATTCACCTGCAAACCCATTTCAATCTGCTGGAGGGATTTTGGAATCTCTAAGTGGCATATCCCCCATCTCGTCCAAGGCAAAATCGGCCTCTTCATCAGCTGTAGCTGTGCCAGCCAACTCTGCCACCAATCCCATGATGAGTTTCATGCCCCCTGGTTCTTCGAAGATCGCCTCAAGGCCTCTGGAGAAAGATACACTTGGAAGCTTCATTTGCAGTGTAATGCCTTTTGGTTGGTACATCTGCTTCTGTTGTCACATTTGATCTCTGTTTTCATGGAGATCAACACCAGGTTGTATCTCATCATCTTCTTCTTGACAGGCACCCCTCTGGATCTTGACAATTTCACTGTCTCTCTGTTGAAGGCTGGTGGGTTTTATTCTTCTGATCTTCCCCCTCCAGATGCTAAGCAGCCTGGGTGGAAGCCATATCTTTACAGAGGGAGGCAGAGAATGTTATTTTCTCTCTGTGAAACTGTTGACGCAGCCATGTATGATTGCGATGATGTGCAGGATGTGATTTCTGTGTCGGGCCAGATTGGGTGTGTGGCTGAGTTAGAGGGGCTGCCTGATGTGTCAGTCCCTTTAACAGGGCTCCACAAGGCTCGCGTGGAAACTCTATCATTGAGTCCTTGCGCTCATGTTGCAGAACAAGATGGAGACGGGCAAACTATGGTGTTTTCACCCCCACCAGGCAAATTTGTTCTGGCACGCTATGAAGCACACTGTGCCCCTACCCCTCCTGTAAATGGGTTTTATCAGTTGTCTCTGGTTTCTGAAAATGAAGGTGCTTTTTTGTTTAAGTTGCTGCTAATGGATGGTCACAAAGCTCCCATGTCAATGGAGTTCTGTAACGTGGTTATGCCGTTTCCAAGGAGAAAGGTGTTGGCTCTTGATGGGTCCCCTTCAGTTGGGAGCGTATCAACGACTGACCACTCTGTCGAATGGAAGCTGCTTTCAAGCGGGAGGAGTCTTTCTGGAAGAAGCATCGAGGCAACATTCCCTGGAACAGTTAAATTCGCGGCTGTCCAGATTCAGCAGTCGCCTTCAGCAAGTTACAGCTCTGAAAGTGTGGCTGATGGAGATGTTGATGTTATGAAAGAGACTGCAAATAGTGCAATGAATGCTCAAGATTTGATGGACGAAATGAGTGATGATCTTCCATCTGTTGCACTTGAAGAGCCTTTTTGCTGGCAAGCCTACAATTATGCCAAGGTATTCACTTCATCTCATTTTGAGATCATTGGGTGCTGCTTGGATTTATGATGTTTATTTTTCAAATATGATTTTTATAATTAATAATTCTTTTTTCTCGAAATAGTTATGGCAAGCCTACAATTATGACAAGCCTACAATTATTGTCAATCATATTTATAATATTATTTATATATTATTTTCTATATGTTATTTCCTATATTTCTCTTACAAGCCAATGTCTGAGTAATTTGGAATCCAAATCCTTTCAGCTTGTGAAATTTTGTTGGAAAGAGTTATTAAAGGCGTGCCTCAGGCACGCCTAGGGCTCGGGCATCACCACCGCCATGCCCAGGCAAAACTATCTCGCTTCTCCTTGTCTCAAGCACCCTGTTCACAAAATATGTTTTTTTCCAAAGCCTCCCTACAAGTCATTATCCTCAAAGCTCCTCCCTTGTAAAAATTATAGATAAAATATTTGATATCTTGAAATTTTGCATGTTTGATTATTAACATTTTTTTATTTTGTTGCAATACTCTAAATGGAATACTAATGATATTTGATTTTAATATTTAATAATTTTTATTTGATTATATTTCATTAATATATAAAAATTATAAATAATATTAAATAAAAATAATATATATATAGTGACTTGCATCTCAAGGCTCCAAAAGATTTGTGTGTCTCAATGTGCCTTATGCTTCAAATAACTATGAGACCTTTTCTGCCTGCTACCAACTTCTAAGGAGGGGCATTGCTCCTGACGACTCTAAATCAATATGATTTTTAGGTATACTTGGACCATTGATTTTTTTATTATTTTCATTGAGTGAAGAAAGTGATGATCTAGTTAATTTACTTGGAATTAAATTGCATTTTTGTATTTCTTGTATTGTATCACAGGTTTCTTTCAGGATCATTGGGGGTTCTATCACAGGGATGTCTATTGATCCTAAATCAGTATGACTTCTATTTCCCTAACTTCTGCCGGTTAATTGGA
This sequence comes from Sapria himalayana, assembly GCA_029783825.1. Lineage (NCBI taxonomy): Eukaryota > Viridiplantae > Streptophyta > Magnoliopsida > Malpighiales > Rafflesiaceae > Sapria > Sapria himalayana. The sequence continues at coordinate 4,670,220 of JAREIK010002107.1, read as the reverse complement.
GCTCATTTTCATGCTTATATTGATGAATTACAATGTCATGTGTTGCTTGTGAAACTTCAGTCTAATTTCTATTGTGGTATTTTGCTCGTTCTGACAATTTTATGGAGATTTTTTTTGTTCCAAAAGTTGTAGTTGGATGCCCAATACAAACTAGTATGCTAAAAATAGGTTTTATTAGGTAACTTAGTTGCTTCCATGGGCTAGTCCCGGTGATAGAGGCTTCCTCTTGATAAAATAATTTTGCGTTTGAATCTCAAGTTTGTTAAGGTAGACCTATAGAGATTTATCTCGCCCAGACTTATCTAGGGGTTGGGATATGAGTAAAAGTTCTTCGTGTGAGATTAGTTGTGATACATGTAATTGGATTGGACGATCATACTTGTATATTATAATCTTTGGTTTTGGAACAAATATATGTCATAGAGAAAATTAGTATTTTTTAGCTGAGTTTGTATATGATCTAATGTATCATATTTTTTAGTTTATTGATTGACACATCTCTCAAGATGATTCGTGTCATATGTATTCCTTAATATATATATATTTTTCTAATATATACTTTGTGTCGATTATTTTTCGTCACATAAAATTTTTATTATTTATTATATTAAATTAAGTTCCATACTACTCAAGTTTGAGTAATTTTAATTTTTTTAGGCAAATAGATTTAAGTCGAGGTCATTGGAGAGAATTTAATTTTGATTTTTGAACCTTTTAGCATGATTGTTATTATTATGTAAATTTACGTTAAATTTGTTATCATTAAATTTATTATTTATTATTATTTTTTAATTTATATTTAGAATTTTATATTATATTATAATACAATTTTAAAAATTAAATAAATAATTTGTTTATCTTAATTGAAACAGTGTCATATTAATTTATTTGAGCAGAATGCATCCCAAAGATATATTTAACTTTCTTTTGTATTATTATTTTTTATTACTTTTTACATTCTCAGAAATTAGAAATGAATTAGGAGTTTGGTGAGCATAAAGAGGAGAGAAGGAAATGCAAATAACATATCTGTGGGATATATATTTTATATTTAAAAGAAAACTCTATTTTATATTATATTGAATTTTTTTTATTAAAATTACACACACACACACACACACACACATATATATATATAATTTTTAAATTTTAAATAAAAAAAGGTTTGAAATGTGACACCTGTCATATTTATGCTTGTAGTTGAAAACAAATCTGATGGCTATGAATAATGAAAATAAAAATATTTTTTTTTCGAGATTTGACTGTGACAATTCTTGCCTGTTGCTTATCATGCTGAGGCTCATTATGTGAAAATGTAACTAACACAATCATAGGGAATGACTATTTAAAAAAAATTGGGTCGAACCCATTAATCCTAGATTCGTGCCTTTGGACCGAACCTAAAGTGTCCAGCATGAGCCACGACCACGACACAACAAGGAATGAACCGTGCCTCGGGCCAACTCAATCCAGGTCCAGGCATGGTTCTGGACCGTGCCGTGCCAGGCCATGCATGGCTAATTCAGGTCGTGCCTGGGTTGCCCCGCCCATTGACACCTTTATTTATTTTCCTTTCTTATAATTGTATATTTGTCACATACTCAATGAGATCAGATATCTATTTTTTTCTTATGCTACTCTTTATTGTGACATAAATGCAACGAGATATATATTATCAAATATGATATTTTTCAAGCAAAGAAAATACATAGAGGTGGATTCATTTTTATTTCAGAGAGAATATTCATGATAAGATAATTTCCACAACAAATATTTAAATAGGTCAAACAACTAGGCAAATTTTTGATAAAAGGTTAGAAGATATTTCAACTTATATTTTTCTCCTAAAAATTTGATGTGGGGTGGTATAATTTTACAACTTCATAATTATTTTGTTTTTATTTATTGACGATATTGGTTGCTTATACTCTCCTGGAGAGCACACAGCTTGTGATCTGTCCCAATTGTTTGTGCCCATTATATAAGAGTAATATTTGTTTTGAGTTGTTCCATCAAGTGTTATTACAATATTTATTATTCATGTGTCGGAACTTGGAATTCAATATTAATCTCGTGGTATTTTTATTTTATTATTTATTTAGCTTGATTATCTTTTATATTTTTGTTTTTTTTATTTTTTTATTTATTTTTTTATTTATTTTATATTTATTTTATATTTTTTATATTTTTTGATATTTTTTTATATTTTTTAAATTTTGTATATCTTTATCTATTTTTGATTATTTTGTTTTTTTTCTTGTTTTTTTCTTGTTTTTTTCTTGTTTTTATCTTATTTTTTTTATTTTTTTCTTATTTTTTAATTTTTTCTTATTTTTTTATTTTTTTCTTATTTTTTTATTTTTTTTATTTTTTATTTTTTTAACTTGTCTATTTTTTGCTTATTTTTAGGTGTTTATGGCATTTTCAGGTGAGTATATATCCAGCAACTAGAGCACCTGTTGATTTGTCAACTCAGGTCTGCCTTTCTTTTCCCCTCCAAATTTTTTTTTTTTTTTTTTTTTTCGTTCATAGAATTTGCTCTCCAAGTTGTTGCGGATTTTCTCCCTGCAGTATGCTTGATAGCAGAGATCCACCAGTTAGGCCAATCTTTCTTTGTGGAAATTCATTTATGGTTAGAATCAGCCGTCAGATCATCTGCTGGCATGGGGCAATGCTCTTCCTAGTTGGTATCTTTGGTCTTGGTGAAGAGGGCGCTGTGGGCTTGTTCGTACATAAGGGTTTTATTATATTACTAGGCTCGTAGTAGTCACTGGGGGCTTGTTTTGTGAGGTTTTTATTGCTCTAAAGAGAGCTCTTTTGATTTATTTATTTAAGTGTCATGTGGTGTTCTTCTTTTTCGGAAGAGCTCATATCATAAGCTAATCATTATTATTGCATGCGTGGATGATATTCTTACTCAGCTCCATGTGTAATTTCATTCAGTCTTAGACAAATTTTGAGAGATTTTGGTATTTTTTTGGAGATTTGTGATGTCATATCTAGTAGATTTTATTTTATTTTTTTTGCATGATGTGGTTTTTTTAGTTGATTTTATTATGTTTAATATAATCATGATGAAGATTAATTATCTGATTATCACTAAATAAGATATAGTTTATGCAGTCAATATAATTAATCTTATTCTAGTTTTTTCATGACATGCTCACGCAGGCGTAGAACTATATGTTTTGAGATATGGGAAGAAATCTCTAGGCTTTATGATTTCTCTCAGTGATCACGAGCGCTGCTTAGAGCTGGCCTGATATTTAGACTCGAATTGGATATTAAGATTGGTGCATAAAATGATAAAATTGTTAAATTTTAATATTTGTGGCGTAATTATATCATGGATTTGCATGGTGCTACTTTTTGATTTTTTTTGTCTTTGCAGGTTACTTCAGGAGAGTACATATTGTGGAACACATTGGGAAAGTGTCCCACAGAAAAGGCTTGAAGCACCCAAAAAAAGAAAAAAAAAAGAAAAAAAAAAACAAAAAAATTGTTGGTGATGTTGATTTGTGTGTGACAATATATTGATTAAACTTGTTTCTTTGAGAAATTTGTTCATGTGATATATAATATGGTTTGTGTGACAAATAAATGAATTGGACTCGTGGGAGAGGAGGAAAAGAAAGAGACTTTACTTATCAAACTTGGTTGTTCTACCAAACTAATTTGTTTTATAATTAATGGGTATTTTTTATGCTGGGTTTTTGGTAAAATATATATTTAATTACAATTTCGGTCAAATTGTAAAAAAAAAAAAAATATTTACTTTATTTCTCTGTGTCAAGTTGTATCAAATTTTGTGAGATTAGGGTTTCGTGATGTCTAATATATACTCTGAGAGTTTAGTCCTGTCACACTCACACATTCGTTTCTTCATTTGCAAGCCTTTGTACAATAACCTAAAAAATCTTTTAAACTTAAGTTCAAGTCATGACAACTTATAATATGTCGCAGTCGTGACTTGAATCTTCAAGTTGCTAGTCACTATAATACAGACGTGTTGTGGTATCAATGATGTTACAATTAAGTTGAGTCATCACTTCGCAGTACAAGTTGCGACTCCAAAAGTTATAATTTTTAGTCACAACCTCTCCTAATAAGTTACAACTTCAATCAGATCATGACTCCATCGAATAAGGCATGACTTCTCATCAACTATTTAAACTTTAGTCTAATCACAACTTTACAAAACAAGACCATAACCATTCCAGCTTTAGAAGAAGTATGAACTCATCCTAATACTAAGTCTTCCATTCCATTAATATGGTAAGAAACAAAGTCCTATCAAGGTGTGGTTGTTAGGCAAACTCAAGTCTACTTTGTTCTGATGTGTTCGAATCATGGAAATTTGGTTTCATGATTACTGAGTTGGATTTAACTAAACATAGTAATTTATTGGAGAAACCCACGATTAATGTAAATAGAGACAAGATGGATATGCGTGCATGTAATGTAATTCAAAAAATTGATAACCTAATGATAAGTGCATATATCAAATAGTTCAAAAGTGATGGTTTGATAATTACACGTCAATGTGTGATGGTATGTATTGTACATACATTTTGACAAAAAATAGCTTGTTGGGTAAACCAAAGATCATTCTTTGCAATATTAGATATCGACCCACTAGGAGAATTTTCACATAGGTTCTCTCAGATTCATAATACATTTATTTGTAATAAAATCATGAGAGTTGGATTTTCCTCTTATCTCTCTTCTGCATAGATCTCTCATCATGTGATATGTGTTTCATCTATGAGAGTTTTGTTATTGTTTATTTTCCATTCTCCTCCAAAAAATGTAAATTCCTAACCATCACTTTGATTCACAATATTTGGCATCAACAAGTGTGGTTTGCTAACATTTGATATCAAAGCCAAGAATTGAGACTCCTGGATTCTTAACATTTGGCATCATAGCTATGATCTGGTATAGAGCATGGATATGATCTATGTTTTGGTATCGAAAGGAGGTTCATAGTGTAGATTGAAGAATGGGGAGTTCGATGACACACAAGGTTGAGGTTGAGAAAATTACTAGGAATAATTTTGAATTATGGATGTTAAAGATGGAAAATATGCTTGTTGATAGGAATTACTGCTCCATGATAAAAGATTTAAAACCAATAGTGAGTGATTAGAAATTAGAGACGTCATCTGTGAATATTATCAAATTGGAAAAGGCAGATTAGAGAGTGAGAGTCTTGATTTAACTATGTTTATCGAATGAGGTCTTGGTGAATAAGAGAAGCACGAGGGACCTGCGGAGGAAACTAAAGATGCTATATCAAAGTAAGTCATCGGTCAACAAATAATTCATGAGCAATAAATTTTACAAGTTGCATATTAAGGAGGATGACTCATTTACCTCATATCTATGAGTTTCGGACATAATTAGTAAATTATCATATATTGGCTATGAGATCAGTTATAATGATAATACTATCATCCTCATCTATTCATTATTTAATTCGTGAGATAATTTGAATATTATCATTAATAGTAGTACAATAGAATTATTCTATGAGGCAATAGTTGTAACTTTACTGTCAGAGGATATCACTTATGAAGTAGAAGAGTATTGGAAAATACTCTAAGGATATACATTGTTTGTGAGGGGAAGGACTAAAATTCAAAGTAAGAATTGGTCTGGAAGTAAGTGCAAGTCAAGAGGAAGATCAAAACTATAGATAAACTAAAGTAGGAATACTAGAAGTGTGGCATACCTAGATATTTCAAGAGGAATTGTCAGAACTTAAAAGAGTATCAATTTAAGTTGCGACATCACAAGTCATGACTCAGAAGAGAGCTGACTTGGCAATCAAGGAGTCATCTACTAGTGGAGACCTACAAGTCATATCAATGACTTCTTATTAGAGTTGATTCAGTCATTATAAGCCTTATGATGAAGGATATGTGACTATGAGAAATGACTCAATGATTAATATAATTAGCTTTGAGAAGGTAAAAGTGAAGATGGGTGAAAAAAGTTTCAAATTTATTCTGAGAGTCATGTATATTTCACATATATGCAGAAATTTACTTTCTATAAGTGTGATAATAGATCCTAGTATGAAGTTGAGTTGTGATGATAAGTCTTGCAAGATTACATGGGGGGCAATTGTAATTGCTCATTGAATAAGGTGTGAAAGTGTATAAAAACTATTGGAAATCACTGTCATATATAAAGTTGGTCCCTTCTTTTTTGAGGAGATCGTGGTAAATAGCAAACTCCAATCATAGTATGGTAATGTGATGATGTTCAACATTATAACGTAGAGAGATAGAGTCATCACCTAGTCTAGAGTTGAGACATGAAAATATAATAGCATGACATGAAACAATGTTATGGCGTTAGAGACTTGGGGACGTCCATGAGAAGAGTATGGTGATTATATCTTTGAATAAAATAGTGGACGGACTACCAAATTATATAGGAACTCTTGGATTTTAAGAGTAATGTCTATATGGAAAACAAAATAGGATGAAGTTTAAATCTGCTGCCACAAGATCAATGGTAGTATTAAATCTAATTTACAGTGACTTGTTTAAAGAAACACAAGAAGTATCACTTGGGAGATCAAGATTTTATGTGTTACTCATTTATGAATTTTCCATGTATGTGTATATGTACTTCATAGAAGAAATATAAGATGTTGGAAAAGTTCAAAGAGTTCAAAATGCTAGTTAAGAGCTAATTCAATAATAAGATAAAGGTTCTACACGTGGACAAAGGGATTGGACACTTTTTAGTTGATCAATTCTACATTGAGCAGGATATTAACAGGCAGAAATGACCAGAATGATACCATAGCAGAATAGAGTAGCTGAAATGTTGAATAGAACACTAATGGAGAAGGCAAGGTACATGAAGAGTTGAATAGGATTAGAGTCGAAGTTCTAGGCTGAAATAGTTGTCATTATGTGCTACCTGGAGAATAACACTCATACATCCACAATGATAACCAAACATCATTTTAGGTGTTATATTGAATGAAGCCAAATGTGGCCCACATGAGAGTATTTGAATGTGGTGCATATGTTCATGTGCCAAAGGAAAGAACGAACAAATTAGATTTCAATTTAACCTTGAGCTACCTCTGGAAAGAAACAAGGAATGATATCGAAATACATAATCAACATTCAAGATAACCTTAAGCACCTCAAGTCCAAGGATATTTGCAATATAGATACGATGAGATTATCATTTACATGACATAGGTAGCTCATATGACTATCTCATGTACTTGACTACTCATCGTAAGTATCCATATGTTTATTCTAAATATCATGGTAATCACAATTTATGCGATTAAATACCTAACCAAATCAAATAGTTCAATATGTGCTAATCTATCCAAATCAACAATGCCCAATCTCATTAAGCCTATAACTAGGAATATTTTAGATGATGTATGATTATACATGATAGAAATCTTATTATCACGATCTCATCATGATTTTCTTCATGTTATATAATATAACATGAGTTTCATTAATGGATTTAAGATCAATACCAATATATAGACATAATAAATATCAAATTAATGAATGGACTTTATTCTTAAAATAAGTTATATAATAAATATTAAAGGTGATGGTCTTTAGAACATTTCTCTAACAAAGATATCATGATGACCCAAGTTATGTCAATGTTTAACCTAACCTAATTCATATTCGATGTTTAGTCTTTTTATCACATGATATCTTGATTGGATATAAACCATGGAATAAGTTATTCTCATATAGTTCAATCATATTTTTCTATCTAAATTAGATTGATAAAACAAATAATATTAATAAAACTTATTAATTCATTTGAGCATAAACATATATTTTTTAGTCTCGCTTATTGATAAGACTCTATGATATCTCAAAAAAGATGGACAAATTCCTTCTCATTCATATATATCCCCCTATATTATTCTTCGTTATAAACGATATTGGTCTATGTCAAAATATAGAGTTACTCTTTTAGAAATTTATTTTAAGTTTAAGAAGTTTGGGGACTAATAACATTGTTATAATAATAACTACTATGATATTTAACTTATATAGTATTCTCATATCGGGTTGATACAATATACAATTCTTCAACGTGTACCTATAAGCTAACTTAATATTGCATATTCATAATCAATAAAATATAATCATTAATAAGATTACATACTACTCTTAATTTATTGGTATTTCACTAATAATGAGCCAGCTAGAGGCTTTCAAAATATTATTTTTTTAGCAGGACATAAGCTAACTCAACCATTTATTGAATTAATTATCAATAAAAAAAACAATAAAATATTTCTTATATAATATTGTATAAAATAACAATAATCATACTAGTGACCTATGGCTCATCACTAAGAAAAACATATGTTTTTGTTGATTAGTAGGCACCAACTAATGTTATGGCATTGAGATCATTTCTTGTATTTATTAATTATCTTAGGTGTTTTATATAAGGATTTTCTCATCATCATCCCATTGACCAACATATTACATAAAGATAAAATATATGATTGGAATCAAACTAATCAAAAGGCTTATCGTTAATTAAAATAAATCATTACATAAGAATTAGTCTTAACTTTGCGGGATAATGTGAAATCGTATGAAGTTCATATGGGTGCATTAAATTTTTCTATCGAATGTGTGTTGATATAATAAGTCAAGTAATTTTCATTGAGAGTTGAAAGCTAAATTAAATGAGATGATGATATATAGTCCATGAGAAATATATGATATTTATAGTTCATTTCTTGAGGATGTTGAGTCATTATCTCTTGGATTCTACGTTTGTGCTAAAGATAAACAATGTGATAACTAGTTATTTTCAAATCTAGAAGAATCTTAATCTAAAACTATCTTGATTATATTTGTTCCTTGAAAATATCGAGTGTGTGTTAGAATATGAGTTGCAGAAGACTAATATAATGGCTAATAGAATAATCTAAAAAATAGAATTTGTCAATCTTAGTAGAGCACAATGATCCCTAAGGGGTGGAATTAAACATGGGATATTTGAAGAACCAATCACAAATTTGAATTCCCTAATCGAGTATGATACACAAGGAAATATGAGAAAAATTTGGGTTGAAGTTAAATTCTTTTTTTTTATCAAGGAATGACATTTATATGTCCCACCATTTGGGAAGCTACCAAGTGAAATCATATAAAAATGTTTTGATTCGAAGTTGGTAGCTCATCATTGTATGCATCACATACTAGTTCCTATAGAAGAATAATATTATTAGCCATAAATATAAAAGTATATGAAAGCAGATGTAAAATTTTGTCTAGTAAGCTAATATTTAAATGATAAGGTGGAGCAGAAGTTTCTTTTGGATCTCCTACAACCTCTATCAAATATAAAATGTCTATGACAAAGAGTGTATATATGGGCTTTATTGTGGAGCTTATTAAGACAAATACATTTAGGAACATTAAGGTTATGGTGGACTGATGTTTCAAGTATGCCTTCACTCAAACAAAAAAGAAAAAGGAGCGAACCATTTCTCAAGAATGTTATAAAATATTAGGATATTTCTCAAACCATTATCATCGATCAAAATTAAAGATTTTTATGACAATTTTGAACAAAGTTTTCGAATCTTAATTTTCTAAAAGTATCGTCGTAAATAAATAGGCATACTAAGAAGGTTAATGCCTTCCTATAAATATTTCTTCACTACTCTGCATGTGCTTAATAGTAAGAGTGACAATAAGTATTAGATATTATTCAATTCTCTCATAATTTGTAGTAGGCCGAGGCTATAGGACAAAGTTATTACAGATCATGAAGGGGCAATAACCATATTATCTCCCAATTAACATTACAAAAGGCTTTGCACTATCAAATCTAACATCATATCAATTTGATAGTTAGTGACAATAACATGACGACATGGTCATAGTTTTTATTTACAAAACAACTAGAATAATTTTTAAAATGGATAGATAATAAGAGAGATTTGTCAGGCAATATCAAATAAGATATTTGGTACTTATGAAATTTTGCTTGTTACTTTGATATATAAAGGTTTTGACAATGCAACAACATAATGATATGATGGGTCTTTTTGAATATTCAATAAGGTGGGATGTGACTATATTAAAACTATTATATAAATACCAATATGAGGCTACTCAAAAAGTCAAAATAAGTCTCCTTTATTATTTATTAGTATGAAGTCCTTTCTTATAAAAAATTATAGAATTTATTATAATAAATTAATTTGTTTAATGGAAGAATTGTATGTTGAGACAAGAATACTTGCTAAAATGAATAATACAACTCAATAGCAAAGAATGTTGGGAATATGTAGAATTAATTAGACAGTTTAAAAAGCAAATAAGATAATTTCATGATGATGATGTGATGAGGGAATCACCAAAATATGTGTGGGATAAAATTATCTGTTAATTTTCATTATGGACTTGGTCAAAGATCATGCCAAAGCGAAGATAAACCCTTCCTTCTTAAGGACTCTAGAATTTTTAAGAATGCCCCACAACATCAAAAAGAACCCAAGGATGCCTAAAAGTTCAAAATCACTTGGGGTTCTACAATAATCTAGTTTTTTTTATTTGTTACTAGCAATATAAGATTTTGATAAATGATACAATTTTAACTCGAAATGTATGAAGCTATTTGTATGTGAAAAAGACTATTGTCTTGGTTTTAAAAATTTTATGTGATTTATTATATTTCTCTAAATTTTATTTGTTCTGTATATTATGTGAGAAAAGAATATACTAACTTTGTTATATATATATATATATAGTAAAAATAAATTGTATGAAGAATTAGATTTTTGATAATATTTGAGTTAGCATGATGTTTGATACGTTAATTAAACATATGATTTAATTTTTGAAATGTTTCCAAACTTAAAAGGTCAAGTGCAAGGAAGAGTAAAATATTTAAGAATAATTCATGCTTATACATGAATTAAACATATGATTTAAGTTTTAAAATATTACATAACTTTAGAGGTTAAACATAAGGAGATCTGTACATTTGAGATTAAATCATATTTAATATGTAAATTAAATATATGATTTAATTTTTTGAATAAAAATAATTAAGAGGTTAAGGACATAAACGAGGCTTCTCATCTTTGTAACCACATTTCAATCCTAAGAGGGATATATATGATTTTTCTTGTTTTTGAAATCTTATTTGGAAAATAAAAAGACTTGATCAATCCCACGACTATTTCTATTTATTCTATAACATTTCTAGAGTATTTGAGTAAATAGAGTCTTTGAACAAAGTTTCAATTGCTTGCTTGGGCCTTCTTTGTGCTCTCCTTGTTCTCATTTTTTCAATTGTGCATATTTTATTGTATTAAGTGAGTGTTTGAGCTTGTTTCTCTTCTCTAATGTATCCATATTTTATAAAAATCAAATACTCTATTTTTTAAAGGAATGAGAGACTATCAATATTATGAACTAATACCTTGTAAGGTTGGATCCTTTTGATGGTTCCAACGTTACTAGGTCGCAAAACAATGTGATATTACTTCTCATGCACTTAGGACCTTCTAAATACTCGACCCTACCTTGGCATTATTACCAAAATTTAAATAATGTGGCATACCTCAAATGGTTGCAATGAGGAAGAAGAGGGAGTGGTTTAACTCATATGTATTGGTCATATTTTAAAAATCTTATCTTATAAGATATATGACCTTTGCACCATTACTAATTCTAAAAGAGAAATTTGGGAAGCTCTTAAGAACAAGGACAAAAGTATGGATGAAAGACTTCTAAATTGGTGTTTTTGTGCTAAATTACTATTATATTAGAAAAGTTATTGGAGATACTCCATGGAATATATTTAAAAATAACTTCATATTGAGGAAGTATTAAGATCAAGAGACAAAACGTAGAATAGTAAAATAGTTGGACTAACAAAGTCTATACAATTTCAAAGCGCAATCATTCTAACGGTAAAAATAACAATAGAAAGAACTATGAGAATTATATGGGCACCAAGAAAAATCAAGGACAATTGAAGGGCGAGAAATGTCCTTATTTTGTCTGTGGAAAACTAGAGCATTGTGCTGGGAAGTTTAGGCACCAAAATGACCAAAAAGGGGTTGTAGTGAATGATATATTATTGCATTCTAGAATAAATTTTAATTTATAGGGGTTGTAGTGAATGAATTTATTTATTTTTAGAAATAAATAAATAATATAATGTCATAGTCACGACTCATAAAGGCCAATGGATAACTTAAATTTTGAAATTTATAAAAAAAAATTAAAATCATTAATTATTTAATCCGCAATTCCATAACTAGTGAGGCATGGAGGGTGAGTCGAGTGTGAGTCGGTCTCGGACTCAGAGTCGAGAGTCCTAGCTAGGCTGGCATATCTAGGCTCAAACCAGCCCAACTCAGCACGACCCGAATCTAGCCAGACTTGGGCCGGATGGGTCTTGTCGGGCCGGCCATGATCAATTTGTACCATTGCAGGAACAACATGGTGGCCCAACTGGACCACCAAAAACTGGGCGTGTCGGCATGGTTCAACCCAGTTGACACCTCTAGGCACAAGCATTTGTCAGGCCAAGCTAACCTGGTTCAGGACTAGGCTAGATAGTTTGGCCAACTTTGTCTAAACTGGCCTGCACAAGCAATCATGTTGGGTTGTGTTGTGCTGTGCTTCCCATGCCAAAGGTTTGGCCTAGCACTGCCCAAGTTGTGCATTGGGCCAGCCCATGGCACATCCAAGCACAGCTGAACCATGTCATTTTGCAGGTTGTCCGATCCAGTTGACACCTCTAATCAGATCTAAAATCTTTGATATATTTTGATAATTATGTTTCAATCATTTTGGTAAAGTTACAATATATTTGTTAAAGTTTAGAATGACTAAAAAGATAAATCCAACTATCTAACTCCTTTATTTTCTCATGTCTTTTCTTATGTTATTTTGGTAAAGTTGCAATATAATGAAAAATTTATTCACAAAAATAACAAAATAATGTTACCCACCTTACGTATTAATAGGAGGTCCTCATATACCAGAATAAATAAGATCAAAAAGAGAAATAACATGAAAAATACTATTATTAAATAATAAAATAGTTTATTTACCAAATTGACAAAGCATACAATCAAAATTTTTATTTGAAACCAAATCTAACCAACTTTTAGAGATTAGTTATGTAACCCTAGAGATTAGTTATGTAACCCTAGAGATAGATGTTTGACTAAAAATAGAATGCCATAAAGCAAGAGAATAGGTTCACTTTTCTGAAATGGTAGGAGCAAAGAGTCGAGAAGATGGTAGAAAAGAAAAATAAGCTCAAATAGACTTCCAACCTTATGGCCTATCCTAATGATCTATCCCATCTTAGACTCTTACACAATACTACTAGTGAAAAATAATAATAATAAATAGAGACTAAGTTCAATGAGTTGTCCAACAGATAGAAGATTATAAGTAAGTTTGAGAATTTGATAAACATTAGCAATAGACAAAACTAGTGTAAAGATATTACTATGGTGAGAGATATGCATAGGTGAATCATTTACAGTAATATGATAGGGAAAGAAGAAATAATGAAGAGTCAAGATTAGTAGAAGCAGTCATCTGATTGTAGCAAGTTGAATCAAGAAGCCATGTAGGAAGAGAAGTCATATGATTACAGCAAGAGTTGTATGTAATGAAAGTTTAAAGATGACCTTGATTAATTATATCATGTATGTTTGTCATATAGAGAGATAAAGTTGGATCAGACTTGGAATGAGATTTCATAGCTGATAATTCTGATCGAATTAGGGCATCATTGTTCTGAAGAATACATTGATGAGTATAATAGGCTTAAGACAATGACATTTATTCTTACATAAATTACAGTTAAGAAGAGATTTCTTATAGTTATTCACCTTGATATTTCCTATACAATTTATGTAGTCATTTAGTTTATGGATGCTCCAAAATCTCCTCATTATGCTATTGTTCTCATGATTTTTTGGTTTCTAAAAGGTACTATTTGATTGTCTTCATTTTTCTTTTCATTCTTCATTAATTATTCAGGGATATTCATATGTAGATTGGGGAGGAGATCCCATCGATCTATGGGATATTATATTCTTCTAGATAATTCTCTCATCTCTTGTGAAACAAGAAACATATAAATGTTAGTGTTACATGTTCTAGCACTGAAGCAGAATATATAGCATTAGGACCTACTACATGGATCATGGTGTTGATTGTTTTACTATAATTAAACTTTATTGTAATAATCAAAGTACTATTCAACTTGCTCATAATGATATTTTCCATGTAGATACTAAATATAATGAGATTAATTGTTATTTCACTCATCATATATTGTAGTGTACGCTTACATTTCAATATGTTCACTCTTAAGATCGATTAGCTAATATCTTCACAAAATCTCTTTTCAATGAAATTTTCTAGAATTAGATTACAAACTCAATTATTTCTTTTAACCATTGAATTTTAGAGCGGATTTTAAAATATTATTTTATATCTATATATATGTTAAGACCTATACATATATTAGAATATTATTTTATACAACTATGTATAACCTATATAATACTTTGATTTTACATGTAAAATTATATGATTTGTTTCACCAGTTTCTACATATTTTATCACCAAGATTTCATAGTTATTCATTTTTTTTTTGTTTCCAATTATGAAATGAAATGGCAAATGTTAAGTTTCAAATTTAAGAAAAAAATATAATAGAAAAGAAAGAAAATTTCAACCTAGTTATATTACATGACATGTTGATCTGTATCTTTGATTATGTTGGTTTGGGATTGAAGATGTCCGCCTTTTTTAATGAAATATTGAGCTTTGTATATATACGTTCAATTTTTTTCTGTCGTAACTGTTGGACACATTTATCAGTTGCTGCCTTGCTGGATTATTTCTATCGTTGCTCTGCTATTTCTTCTTCTCCTAAACTCCTCTTGATGGGGCATGGAGTAGGCCCTTATATGGGCCTAAACGAGAGAGGAAGCCCAAGTCCAATGATGAATTTTATTACTATTAATTTTATTTTATTTTTGGATTTATCCTTTAGTGCTTTTGATTTATCTATTAAGATATTTGGATTTATCCGTTTGGATTTATCTATTAAGATATTTGGATTTATCCGTTTGGATTTATCTATTAGGATTTTATTTGTGCTTATAAATAGCACCTTAGGTTATTGTTTTTGGAAGAAGACTTGATTATTATTGAAAACTTGAGAATTTCATTCAATTTCTTTTATTTGCATTCTTTTTGTTTTATTTTATTATTCTTCGTAGCCGAGCTACGTCAGTTTGGTATCAGAGGCTAACTTCGATCCGAGATCGAGTTATCTCTATTTGTTTCAATTTCACATCCACACCCACCTAACCACCCGGAAATCCATCACTGCCGCCACAGATCTCTCACCAACCACCCTATTGGTAGCTCATTACGACAACAACAAAACCCAAAATCCTGATAAGGGATTCCCTTACCACCACGCTAAGGAATTGTAGGCGTTCTAAAGGTTCTTCAACGGGTATATTTTCTTTTACTTTGAAAACTCAGTTACTATTCGTATATTTAAGCATATTTTGTTTGATTGTTTTAGGTCTCAGTTTCTTTGATAGAGCATAAAGAGTTTAAAAAAAAATTATTATTATTATTATTATTATTATTATTAGTTATTCTTTCGTGACTCGTGCACTCTGTGATATATAATCACATTACATTTTTGATTTGTGTTTGCTGCATTAACATATAGTTTATAAATTTCTTTACTAAGTGGAAATTTAGATTCTGTCTCAGCATGTCAGCCACCAAAAGTGATTTTGTTGCATCTTCTTCTTCACCTAACCCAAATGATCCAATTGAGAAACTCAACAATTTTGATTTAAGACTACAAGCCTTATCTCAAGATCTGAATGATAGTCTAGTTTGTATTACCCGTCATCATGATGCCAACAATGCACAATTTGATTCTGTCACTGCATCGGTAGGTAATTTAAATTCCATGTGTGGTCAATTGACTCAACGTCAATCGGCCCTCGAACAACAAACTCATGCAATAAATAAAAAAATGGACTTGCTTTTAACACATCTGGGTAAACATGAGATAGGTGACTATGTCGATGAAACTGTTAGGAAACACGTCGGGTCACCACACACTAGGGGTTTAAGTCCTTCTAGAGGTTCACATCAATCTGATGAATTCGTAAATGGTTTTCATGACAATTTGGGTAAAATGAACTTGAGTAGTCATCCAATTGCTCAACCTCACACAAGGTTACCTACAACAGGAGACCCTCAGTTTAACTTAGGTGAACGATTTCAACCTACTAATGTCAACTTCCCATTAGATTACCAACCACCAAGGCAAACTTACCCACCAAATCCAGTGAGAGAAGATGTCGCTCCTCAGCGATACCAGCCTAGGATTAATGGTGTTTGGGGTAGAGATCAGGATAGACAGGGTAGACAACCTCCAAGGGACATCACAAAAAAAGTTAAGGTTAGTGCTCCTGAATTTGATGGTAGGATGGATCCTAATGTTTTCTCTGATTGGTTAGTTGCTATTGAGGAATATTTTGATTGGTATGAAATGATTGATAGTGAACGGGTTCGGTTTGCTAAAATGAAATTAACCAATTCAGCTAAGATGTACTGGCAGAATGTGTTGCAAGACATGCTTCGTCTGGGTAAACCACCTATCACCCAATGGGCTGTTATGAAAGCAAAGTTGTAAGACAAGTACATTCCTCCATCATATAAGAGTCAATTGTTCTCCACCATGATTAATCTAAAACAAATAACTCTTAGTGTAGCTGAATATTCTGCTAAATTTGAGGAAGCTAGACTTAGGTGTAGTGAGTTCCATGCTGAGGACCACTTTGCTGTCTGTACTCGCTTTGTTAATGGTCTCCGGTTTGACATTCAACGAATGGTTAGATTGCATGATCCACATACTGTAGAGGATGCATACCAAAAAGCCTTAGAAGTCGAGAAGTTCAATAGACCTTACTCATTTGCACACCTAGGTCAGTCACAGTCCAAATCATCAACCGGTAATACTATGCCTAATAACCTTAGGAACAAAGAGTCTAGTTTACATAACTCTCTTCCTGTTACTTCTCCTATTGAGTCTAAGGCTAGTAATTCATCGATTGTCTGTCATAAGTGTCATCATAAAGGTCATATTGCATCTCGTTGTCCCCAACGTGCATTAGCATTAGATGTTGAACAGAGTATTTTGGAAAATGAGGAAGACCAAATTATTGATTCTTTAGATTATTCTGGTGATGAAGATGATCCTCATAAAAATTGTGATGAAGATGCATGTGTTAATGTGGTTCGATGTGTGTTATCCACAACTGTAGATAATGATCATTGGAAGCGCACTAGTATTTTTCACACAGTCATACAGAGTGGAGATAAGAAATGTAAGTTAGTGATTGATGAGGGTAGTTCAATGAATGTGGTTTCTAAGGATGCTGTTAAATTATTAAACCTGAAAGTAGAACCACATCCAAATCCATTTAGAGTAGCTTGGGTGAATGACCATACTTTACCTTGTCACTCATAGGTGTCTAGTCTCTATTCAAATGAGGGATTATAAGGATGAAATCTATTGTGAGGTGCTACCCATGGATGTTGCCCATGTTCTTTTGGGCCGCCCTTGGCTTTATGATCTTAATGTTACAAATTTTGGTAAAGATAACATTTATTCCTTTAAGTACAAGGGTAAGAACATTATTTTGAGACCTGCTAAGCCTAAAGTTTGCATTGGTAAACGTGACATCTCTAAACTTCCTAAAAGGAATTTGCATATTTTAAAATGTAGGCAGTTTGAGAGAGAGGGATTGGAGACTGGTATGTGCTTATCATTAGTGGCAAAAGAAGTTCCATCTGATTCTTCAATTGTCGATGTTCCTTTGGAAGTGAAGAATTTGCTAGATGATTTTGTTGATATGGTGCCTGATGAGCTACCTAGTGAACTACCACCTCTAAGAGACATCCAACATGCTATAGATTTAGTTCCAGGTTCTCAATTGCCTAACCTTCCACATTATAGGATGAATCCTAAAGAGAAAGATGAGCTGAATAGGCAAGTCGAAGGACTTTTAGAACGAGGGTTTGTTAGGCATAGCCTTAGTCCTTGCGCAGTGCCAGCTTTGTTGACACCTAAGAAAGATGGATCTTGGAGAATGTGTGTGGACAGTAGAGCCATCAATAAGATCACAGTTAAATATCGGTTTCCCATCTCTCGCCTTGAGGATATGTTGGACCTATTAGTTGGTTCTAGTTGGTTCTCTAAGATAGATTTGCGTAGTGGTTATCATCAAATTCGTGTTAGACCAGGAGATGAGTGGAAAACTGCATTTAAAACACAAGATGGTTTGTTTGAGTGGTTAGTCATGCCTTTTGGTTTGTCTAATGCTCCTAGTACTTTCATGAGAGTTATGACCTATGTCCTACAACCTCTCATTGGTAAATTTTTGGTGGTCTACTTTGATGACATATTGATCTATAGTCAATCCAAAGAAGAGCACTTGGCACACCTAAGACAGGTTTTACTCACTCTTCGCGAGGCCAAGCTTTATGTTAACCTTAAGAAGTGTTCTTTTATGCAACCACATGTGCTTTTCTTAGGCTTTATTGTGTCAGAACATGGCATTTCAGCTGATCCCGAAAAGGTTAGGGTTATTAGAGAGTGGCCTGAACCACAATCTATCACTGAGACTCGTAGTTTTCATGGTTTAGCTTCTTTTTATAGGAGATTTATAAGGGGATTTAGCACTATTATGGCTCCTATCACTGAATGTTTAAAAAATAAAGAGTTTCAATGGTCTAATGCTGCTAGCCAGGCATTTAGAGAAATCAAGGTCAGAATGACTAAGGCACCAGTTTTGAGCTATCCTGATTTTACTAAAGTTTTTGAGGTTGCTTGTGATGCATCAGGTGTAGGTATTGGTGGTGTCTTGAGTCAAGAAGGTCACCCTATAGCTTTCTTTAGTGAAAAACTCAATGATGCTAAAAGACGATATTCTACATATGATAAAGAGTTTTATGCTATAGTGCAGAGTCTGCGTTTTTGGAGGTTTTATTTGTTGCCGACTGAATTTGTGTTGTTTTCTGACCATCAAGCTCTAAGATATTTAAACTCACAAAAAAAATTGAATGCTCGACATGCTAAGTGGGTTGAATTTTTGAATGAATATTCTTTTGTGATAAATCATCGTTCTGGTATTGAAAACAAAGCTGCTGATGCACTTAGTCGATTAACTGTTACACTTCATCGTATGAGTGCTCATGTCATTGGGTTTGATAGATTTAAAAATGAGTATTTTGCATGTCCTGACTTTGGTATTATTTATAATGAGGTTAGTAATGGTAACCGTCAAGGGTATCTGGACTTCCTTGTTGAAAATGGGTATTTGTTTAAAGTGACTAAATTGTGCGTACCTCGAACATCATTTAGGGATTTATTAGTTTGGGAGATGCATGCAGGTGGTTTAGCTGGACATTTTGGGAGGGATAAAACTATTGCATTGGTTGAAGATAGGTTTTATTGGCCTTCTCTGAAAAGGGATGTTGCTAGGATAGTTGCACAATGCAGAACATGTCAGATAGCTAAGACTAGGAAACAAAACACTGGCTTATATACTCCTTTACCTGTCCCTCATGAACCTTGGAAAGATGTTAGTATGGACTTTGTTCTTGGATTGCCTCGGACGGCTAGAGGACATGATTCTATTTTGGTTGTTGTTGACAGGTTTTCTAAGATGGCACATTTTATTCCATGTAACAAAACCAATGATGCTTCACATGTTGCAAAATTGTTCTTTAGAGAAGTTGTTAAATTGCATGGTTTGCCTTCGACCATTGTATCTGATAGGGATGTGAAATTTGTTAGTTATTTTTGGAAAACCCTTTGGAAATTGTTTGGCACTACTCTAAAATTTTCATCTGCTTTTCATCCTCAGACTGATGGGCAAACTGAGGTTGTTAATTGTAGTCTGGGTAATATGCTTAGGTGTTTGGTTGGGGTAAAACAAGGTGTTGGGAATTTAATTTTGTCAACAGCTGAGTTTGCTTATAACAATTCTGTTAACCGTTCAACCGGTAAAAGTCCTTTTCAAATTGTTAATGGCTACTCACCCCACACACCTATTGATCTTGTTCCTTTACCACCTCACATGCGTGTATCTGAACCTGCAGAAAACTTTGCAAAACATATCCATGACTTACATGCTGAGATTAGGCGAAAAATTTCTCTAAGTAATGAAGAGTATAAACTGGCTGCTGATGTGCATCGTAGATCTAAAGAATTTAATGTTGGTGACTATGTTATGGTTCGCATTCGTCCTGAAAGAATTCCAAAAACATTTTCAAAAAAACTTTATGCAAGAGCAATGAGCCCTTATTCTATCATTCGTAAAATGGGATCTAATGCATATCTTCTTGATTTGCCTAATGACATGGATATTAGCCATGTTTTCAATGTAGAGGACTTGCTACCTTACCGAGGCACTTTTGAGCCTTCTACTTTGCCTTCTAGTGTGTCTGCAGGTGAAGCTAATAAATATGCACCCACTATGCCTTCGTTCCAATTTTCTAAGGAGACAGTGGATACTATCCTTGATGATGAGTTCGCGACTTCTAGAGATGATGGGTTTCGTCGTTTCCTTGTCAAATGGCATGGTCGTCCTGATTCTGATGCTACTTGGATACCGGAGGATGATCTTCGTCATTTGGATTCTTCGTTGTTGGATAGCTACCTTTCCTTTCACTCTTCAGAAGTCGAGTTCTTTTCAACCCGGAGGGAATGATGGGGCATGGAGTAGGCCCTTATATGGGCCTAAACGAGAGAGGAAGCCCAAGTCCAATGATGAATTTTATTACTATTAATTTTATTTTATTTTTGGATTTATCCTTTAGTGCTTTTGATTTATCTATTAAGATATTTGGATTTATCCGTTTGGATTTATCTATTAAGATATTTGGATTTATCCGTTTGGATTTATCTATTAGGATTTTATTTGTGCTTATAAATAGCACCTTAGGTTATTGTTTTTGGAAGAAGACTTGATTATTATTGAAAACTTGAGAATTTCATTCAATTTATTTTATTTGCATTCTTTTTGTTTTATTTTATTATTCTTCGTAGCCGAGCTACGTCACCTCTTCTTCCCCAAGTCTCCAATCTGAAATCCTTGTTGAAGCAATGATTGTTATTACAATACAACAGAACACTAACAGCAAAAAAATATCACGCGCGAATGGCAGGTGGGGAACGGTGGAGGCAGGTGGGGAACGGTGGAGGCAGGTGGGGAACGGTGGAGGCAGGTGTTCATTATATAATACATTTATCATTCTACCCAAATTCTAAATACGATGGCGTCCCTTCTCAACGTTAAAAAAAAAATTAATGCAATCCCTGCAAAACACTAGGTTAATTTTCTCTAAGTTTGCTATTTTCCCGTCCAATGAATCTCCCGTGATGATCATCATTTCCAGGACGAACTTCGGTGAACATTAGAAACGCTATGCTGCGGCCGGAACCGAACTCCTCAGTGTAGTGGCTTCGGAAAGACAGACCAGCTCGCTTGAGAGCATCGCATATCGTAGTAGACGCAACATTATTGGCGGCGGTACATGAAACTGACAATTTGAACGGCCGGAAAACATCGATGACCTTGGTTATGACAGAGCCCACGTCGTCAACGTCATCGCGGAAGGAGCCAATGCACTCAAAACTAGCATAACTATGGCCAGGCTCAGGTGTTACGTGGATCGTCGAGTACCGATCGTTTAGAATTTCATTCATGGAGTACCCGCATGGATCAAATGCAAAATCGCAGATGATTGATTTAGGAATAACATTACCTATTCCAGTAACTTCTGTTATCCCCTTACCATCTTCTTGAACGCGATGAAATTTGCTCCCCAAATCGAGGTCAAGCTCGGTCATGCACACCTCTATAGTGTACGTGTCGTCAGTTTCTACATTCATGAAGATTTTCTTGTCTGTTGCATCAAACACGTGCCAGGAATGATAAGCGAAGTTCGAGGGTAAAACCGAAGCTTTTTTATACGAGAGAGTCGAAGGGAGTCTTGACTCTAGGTAGGCGACTTCATCGTTGAAGTCTGTATGAGGGAAAGGCTGGGATTTTGGGAAGATGAAGCTGCCCCTGGTGTACCTGCAGGAAGAGATAGCGAGGTTAAGATTGGACGCGTGGCTGAGAAACGGACAGAGGGACTCTAGCAGCTGAGTGGTCCCGCAAGTTTTGATGATGATCTTAGTAGGATAGACGAAGAGGCTCGACTCCGACAATATGTAGGAGTCGAGGAAGCGATTTCCTACCGCGGATACGACAGTGCACTGAACGGGTTTGAGGATTTCGACCAGGGAATCGTAGGTGATAAGTCTGAGTCCATAACCTGTGAACGGTTCAGTGCCGGAAAAGTGAAGCTCGAGACGCTTCTCGAAGCCTTCAAAGCCTGAAGCTGCCATCGGAGATGGAGATAACAATCGATGGACTGCAGGAGGTTAGAGTGAGTGAGAGAGAGAGAGCGAGATGAGAAAGCCCGATAAAAACAGCAATGTCAGAGGCATTTATAAGGGAATGTGAATGGAATATGGGAGACAAGAAGGGAGTGGAGCTTAGAGAATGGTGCATGCGGGTGAGGCAACCAAGAATGAATCATGATTGCAGGCGTAATGGGCAAATAAATTGGTAAATTTGTGTTTTAAAGTATTCACCACCCGTGTCTTGCTCTCTTAGTAAATTTATGAACAAGGAAATATATATATATGTGTGTGTGTTTATCACAGGAGTTGGAATTATTGGTCGTAATTATTAGCTAACTGGCCAGACGCCAGAGCTTATCTTAAATTTATAACTAAAAATTAAAGATTGGCTAACTAAATAAGTTCATAACATAACCTTGGAGATGTTTTTGAGCAACCTTATTTTGTAAACATGTTTGAGTTAGAAAGTTATAAATATCAATTGATGAAGTAATACTTCTTTTGTTAAAATGTGTTGTAAGTGTGAATTATGGAATATATATGCATGTATATATATAATCACATATATGTTTGAATTTACATGTTTCAATTTGTTGGATAAGTACAACAAATTGTTGAAACTGTTTTATATTGAAAGTTATTTTTAATTATTTTTCTTTTGATTGGTTTGTATCATTTTTTTTTTTGTTTTAATAAATGAGTTTGCAATGAGTTGAATTTCTAAAAATGTATCTATTATTTATTATATATAGTAGATGATTTAGTGCATAGAGTTTGACTTATACTTAGGAAGATCAAATCAACAATTATTGTATAATATATATTTATTATTTATAAGCTAAATAAAACTAAATAATCTATCAGTAAGATTATAACACAAAATTTTAGTAGATTTATCTTGACTATGGAGAATGATAAATTTCTAATTTTTAATGCTAGTACACTTGTATATATTGAATGGGACCATAATGGTATGATATCATTACTATTATAAATAAAGTTACTCTTATTCTTGAAATAAATATTATTCATGTGCACTTATTAATAGTTATTTTGATTCATAAAGAGTGAGATCTATAAATATATTTATGAACTTTAAGAATTAAATAACTTCACATAATATATGCTAAATATTGATTGTTGATAGAATCCATGTGCTATTGGAATGATTGATGATATCATCTTAAGGAAGCTTATATGTTTTGATATTATCAAATTATATAGGTAGATTTTGATTCGATATTTTAAATAATTTAAATAGATAGTCTTGAGAAAATAATTAGAGATTGATTAAATTGGATTATCAGTAATTAAATTTAATCAATGAGTATCAATAATCTTAATATGAAGAGTATAATAAGTATTAAATAATAAAAGACATAAATTATTTTAAATATAATTATGATTTTGTAGTGGTTTGAATTATAATTAATATAAATTATGTTGTAATATAATTTATTTTAGGAGCTTAAGATCATATTTAGGCTAAAGTCCCTTCTATAGCCTTATCTAGAACCATAATACAAATCAATTAGGCATCTCCCAAATATGATTGATTTGTATTAAATTAATTTTGAATATATATATATAAATGTAATCTTTAATATCATTTATTAAAGTTGAAAGAAACAAATTGAAATATCAAATTTAATAGTTTATGTGACAAGCATTAGTTTCTTTTAAGAATTTTAAATATATACTATTAGAAGGACAACATTGCTTCATAGCAATGCCATCTTCTTCATCGAGACTAGATATGATGGATATGGGAGACATATCTACTAAATGACATACTCCTCTTTTGAGGTATGTTGCTCTTGTTAAAAATAATGATACTTTCTAAACAACAAAATAATCACATCCTACATGCATTATCATGATAATGCATTATCCATCAATGGTCCCAGAGGGACTGCATTGATATTGTGCATGGATAAATTAGGTTTTAATAGTTTGGGTATTTATTGGATTATCACCTTAATTTAAACAGAGACAAAATAACCCCTATTGACTAGATGAACAACTCGATTATGTTCTTCTGGATTATGGTTTTAACTATTATGTATTTGGTTACGTTTTGTTCAAGGGTTATAATTTGTGCTTTTTAATGTGTATTTTTTTTGTTCTTGTCCTTTGTTTGAGCTTTATGTAATAATGGAGGAGTTTGTTGTCGGTGACAATGACTATGAAGGTTGTTGCAGCCAACGATATGGTGGGTGGTGGTATTTGCTGCCAGTGACCATGCCTGTGGTGATTGTCATGGCCAATAATAGTGTTGGTGGTGATATTTACTGTTGTTGATTGGTGCCTATGAAGATTGTATCAGCCAAAGACAATGCTGCTGGTGGTATTCATTGTCAACAATTGTGCCTATGGAGGTTGCCACCACCAACGGTCTTGGTATTCTCAGTCGATGATGACCCCTACAATGGTTTGTGCCACCAATGATGGTGCCTCATGTCATGATCGGATCCAATGATGATGCACATGGAGGAACTCAAGATGGTAGAAGCTGTAAACTTTATTCGAGTCTAGGACACTAAGTAGATTTTATTTTATTTTATTTTATTTTGGAACACTACCCTGAGTCATTGTAGTTAAAATTGGATATATTCGACTTAGTTTAGGACACTATCCCAAGCCCTGAACTTTCTCATGGATAGTCTAAGATAATAGTGTTCTAAAACCAATATAACTGGGCTATTCAATATTTAGATACAATTGATACTTAGTCATTGCCAAAGATAAAAATTTCCAATATATCTACCGATATATCTCCGATATATCCATAAATTCTAAGTATCGATATATCCATTAAGACCGATATATCTATCCTTGATTGGTGCTCATATACAAATACATACCGATATATCTTCAATATATCCGATATATACGTAAAATCCAAGTACCGATATATCCGTAGAAATTGATATTTTAATCATTGGTCATTGCATATTTGTTAATGTGAATATATATATATATATATATATAATATTATATGTGAATATAACAATATATATATCAGTGTGTATTTGATTAATTCTCTAGACATATATCCGTAGAAACTGATATAACAATATAACAATATATATTTGTGATATTTTAATTCTCTAGACATATATGTGAATATAACAATATATATATCAGTGTGTATTTGACATGTGAATATGTATATCCATTGAAATTGATATATATAACAATATATATATATATATATATATATATATATATCAGTGTGAATATAACAATATATATATATCTGTAGAAACTGATGTGTTGTGTTATGTCTAGAGAATGTATATATTATGACATACAGTTATGGATATAGTGACATGATTTGATTAATTTGTGTATATAAACATGACAATTAGTATGATAGTCATGTGCCGAAGGTGGCAAGTTCATATAACCTTCACATTTACATGTTTCACAAAGCCACAAATAAATTCTGGTTTTGTTTTAAAATAAAATCCTCAATTTAAAATATCTAAGTGGGTGAGGAAATTCATTAAGTATTGACCTTAGTACCTTCTCCCTATTAGACAAATTGGATTGTAAGTATATTTAGAACAAATTACCATATTATAATTCTCTGTGTTGTTTAAATGAATAACTTTTCCATCTGAATATTAATTTAAGAATCAATTGGTCTAGAATTAAGTGATGATTTACACATAACTATGAATAATAATATCCTATCTATGTGAGTCATTACTATTATTTATAGGATCAAAGATAAGTCATCAGTTTAATATTGTTTGGCACATTCTACTACCTAGATAATAAGATTAACATGAATTAGGCTATTTGAGCAATTAATGAATAGTAGATGTCTTCTCATCAAGGCATACCAGTCACATAATATCAAATTGATGTTGAATTCATTCAAAAATTTGTAGAGAGAATTAATTCTTATGATAGAATTCAACCATGATTTTTTTTATAACACATAAAGGTTTTACAAATACAACTAAGGTTCACCAATTTGGGTAGACCCACTGAATCCTATGAACTCTTTGGTTCTATGCACAAAATACACATAAAACCACAACAAAAGATGTATCGCAAGAGATATGGCTAAAGTAAGAAATTGAAAATTTAAACATAAGTAAAAATAACTCTAAGGAGCCACTTTACAAATATCATCCTTTGCGTCACTTATATGCAATCATCCGTCCAGTTATTCTCAACCTATCTCATACCTAAAATACAAAAATATAACAAAAATCCAAAGTAAATTATGAAGAGGATATCCCGAGTTCTTGTCCCTTCTCCAACTCATGGCTCCCATATAGTTATCTAGATGCTGCTGACATGTAACCAGCTCATAGATACTACCTATGATATGATAGGCTAATCTCAAATAAATATTTGGGAATGTGACTAATTCTTCTAAAAAAAAGCCATGAGTGATCTAATGAATATTACTATGGTCAAAAATATCCCAGCAAGGGATCATGTTCTGAAAATAATTGATTTTATGAATGAACTATAGATCCATTGAGCTAAGATTGATTTTGGATTCTCAAATTGATATTATTCTTTAGTCACTATCAAATTCTTATAAGTAATTTTGCCTAAACTATAATATAATAAATATGATTGGACACTGGTACAATTACTTAAAGAATTGATATTTTCTAAAAGTATTACCAAGAAACCACCAGAAGTGTTTATGGATGAAAAGATTTCTTCTAAAGTAAATGGTAAGAAGAGATAGAAATTTTAGAATTATGCTCATATTTCATAGATATCTCCTAAGTCTCAAGCAAGATTAAAAAAGCAAGAGGGAAAATATTTTTATTACAAATAAACATGATAGTATTCGGTTTATCTTAATAAGGTGAACAATCAAGGTAAATTTCAAATGGTTGAAACATTTTTAGTTGTGGTATTTATGGATACATGGTGTGTAGATACAAACATCACTAATCATATTTTCAATTCTTTAAAGTTTTTCTAGGAAACCAAATAGTTATATAATGTCCAAATCGATCTTCATGTAGGAAATACTACAAAGGTAGTGGTTGTTGTAGTGGAATATTACTTGCTTTAGTTTGTGAGAGATACTATTTTAGATTTAAAAGATTGTCTTTATGTTCTTTTAATTATAAGAAACTTAATTTCTCTTTATAGTTTGATTAAGGATGAATTTTTCTTTTTATTTAATGATTTTATCATAATTTACTTGAATAAAAAGTTTATTTATTCTAGTACATTAAAAGATAAATTTTATATTATTAATACTATCTATAATCTATTATAATGGTATGAGTCGAATAATATCAATACCTTACCATATAAAAAAATATTATTTTGATATGAATCATACCTATCTTTGATACTTATGTTTAGGTCATATAAATTTAAAATGGATTTGATACTAGTTAAAAATGGATCTTTTGGTTTGTTGAAGGTGGAAACACGTCAAACATGTGAATCCTACTTATAAGGAAAAATGACCAAGCAACCATTTGTGGTTAAGGGCTATAAAGCCAAAGAGGTAGTTTTGAATACTTTATCATATTTATTAATAATTATTTAAGATATAGGTATATTTATTTGATAAGTCATATGTCCAATACTATGATCTAATCATGATAGCAAGTATCTCTTAGAAGAATTTAGGGACTACTTATTGGATCATGGAATTAGATCCCACTTGTCTTCATCTGGCATTTTGCAACATAAAAGTATGACTAAAAGAAGAAATAAGACTCTTTTGGACTTGATAATATTGATGATAAGTTATTCGGATATGTTTGATTCCTTCTAGGGATATGCTTTAGAAATAATAGCTTTTCTTTTGAACTTAGTTCTATTGAAGTATGTAATTGCTACCCTAATTAAATAGTAGATTGGACGTAAGCCTAATCTCAAACAACTCATTTGTGAGGTTACCTAGCACATGTATTGAAAGGAAAAATTGATAAATTAAAACTAAGAATAGAAGTTTGTTTCTTCATGGCATATTCTAGAGGAACTAAATGTAGTTTGTTTTGTAGTCCAAAAGATCAGAAAGATATTTTTAACATCAATGTCTAATTCCTAGAACAAAACTTTATAATAAATCATAAATATAGAAGTATGATTATTAATGAAGTATTGATAGGAGATAAAATAGTCCAAACTCCTTCAATATTAGTAATACAAGAAGAAATAATGTAAGGTAATATTTTGATACTTCATTGCCTCATCATAATGGGAGAATTATTGATGAAAGTGTTGATACTAAATCTTATGAACCTATCATTGAAATTCCAATTATGCAACTAAATAATAATGACCATAATAGTTCACAAGGATTAATTTCTACATAATGCATCACTAAAAGTATACAACCAAGATAAGCATCTCATTACTATGGGATAGTTATTCATCAACCTACATAGTATACACTCTTGGGAGAGTCTTATGATAGAATCTCTAATGAGGTAGATACTAATACCATAAGCTCTCATGAAGCACTTAACGATAAAGATGCAAAATATTAATAAAAGGCTATAAAATTAGAGAAGTAGTCAATGCACTTCAATCATGTCCGGGATCTTATGGAATCACATAAAGGAAACCCATCAAGTGCAAGTATAAGATAAAGAGAGGAACAAATGGAAACATTGAGATTTATAAGTCTAGGCTTATTATAAAAAGTTTTATTCAAAAAGAATGAATCAATTATGAGAAAATCTTTTTGCTGGTAACAATGCTAAAGTCAATACAGATTCTGTTATCTATTACAACTCATTATAATTATGAAATATGGAGAGTGGATGGAGAAAATTAATTTTTTAAATGGATATCATGAAGAATACTTGTATATGATTCAACCCAATGGTTTCATATAAAAGAGTCAAGAGCACATATTTTGTAAATTAAAGAAGTATATTTATGGACTAAAATAAGCATCGTGATATTGGAATACTCATTTTAATTCAAGTCATTAAGTCTTATAGCTTTGATCAATATCAGGATGAGTATTGTGTATATATAAAGTATGTAGTAGCATGGTAACATTATTGGTATTGTATGTTGATGATATATTACTTATTGATAATAATATGAGATTGTCATCTTTGGTTAAGGTTTGGTTGACTGGTCAATTCGATATGCCAAACTTAGGAGATGCTCTTTTGAAATCACAAGCAAAAATTATTGGACTTGTCTCAAATTATTTATATTGATCAAATACTGACTTATTTTAGTATATAAGATTGCAAGAAATATTTTTCTCATTTCAGACATAGAATCATTCTATCAAAAGATCAATATCCCAAAACATGTGAGATAGAGAAAATGAAGATAGTTTCTTATGCATCAATAGTAGGAAGTTTGATGTATGCAATATTTTGTATTATGCCAAATATTTATTTTTCTATAGGCATGGTCTATAGATTTCAACCTAACCTATAAAAAGAACATTGAACAACATTAAAATATATAATCAAGTATCTGTAAAGGACTGGAGATTATATGTTGGTATACCAAATAGATAATTTTATACCTATTGGGTATATATAATTGGATTTCTAATTAGATAAAGATTTGAGAAAGTCTACCGTAGGTTATGTGTTTATCTCGAGAAGTAGAGTCATTAGTTGGAGGAGTATCAAGTCTTGTATTATTGATTTAATGATGGAGTCCAAGTATGTGGCAGTGTTAGAGGTAGTCAAGGATGTTGTATTATTGTGCAAATGCCTATTATACTTTTTTGTGATAATAGTTGAGTAATTACTAACTAGAATGAACTTTGAACCCACAAGAAGAAAAAATACATCATGCATAAATATCATCTCATAAGAGATAATGTAAAAAGAGGTCATGTATTAGTGACAAATGTAACATTGATAGAAAACTTTTTACGAAGAGTCTTCTAGCTAAAACTTTTGATAGACATGTAGAAGGAATGAGAGTTAGACAATGGGCATCATGACTTTAAGTCTCAGTGGGAGATTGTTAGAACTATTTTATTCTAAACGCCATTTTTAATCATTTTTTTAATTGGTTCGTATCATTTTCTTTTTTTAATGAATAAGTTTGCAATGAGCTGAATTTGTAAAAATGCATATGTCCTTTATTTTAAATAGTAGATAATTTGATTCGCAGGGTTCAACTTACACATATAAAATTGAATTATCAGTTCTTGTGGAATATAAGTTTTTTCTTTACAATCTAAATAGAATTGGCCAATTCATCAGTAAGATTATAACACAAGATTTGAGTAGGCCTATTTTGACTATTGAGAATTGTGAAATTCTAACTTATTATACTAGCACACTTGTGTGTATTGAATGGAAGCACTGCGATATGATTATTTTGTACTAACATGTAAAAAAATATATCATTTTATTATAAATATTATTACTTTTATTCTTGAAATAATTAATATTCATATGCACTTATTAATAGTTCTTTTGATTCATACAGAATAGATCTAGAAATAGATTTATGAACTCTATAAATTAGATAACGTTATCAATATATATTAAATGTTGATTACTGATGGAATTCATTATATATTAAAAAAATTGATGATTCCCCTTTGAAAAAGCTTATAAGTTTAATATTATCAAAATTAAAGTGTTAAATGGGCTATGTCGTGCCAGTATGTCCCATTTTTGCTAGGCACAACCATGCCAAAATGACATGGTAAGGCACGATATAGAATTCATCAAGCTAACCTAGCACAATGCGGTGGCATGACCATGTCGGACTTTGTTGAACAGTGCATGTGCAAACAATTGTGTGAAAACACAATGGACGGTTGGCTTATATGGACAGTCAATTACAATCGGTCACATAAGCAACAATCGGCTTGCATGGTTGAATTTTTTGAAAATTATTAGACCACCCCATTTGGTGATCACTCGAGTCGGTGGACCATGCAATCGGGTCAGACACATGGGTCGTGCCTAGCCTGGCATGAGGCATGGCTCATGCTGGCCCAACATGGCAAAAATCTTGTCATAGGGCAACATGGCCCAGCATGAGGCATGGTTTTGAACTGTGTCATGTCGGGCTAGGCACAGGCTGAACTAGGTCATGTTGTCGGCCGTGCCCAGGGTGCCTGGCCTATTTGACACCTTTAGTCAATCCCCTGTAGGTAGATTTTGATCCAATATTTCAAATTGATTAAGTAGAAAGTCTCAAAAAAATAATTAGATATTTATTGAATTGAATTGTCAATAATGAAATCTAATCAAAGAATATATATAATCTTAACATGAGTAATTTAATTAGTATTAAATAATAAAAGATTCAAATTATTTTAAATAAGCGAGTGAGTGCAATTATAATTCTATAGTAGTATGAATTATAACTAATATAAATTATAGACTAATATAATTTATATTGAGAGCTCAAAATCATATT
This sequence comes from Sapria himalayana, assembly GCA_029783825.1. Lineage (NCBI taxonomy): Eukaryota > Viridiplantae > Streptophyta > Magnoliopsida > Malpighiales > Rafflesiaceae > Sapria > Sapria himalayana. The sequence goes on along the minus strand of JAREIK010002107.1, from coordinate 4,638,303 downwards.
TAAGTCATGGTCTTTCTATAGTCTAATCTAGTGCCATAAGAAATTAATCTTGATTATATATATATATATATATAGGTGATTAGAAGCAATGCCTTTTTTTTTAATTTTCATATGTGTTCAATGAATCAGATATTATGATTCCATTTTGATGCTGTTCAATTATAACTATACTTTTCTTGATTGATATTATATGGTTTTGATAATTTTAAATGATAGTTGATCCTTTCAATTAATTTAAATGTTAATGCTAATCAAATAAGCTTGATGCATTTTATTAATATTTGGTGATTCTTGATATTTTTAAATATTTTTTTATGTTTTTTATATTTTTTGAAGCTATTCTATATTTTTTGATGACACTTAGATTTTTTTTTATGTTTTTTGTTGGATCTGCTCAAGATGGGAAAACTGATTCATATCAATTCAAGTAGGTTTGAATCAATTTAAATTAATCCGAATTCATTTTATTTAATTATTTGTTACAGCTTATGTTTTTATTTTGAATTTAGTTACTACTTGTTTTGATGACTTTTTTATTTTTACAGGGATGGAACAAATACAAATGCATACATGGAAAATATGCTTATAGTTATGTGTGAAAAAGAAAGGAAGGACATGCTCATGTGGTGATGTGTGACTTAAAAAAAAAGTGATAATCAAAGGAGTGCGAGGTTGCTCAATCATTCCTTCATGATTGTTCATTTATTAGAAGAGGGTATGGGTTTTAATATGTGCATTATTATGCTTATTTCTCTCAATTATAACACAATGAGTATGATGGAGTTAGAGTGTTTTCCTCAACATTATTTACATTCGATTGTGTTCTTGTTACTGTTGATTAGTATTGTTGTTGTATATTAACATCTATTACTATTGTGTGTTCGACCTTCTTGTTGTTGCATGGGTTGAAAATCAAATTCTATTGCTATGATATACTTTTATTGCTACCATGTTAATCTATTGTTGCTCTCATGTTAACCCATTGTTGCTCTTGTCTTAACCCATTGTTCCTCTTGTGTTAACCCATTGTTGATGTATTTTTACTACAACTAAATGTTAGTCCCTATTGCTACGTGGATTGGAATGTTGTTGCAAGATTTTTGTTGGTGTTACCACATTTTCTATTGCAATTGCATTATTGCAATGGTAATTCTATTATGTTTCATTTTTTGTTGTTTCCACAGGTTTCTACTTCGTTGTGTTTTCAATTATAAAATCCAATACTTATAAAATTAATTGGAAATGTGTTTTTCTCTATTTTACAATCATTTGAAATACACAATGTTGAAGACTTATATTCACACAGTCACATCATAGGCGACACTCAAATAAGGTTCTAAATTGTGCTCTAGATTATTTCTCCATGAATTTTATATTCTAGAAGTTTTATAATTTTGGTGCATAATATATATGTGTGGATTTTTGTGTATTTATGTACTATGTGAGTGTGAATAAGTCATTATATGTTAATAGTGTATTTCTTTTATTGTATTAATTTTTCGGGATATAGTTGGATTGAATTTTATGGAAGTGTTTGGTCAAATTTCTATTCCACAGTATTTGGTTACATTTAATTTAATTTTTGGTAACCATTTAAAAACTAATTTAAGGTGTCTAACATGAAGGTTGTTAAAATAATGGACATAAAAAATCATTTCTTTTGTGCCCAAGAAAACTATTCTAAACAAAGTGGTATCAAAGTATTAAATATCAAAATATTGGTATCAAAGTTTCATGACTAATTTCTTGAGTTTATTTGGTTTATGAATATCTAGTTGAGTTTAAATTATTAGTATCATGAATGAATTAGCACTCATTGAAATTTAAATTAAATCTAATCAATTACTCTATCTAAAAAAATTAGGATATGAGACTTTCTAACCGTTAAGTTGTTGTATGACTTATTTATAAGTATGTCAAAACTTGAGAATATGAGTAATCAAGAATAGAAAGCTTTGCAATTTAGAGCCACTTTGACTATTTGGAAGTGAATTTATATGGATACTTATCACTATGCCCCCTAGGATATAAGAGCAGATAAATTATGATAAAAAATAGAATTTATATATGAAAATAAAATATTAAATAAAAAAAATTAACTATTAGCTATCTAGTAAATTTGAAATTTAAGAATAAGATTCAAATATCAACACACATAAATATCTTTCATGGGTTGATACATTAGTTAGTATCTATGAGGATATTCTAGAAATTGAATTACTTGTCGCTATATTCTTTAGTTTACTTGTAAAAAACTGAGATAACTTTGTGATATCATTGAGCATACACATAGTTATTATTACATGTCATATCCCTTGTGGTGTCTTATACATACACATGGTAACCAAAAACTTATTGTGTGAAGTAATGAGGAGAATAAAAAATAAAGATATTAAGTCCTTGTTTTTGAGATGCTAGGAGCATGACTATGCATGCATAGAGAGATGAAAGGATTCATATTTGCATGGATAAGTTGAAAAATAACAAGATATTGAAGTGTTATTATTACAATAAGATATGATATGTCAAGAAATACTATTATTCCTCAAAGTGGCTCTATAATATCATACATGAGATAGACTCAAAAGAGAGATAAATACTATTGTAATGGAAGGTGATGTCATATTGATTAGAAATGATAATTCCCCTAACATAGTGAATTAGGAATTCATGATGGTTAATGACTGATTGATTCAATAATATTTTTCACATCACCTCTCATTGTCACTACTTTTCTACATACAAACATAGTAATTATGATATAATCAAGATGTGCAATAAAAATACCTCTAGGATTATTACCATATGAGATATTTATTCATAGATATAGACTATACATCAAATAGTACTAAAAGATGTCCGTAATGTTCCAAAAAGTTGTTTGAACTTGATGTCCATAGGCATGCTGGAAGATTTAAGATATGTGAGTCATTTTGTTGGTGACCATTGATAACTAGTCAATGGCTCTTTATTATTGCAAAGGGTAGGAATGAGAACATATTTTTGTCATTGAGATAAGAGTGTATCGAGATCAAATAAATATTATATATATAGAATAGACATTATTAGTATATAACATAACATTTTGGTTATGCATGTGAGAATGAGATTTGGCTATTTGCCTGGATGAAGATCTTACCTTTTGATAAGTGAACTCTTGATGAGTATATAAATTGTATGATTAGAAAAAAATATATATTCTAATTATTTTTTAGAATATTAGAATAACAAATATTCAAATATTCTCAATGTTATATATTCTAATTTCTATTATATGTAGAGGCCACTTTATAGAGTTCTTTATTTCATTATTTTTATTGATGATCACTCAAGAATAGTATGAGGCACTACCCATAAGACTATTGACTATTTAGGATTTTAAAGATTTTCACAACATAATTGAGATAGAAACAAGTAGAAAGTTGATCTATATATGTTTCGATAATGGAAAAAAAATATATGTGGATTAGTTTGAAAGCTATTGCACATTTCAAAGGATTAGACTTGAGTGGTCGACATCCAAGATATCTTTGTAAATGACATGGATGTCAATATGAACTAGACTATGACTGATGGATACTTTCTCATACACACTTCCTAAGGATTTTTGTGGAGAAACTATCTATAAAAATAATAATTTAATCAATATGTGTCTTATCTAAGCTGAAAATATTTTCCAGGCCTCACTATTTATTCTTTAGATACCATGAATATCTATTAGTTATCAATCTTGGAGAGCCTGAGCCCTGAGTTACCTGAAAAAGTCATAAATTTTGAGCATTAAGAAGAACGACTTGATGCTAAACAAGAAAAACTTGGATTCTTACAAATTAACCAAACTTATGATATGGTTCCCTTATCTAAAGAAAAGTAAGCATTGAAATACGTGGATTTTCTGATTAATACTCAATGATCATGATTCTTAAATAAAATGCAAAACTTTGTTATTCATTAAAGGTTTTAGACATAAATGGGCATTGACTTTGAAGATAATTTCTTTTCCATAAATATGTAATCTATTCAAGTTATGCCAAGTCTCTCAGCTAGTTTGGATTTAGAAATCAATAACTAGAGGTGAAGAAAATATTCATCATAATGACTTTCACAAGACAAATTACATAGTGTATTCAAAGGGATTTTAGGTGAAAGGAAAGAAATGTCTCATATGCAAATTTTTAAAAAAGTTCATATAAGCTTAACCAAGTTATGTGATTACTAGCTTTTACTTTTATAATATGTTGATTATATACTGATCATCGACCCAAATATAGTGCATATTGATAAGTTGAAAGACAATGCAAATTATGTAGATTATATGGATCAACATTATCCAATATATGTCTTCAAAGAAAATCAGTTATCTTAAAAATGTTATATGGAGAGAATTCTTTAGAAATTTTTTATGAAAAAGGCTAAGCCATCTCAATTAGCTTATCCTTAAACTTGACATCAAGCATTATCCTAAGATGGATGAGAAAAGTGAACAGATGAATTATGTCCTTTATGGATTAGCTATCGACAATATTATGTGTATTATGGTATGTACATGATCAGATATAATTCATGCCATTGGTATCAATAGTCATTTTATTTTAGACTCGAGTATATATCACTAAGAAATAGTGAAATCTATCTTAAGGTTTCTTCAAGGTACTCATATATTTCTATGTCTTGATTAATGAAAGTTTTTTCTTCTTAGATATAATGATTTTGATATTATTGATAATCTTGATTCTAGAAGATTTACCATGAGTATTTAATAATATTTGGAGTAAAAGCTATATCCTAATAATCTAATATTATCTACTGATATATATCTACTGAAATATTTGGAGTGAAAACTATAAAAGTATATAATATTATCTAATATTGGTCTTGATATCATTGTAACTACTGAAGCCGCAAATAAATTCTCTATATCTATTGTTGATTACATGTCAACCCATTGATGTTACATATTTTCATTGATGTTGCATGTTGATTTTTCTTTTTATGTGAATTGGATTTTTGCTACATTTTCTACTATAATTATCTTGATGCAGGGGAAATTCTATTATGTTGTATTTTGTTGTTGTTGTTGTTGTCGTCATAAGTTTCTATTTTTACGCATATTTTGTTGCCAATTATAATACTTTGAAAATTCAAAGAAAGTATTTCTATTCTCTATTTTATACTCATTTAGAAAACTCCATGATAAAGAATAATATTCACATGTTTGTGGCATAATCCATCCTCAAATCAAGTTTGACATTATGCTTCAGATCATCTTTCCATGAACTTGATATTTTGTAAATTTAATAATTTTTGTATGTGGTATATATGTGAACTTTTTTTTCACTTGTGTACTATATGAGCATGAATGAATATTTGCCAATGTTTGAAGTGTATCTCATTTCATTGTATTGTAATTTTTGAACATCATTGAATTGATTTTTATGGAAGTATTTGGTTGAATTTACATTCTTCAGTATCTAGTTATATTTTAATTTAATTTTTGGAAAACATTTAAAAATTAAATTAAAAGATTTAAAATAAAAAAAAATGTAAATAATGGTCATATAAAATCACTTTACCAACAGCTTGATAGTATGATTGGTGAGATAGAAGAACTCCTCCATGGAGGTCGTGAGTTTGATTCCCTGAGCTATTAAAATCCAATAGAATGGGGAATCATGCCTTCTAAAATACACGTAGTTTCCTTTGGGGCCCATTAGGTCTAAGGGTCCCACTTGGTTAAAAAAATAATCTTTCTCTGTCCAAGGAAATAGTGTCCAATATTTTTGACTTCGATATCAATGATAAATCATAAATATTTCAATAATATTTAATAATTTTTAAATTTTTTATTTGATAATACTCATTGGAATTTTGTTAGATGGGCATCAAAATAGTTTCATATTATTTTAATACGTCTTATTGATATTATTTTTCAATCATTTTCAATGCATTATTTATCATTTTAATTATATGAAGAATTTTGCTTGATGAAAATCATATGTTGTGTTGCAAGTGTATGCATAAGATTAATCAATGGTTTGAAACTATCTAAATTATAAGAGATTTGTATAGATATTAAAATAGCATCACTAACTTAATGATTTTCTCAAAAGTACGATTATGCATAAAGACTTCATTCTCTATACATATCATCAAGATTCTATTAATAAATCATCATATGAGTTGGATACTCAATAACCTTTTCTCAAACATTCATAATTTTCAAAAAATGGTGTAACTTTTATATGTTATGAGCTATAATAATTGACTCGTATAATATTTATTTGCTCATAAAAATGCTTCATTCTCTAATACTTATCGACAAGATTCTATTAAAGGAAAAATGGTCAAATGAGCTGGATACTCTATCAATTTCTCAAACATTTATATTTATCAAAAAACAGTGTAACTTCTATGTATTATGAGCTAGAATAATCGGCTCATATACTTTTTATTGGCAGCTAAACATGGCCTTAATATACAAATCAAAAATTGAATTAGAATGCAATTACCTCAATGATATAATTTTGTTAAATTTCTTTGGATGGAAAGCATTCATGTCTGCATCTTTTCTTATTCATGAAAAACCTATATAATAGAAACTTATATTAATTAAACTTCATGTCTGCATCCAACTCTATTTTTATTATAGCCTCTTATGGTACAATTGATAATCTCATTGTCACGTCCAATACTCGAAGGTGACAAATTCACATTCAACTTTATAGAATGCAAAATGTTAGGTAAAACATGAAATAATTCTTCCTTATGGCTTAGGAGTCTTAACAAATATGATATCATATAGGTCCTCTAGAGATAACTACTCAAGATGCCCATGGTGGGTAAAACTTATAGTTGTATTCTAACCAAAGAGGGAGAAAGATGGGTTGTAACCATATCAAGTTTCTTGTGGGAAATATCTGGTACCTTCTCTTAGTTTAATCGATCTAGAACATTTAGTATCTATTAGTTGTATTAGGAATGTGATGATAGGAGATAGTCCCTTGCTATTATCTAAAAGAAAGAAAAAAGAGACAGAGAGAGATAAAGAGATAGAGATGGTAATTAAGAGGGGGGGGGGGGGGGTGGGGGGGTGGAGAGAGAGAGAGAGAGAGAGAGAGAGAGGGAGGGAGGGAGGGGGGAGGGAAAGTGAGAGAGAGAGGGGGGGAAGGAAAGTGAGAAACAGAGAGAGGGGGAGGGAAAGTGAGAGACATAGAGGGGGAGGGAAAGTGAGAGACAAATAGAGAGGTAGCGAAAGTGAGAGAGAGAGATAGAGGGAGGGAAAGTGAGAGAGAGAGAGAGAGAGAGAGCCAAAGCAAGAGACATAGAGAGTGGTAAAGCAAGATGGGGGGGGGAGTGAAAGAGAGGGAAAGAGAGAGAAGAGAGAGAGGGAGTGAAAGAGAGAGAGAGAGAGAGAGAGAGAGAGCCAAAGCAAGAGACATAGAGAGTGGTAAAGCAAGATGGGGGGGGGAGTGAGAGAGAGGGAAAGAGAGAGAAAAGAGAGAGGGAGAGAAAGAGAGAGAGAGAGAGAGAGAGAGAGAGAGAGAGAGAGAGAGATTGTTATGCTTGAAAAATGAGTCATCCTTGAATTGCCTGAAAAATGAGTATTATTTTAAAATTATAAAAAAAAAACAAATCAAAATAAATAAAAGAGATTGTTATGCTTGAAAAATGAGTCATCCTTGAATTGCTTCAAAACTGAACATGTTTTGCGACAACACATCAAACCAAGCCAATGAACACAACGACATCATCATTTGATTTAGAATTAAAAAAAAGAAATGTGTTTTAGAATAAAATGTTTGAATCCTTATCTCAAAATATTCAATTTTTATAGTGTTTCACAACACATATAAAATAGATAACACGCAATAAAAAAAGAAATTTATATTTAGGTACAATAGTGTGAAAATATTTATAAAAAAGAAACTGAAATTTTAATATTAAAAAATATGTGCACTAAACAAAAAATATTTAAGTTTAGTGCACTATAAATCATAAACCGAAACTACTACTGAATTTCAAAATTGGCTTTCTAAAAAATTTCAAAAACTTATATATATATATTAATATATAGTGTGTGTGTGTGTACATATATGTATATATATATATATATAATATGTGTTTATAATATAAATCTATACATACATATATATATATGTATGTATATAACTATAATTATATAAATAAACATTTTCAAAAACTTATGTATATAAATCTATATATTGGTTTATACATAGTCTTATATGTGTGTGTGTGTGTGTGTGTGTATATATATATATGTCTATATAGACACACACACACATACTCACATTTATATATATAAAGATTAGAAAAAATAGAATTGTATCACACATAGAGAGACATCCCAATCCCAAAATCAGGCTATGGTTCCATCCAAATTCCAAACCTTACAAAAGATTTTTTTTCAGAAAAACCTTTTGTAAGGTTATTGAGAAAACCTAACAACATGGGTAGGGGAAACAACCACCCTTAAGCATGAATCAGATATCCTTTTTGCTTGTATATGAGGGTGTGCTGAGGTTGGTATTATGTATTTGTGTGATATTCATGTTGATGATGTCTAGTGTTTATGTGGTATTCATGCTTAGGACATGTGTTCATGTCGAGGATGTCCAAGTATTTGTGTAGTGCTCTACTACTCAAGATTGTACTTAAAACACAAACAAGACACTCATGTATTTCGATTCCAATTTACTTATTAAGTTTTTGCTTGTAATTATTGTAATTCAAACTATTAATTGGTTGTGAATGTTGTTTGTATTTGAATGTGTTCTATGTGTGTGTGTGTGTGTGTGTGTGTGTATAACTCAAAATGATTTGGAATCGACTGTGTACATTGGTAAAATTTTAAAAAGTTAAAAATTAAGCAATTGAAATTGCAAAGAAAAATTAATTATCCTAATTATTTGACCGATAATTTATTGCGAGACCAATTTTGGGTTTCAGGCTCTGTCTCAATCGAATTTGAACACTAACAATCTGCATGTTTTATTTTTCACTTAATGTTATTTCTGGTTTTTTTTTTTGCAATTTTGGTATATGGAACTTGATGGACCAAGAACATGAGATAATTTCTCTTTTATTCTTATTTCTCACTTTTTGAACTTTTCTTGGATTGGATTTTTTTTCTCTCTACCCTATTGGTGAATGCTAGTTTGAACTTTGAAGTTTCTATTTTATTTATATATATTTACAACTACATTTTGTGTGTGTAGTTTATATATCTGTGCTACTATTTTGTGAATCATGAAGTGTGAATGTTGCATATCTTTTTTTTCTATTTCAAGTGTAGCTGTGTATAAGGTCTTGCTAGAAATTGTAAGCTGTGTGTGTCTATGGTCTTGCTGGAAATTTAAAGTTGTGTGTATGTTGTGCTGTGCATGGCTGATATGTAGCTAGGTAGGGGTGTTATTGATATTGTAATGCCCCCAAGGCCTTAGATTTATGTATTTGTCCTGAATTTGTGGTTTCTATGGTTTTATATTCTAAAAAAATATTTTTTTGTTCATAATAATATTTTTGGTCATTGTCAGTTTTACAGATATCCAATACATATGAATAAGTCTTTAATACATATTATTCATGTTAACAGTGTTGTATATTGAACTAAGGATATTTTTAGTGCATTGAATTTTTAGTATTTTAATTTGTTGTAATTTCTAAACTTTCAAAGTTTTATTTTAATTAATGTTTCTATTGCATAACCAAAAAAAGAATATTTTCGACATTTGCGGTTTTGAAATAACCACAATTTGACTAAGGAACTAGTATCAGAGTATGGCTCTTGTTAATACACAAAAAGTGATATATGAACTTCCTTTGAGGAGATTCTTCATTGATATCAAGATGGTATATAGTTTATTCACTATCATTTTATTGATATATAATTATTATGATACCAATATAATAATATCAGATGTGCTTTGAGATTTTTTTTATTTGTATTCTTTACTCATAGTTATTATTGATTTTTGTTATCATGAATAATTACACTGTAATAATAAAGTTAACATACACTAATTATTTTATTTAGAAAAATAGAATGCATGACTATCTTGTAATCAAACAATTATAGAACTCATTGAGGATAAAGACAAAACCAAACACTATAGTTGCCCCTACTATTTGGTAATTGATGAGTAGTGCGACTTATCAACATGTGTGCTGATAAAAATGAGAGTAGATAAATTATGATAAAAGTTAAAGTCTATGTTTGAAAAGAACACATTTAGAAATAAAATATTGATCAATAAACATTTAGTTAACCTGATGTTCAAAAATAATAGTTTAATATTAACACACATTAACATCTTTCAAGAGCTGATAAATCAACTTGTATCCATGTAGGTACTCTTGGAAGATGAGCTACTAGCTTCTCTAATCTTGAGCTCACTAGTTGATAGTTGAGATAACTTTATAATTTTACTGAACATGTTACTAATTGGAGGTATTGTGCCAATGAATGTTCTCTCAAAAAATCTACTATTAGAAAAAGTAAAGAGAAATTAGAAGGGATGAACTTCTCATGATATTTATATTTATGAGAATCCTGGTATGAGCACCATGAGGCACACACATTGATAAAATAACTTATTATGCCTAAGAAAAATCATAAAGTAGAAAAATAGTCAAGTAATATCATTGTATCAAGATAGGACATATGAAAAAACTGATATTCTTTGAAAAGATAGTAGTAACAATGCACAAGAGGAGATAAACTTGTGGGAGAGGCTATCATCACATTGGAAGGTGGCTTGATTCTAGTTACCAATGATAATTTTACTAATCTAATATTTTAGAGGGTGGTTTCCTTATTTACTCATGAAAGTTATTTCATATCATCTTGCATATTGATTTCTTTATTGTGTATATATTTGGTGATTATGACATAGTAAAGATAGAAAATTGTAGAATATCATAGATTTGAGCATGTGAGACATTTGCTTGTATATACAGACAAAATATCAGCTAATATTAAATGATGTTTGATATATATCGTTCATGCATGTGAACATGATGTCCATAAGCATACTAGATGATATGTGATACATAATCATTTTATTGATGGCCAGTGAAAATAGGCAAGAGGAACATTTGTCATTTTAAGGGGTAAGAAAGAGAGTACATTATATGTCATTCATACAAAAGTAATTAGAGATCAGATAAATATTATTCATCAAAAGAATAATATTTATCTCTGACATATGTGACTTATTACGTAAGTGAGAAGGACCTTCAACTTCTAACTAGAAGAAATATTCTACCATTTGAATATATATTTTCTTTTGATAATTGTATGAACTGTATGGTTGGAAAAGCCATAGAACAATTTTTTTCACTCCCTTTAAACCATAGAAAAGATTGAATATTCTCTATCTTATTCACTCTAATATCTCCTCCATGCATATCAGAGTACTCAATAGAGCTCTTTACTTTGTCGCATTCATTGATAACAATTCTAGGAAACTATGAGCTTATACACTAAAAACTAAAGACCATATTTTCCCATCTTTAATGATTTATAAACTAGAGTTGAGACTGAAAGAGATACTGATATTAAATTGATCTCCATGCATTCTAATAATATAGGAAAATAACAAGGTTAGTTTGATAGCTACTATGTATCCCATGTTATTAGACATGAAAAGATATTAACCAAAATATATCAATTAGAAGATATCGGTGAAAGGATGAACTGAACTATGGAAGAGAGAGTTCAGTACATAGTTTTTCATGCTCATCTTCCTAAAGAATTGTGGGGAGAAGCTATGCATATGGTTGTTGATATAATCAATATTTGTCTTGCCACCACTTTAGATAAATATGTTCTCAATAAAAATATGAAATAGAAAAAATATATCATATGATCACTTATGCGTATTCAACAATAGAGTCATTGTTCATATCCTAAAAGATAAATGATTAAAAGTTAATAATATTGTATGTCTATGCATCTTCATTTGCTATGGACATGGACATAAGGAGTTCAAGTATAGATTGTGGCACCTAGTTTGAAGTAAAGATGTAATTTTTTGGAGGATCAATTATAAACAATAGTTATTTGAGCAGAGAGGAAAGTGATTCTATAGAGATTTCTATTTGTACTAATTTGATACTAGTTCCTTCTAGTAATAAGTCTGATCAAGAGGGATGAATTGAGCAGCCATCTGATGATTATGAGCTACAAGTTTCACATGATATTTCTAAGCTCTAGGATGCACCTATTGAGGAGGTATAAAATCATATTCTATCTGGAATTAGGTATGATCCAATTGTACATGATGATACATCATAATCTAAACTAAGAAAATCATCTAGGTCCCATCATGTATCCTCTAGATTCTATGATTACATATTACTCATGGATGTTAGTTAGCCTGAGATATTTTTTGAGGTCATTTCTCTCGAGAATAAACAAGAACAACTTCAGGCTATGGAGGAAAAGATAAAGTCTCTTCATCTTAGTCTACATGATGATCTATGTATACTCTAAAAAATAAATGACTCTTCGGACTAAAATTTAGAGATGATGATTCTCAATTGAAACAAAAAGCTTGGTTTGTAGTCAAAGTATTTAATCAAAAGAAAGAAATTGATTTTGATAAGATATTTTCTTTTGTAGTGAATATATCTTCTATTCGAGTCGTTCTAATTCTGACTGCTAGCTTGGATTTTTAAATTAATTAACTTGATGTGAAGACATCATTTCTTCATAGTGATCTTCACTAGACTCTCTACATGGATTATCTTGAGGGATCATTATAGAAGAGAAAGAATATTTTGTTTGCAAATTGAACAATAGCTTTTATTATCTTTAACAAGTTCCTAGGTAGTGGTACAAAAAATTTTATTCATTCATGAAGTTTCAAGACTTTTAGCATACTTCTTGTAATCACTATATATTTGTCAATCATCAGTTGGGTAATGATAAGCCTATATTTTTATTGTGTATTGTCAACATGCTGATCATTGATCATGATAGAGAATATATTAACAAGCTTATGATGGAGTTGAAGAATGATTTTTCTATGAAAAAATTAGGTTCAATCAGTATATTCTAGGGATGAGTACCATCTGGGACAGACCTTCTAAGCATATGTAGTTATGAAAGAAGTAAACTCGATTTCAACCCTCTTAGCCAAACATTCTAAGCTAAGCACCGAGACCGAATATCGTTCCAAAACTAATAAAGAAAGGAGAGAAGTAAGTCATGTTTTCTATAACCTACTTGTCATTAGTTTTGTGTATGTTATTGTATATGCTAGATTGGATATAGCACATGATATTAGTATCATTAATTATTTTCTCTTAAACTTGGGTAAATATTACAAGGCTGTAGTGAAATCTATCTTGAGGTACGTACAATAGACTTATCAGCTATCATTTTACCTGGGAGGGTCAAAACTCATACTTTTAAGATACATAAATTTCAATATGAATGGTGATTAGGATTTACATATATTTTATTCAATAATCTTTAGAGGAGAAACTGTATCCTAACAATTCAAGCTACATAAATGCATATAACTATCCAACATTGAGGTCAAGTTTATTACATTTACTGAAACATGCAAAGAAATATTATGGTTGAAAAAGTTTCTTGTAGACTTGGATAGTTGGTTGTGCAAAAGGATATATACACTATAAAATGTTACACTCTTAAGTGTTATACATCTCTTAAAAATATTCAACCTTTCACAATAGGTCGAAACACATTGATGTACAACATCATTTGATATGAGATATATTAAATGAAAAATTAGTTGTACTTGAAAAAATACATACAAACAAGTCACCAATATGGTTAATAACTCATTGTCATTAACTAAGTTTAATTTCTTCATGTCATGTGCTTGCATGTATCTCTCCACCTAGGGCGGAGAGAGAGAGAGAGCGCGCGCTGTATGGTATGTTTGAGTTGTAAAAACTGAGTTTTACTTGGATGTATTCCTTTTTTTTTATTTAATAGTAATATATAATTATTATTTCAAATCTACATGTTTTATTTTTTAGTTACTACCATTTCTCATTTTTTTTTTGCAGGTTGAAATATGGTGGACCAAGAATGTGGGATAATGTATTACATTCCCATTTTCTCAAGAGTCACACATAGTGATATGGTGCATCTTAAATGGGAGAGTACTCCAATTATTTTTATTAAATGAAATTCAAAAAAATAAAATAAAATAGGTGAAAAATGTTTGGACTTTCCTTCCCCTCTCTCCTCACGTGCTTTTTTGTAAACGCATTCTTCTTTAGTAAGAGAGTTATGTTTTTCAAATACAAAAGGGTATGTTTTTCTTGGTTAGTATTTTCTCCATCTCTTCTAATGTTGCATGATGGTTTAAAGTTTTTATTTTATTTATATATATTTGTAGTTGTGTTTTAATATTTTGTGGGTGCAAATTATAAATTTGTGTTGGTGTTTTGTGAATTATGAAGTACAATATATGCTTTATCCATTTTTTGTCCATTTTAGGTGCAATAGTAGGTAAAGTGTTGCTGAAAATTGTAATATGTGCATGTTGAATATTGCAAAATCTTGTTAAAATAGTTTTCTTGATAAAACTAAATCTTCCTGTTAATTATATATTGATAAATTTGTATTCCTAGAATCTTGTTTGCTAGTCTCAAGTCATTCATATCAAAATTACTAGTCAACTATGCCTTCAAGTCTTGGATTCAATATTTGTTGTGGCATGCTATCAATATGTTATCCAGTACAATAATAAAATGATGAAATTATTTCTATCCTCAAACCTATTGTAGTATATACAATGGCCTAGACTGTGTCTATTGTACCTAAGGTTGATGATGAAAAATCAAATCTATTATACCAACACCTCAATGTATGTTTTAGACATGTATTAATCATAAAATTTACTATCTAGACTATGTCTCTGATACCATTGGTATAAAAATAGAACTCATAATAATAATTTGAAAATATAAAAATTAATTTATAAAATAATAAAATAAATAATACAATAAAAAAATACAAACTAAAAGAAAATTGATATTAAAATATTTTTCAAATGTGGATAAACCTCATTTTATAAAATAAAAACTAGAAAATCAAATAAATTTATGATGTGAGCAAGGTGAGTTTCATCTACTCATTGCCGTTGCATAGCATTTTCAAAGTATTATATTTTAAGTATTTTGATTTATGATATTTTCTGAATTTTTAAGATTTTAATTTTAATTAAAGTTTTTGCGGTATAAACAAATAAAGAATTTTATAGAACCTTGTGGCTTTGATTTAATCACTTAACCACTACCACATGAATGTTTTAAAATGAAAGAGCAAGAACCGCATTGTTGATTTCACGCACTGGAAATTCCCAAAGACTAAACGATCCTCCATGGTCACATCGCACAATCAGACAAGACAATCAAGCCAAGTGTTGAAAATATTTTTCTTTTGCAGTTTTACTGTTTCATAATCACGATTTTGGAGTTCACGCTTCCGTTTCCAACAATAAGTTCAACTTTCACTGAGTGATTGCAGATTATTGGTGGTGGTGGTGGTCGTTATCGTGGCTTAGTAGCAACCCAATAAAAAAAAATGCATTCCCTAGTGGTTTGGCTAATCATTACCGAGTTGGAGGCATTAACAGCAGAAAACCCACAAACACGATAATTAACATCAAAACTCAAAATGAAGCACCATGGATGTCAACTTCCATAGCCCCGAGGGTGCTGCTTACTTGGAAAAGACAACCTCATAAATAGTCAAGTAGTTGCAGGCGATTAATTTTGTTTGCCTGCGCCTGCCCAACTTTTAAAAGTATTTCGTGACCAAGCTGCAGCATTCTCATGCTATCCATGATCATGGAAATCGGATTATTTTGCATCTTTCCACTCGGAGAATGTGTGCGTCCTAAAAAAGTTCTCGACCTAGAATAATATTGCGTAAAGTATTGGCGAGCTAGGGCAAATCAAACCTCTAGCAATCACAATTTGATAACAAAATAAGTTAGCGACAGCCTTGTCGATCACAAGTACAAATACTTAATCACGAGTACATGGTAGCAAAATGTTTCGTCTTTGGAAGCAATAAGTTGCATCGTCTCCTCGTATTTGATATGTTTTCTGTGCAGACATGGGCTCCATGCAAACACTGCAACATCGAAATGAAAGAACACAACAGGAGCACCAACAGGAACACGTGATTCCTCGTGCTTGCCTTATACAGCAATATTCCAGTTCTTCCAATAAACGGTAGAAGACCCACTCTTTGAAGCAAGCATGATTCATTCTGCTGCATGGTAGAATCGATCAACAGATCGATCGATTTGCCAAGATGAGGAGGTCGCCCAATTATGACGCGTCCCCCCATCTTCCAGCATGCACCAAAAGTTTTACTGCAGCATCATGTCGTCTTATCGTTTATCATTGATCCCTATCCCTCCGCCTCGGATTAGTTAAAACGGAAAATACAAATTTAGGACTGAGATTCCTCACGAACACTGGAGTTTGATTGCCGTCTATTTGGTTCATTCGAATCAATGGAACCAGAATGCCATGCCTAGCTAAACTTATGTTGCAAAGTAAAGTAACAAACTTTAATACTTTGTTGGGTGCACACTTATCCTGATAATTACTCTTCATTACATTACTCTCTGTGCGTGTTAATAAAAATATGGATAAAACGAATAAGTAAACACACTCAAACACTCACTTGATATAATAAAATTATCAAAATTTTAAAACAAGAACATAAAAAAAAACAAAATTTTGGAACTTTGTCCAAATATTTTCAATCATTATATAAAATTTTAAGAAACTAATATAAATATATATCTTTAGGGATTGATCAAAGATTTTTTTTTCCTTTTTGTATGAGATTTCAAAAAAAAAATAAAAATAAATGGCATATGTAACACTCCTAGGGTTGAAATGCAATTATAAAGATGAGAAGAGAAGACCCAACTTATTCCTTAATCTCTTTATTTTTTTTTATTTCAAAACTTGGATTTATATATTTAATTCGCTCTTTAAATATGATTTAATTTCAAATATATAATTATTCTTACACTTAACATCTTGAGTTTTATAATATTTCAAAACTTAATCATATGTTTAATTCATGTATTAAACATTATTTATTCTCATGTTTTCTAACAATCCAAAACTTAGAACATATGTTTAGTAAACATACTAAACATAGTTTAATCTCCAATCTTAACAAAAGTATAACTCTTGTTATACTTGATTTTTAACTAATAATTATATATAATAATAATAATAATAATAATAATAATAATAATAATTCTCTACATGGCTTTAAATAAACATCAACCCTTATACCCACCATAGTGAAAATGTATAAAAGAAAAATATTTTTCAAATATGAATTTTAACTTGGTTTAATTATCATAAAACTTTGTTGAAGTCACAAGTTGCTTGTAGCATTGAAATGGTTATTCCTTATAATGAAACTAATAATAAAACGCACTTCCACTAACAACACGAACAACTATTGTTTTTTTTTTTTTCTTAGCACTATTATGATGTGTACTAAAATTATTCATGAATTTTCTTGAGGTTATAATCTTTTCACATAAGTTCACATAGATAAAAATTGTCTATGTGAAATTCCTTAAGTTCACATAGATAAAAATTGTCTAACTTCCTTATTAGATTTAAAATTCTTTTCACACATTAACTAAATTTTATTTAAAACTTTAGACTTAACACTCCGTTAGTAACAACCTTCATTAATCATCATAGCTGAAACCTACACATTCGAATATTGCCACAATCAACTCATCAATAACTTATTTTTACCCATTGAATTTAAGACTAGTTATTTCTTAGGGTTAAGTTAGGTTATAATCTTTGAAATTTTTATTTAAAAAATTATAGTTATATACCTCTATATGTTCATGTTGTCCTTACTAAATCTCTTGTAAGAGATTTAATAAAAGGATTTACCAAGTTTTTACTTGATCTCACAAATGAGATTGAGATGATTTCATTTTGAATCAAGTATCTCACATGCTCATGTCTAATATATTTATGTGAAGACTTCCCATTGTACCCTCTATTGCACACACAAGCTAGAGTAAAGTGAGTGACATAATGTATCGACACTATGACATTCTCTTTCTAGAAAATGAAAAGGCTATCTTGAGATCCCTAAGACACTCAACTTATTTTCTCATCACATCTAAAATTACAAACTTTGTCTCCATGATTGATAAATTATCACTACTAAAAAATATGATAATACCGACCAAAAAATGATCAGTTAGCGACCAAAAAATGACCAGTTAGCGACCAAAAAAGGGTATAAAAAAAATTCTACCGACCAAATTTGCGACAAATTATCGCACATAATTACCGACCAAATATTTTTGGTCATAAATTGGTTTGTAGAGTGCTTGTCGAATATATTACTGACCATTTAATGACTCGTCACTATAATTGGTCGGTACCATGTTTTTTTAAATTATTTATATCTTCACACATACCGACCATTTACTGACTAAATATATAGGTCCGTATTTACTGACCAAATCATGACTAATTTAGAGATCCAAAGAGGCGCATCGGAGAAAAATACTCCCGACCAAATTCCCGATCAACTATCGACCATATATTACCGACCAAATATATTTGGTCGGGAATATTGTCTATAAATTAGGAGGCAATTAGCGAAAAATATTCCTAAAAGATTACCGACCATTAACAACTAAAAATTTATAACCATTAAAAATGGTCGGTATAATGGTTATCCAATATATTAATAAGGTCATAATTACCGACTAAACTACCGACCGAATATTTAGGTCAGTAATTACTAACCATTTCACGACCCCATTACCAACCATAACTCTCGAATTCTTGGTCGGAAATTAGTCAGTAAATTAGGATGGAAATAGCTAATAGAAATTATCAACTAATTACCAACCATTTAACGACCAAAAACATATTACAAAAAATATATTACCATTAAAGTAAATTAGTGGACTTCTAGATACTTATAATGACCGTTTACCGACCATAATTTTGGTCGGCAATTCATTGTTTTAATTTTTTGATTTGAAAATTATTTGCTAAGTCATTTAACCCTAATTCCTCGAAGCTCAGTCGATTTTCCGAATCAGAATCGACTATAAGCACGAAAACACAAAAATGTTGATATTTCTTCTGAATCCATGTAAGTTTTTCTTTGTTATTCTCCTTCAAATTGCTTATACACATCTCCGTCCCTCTGAATTATATATAGATTTTCAGAATTTTATTTTCCAGTATATTCGGGTATTAAGTTTTTTTCTCCTCCTAATTTTTTAATTTTTGCTTCAATTTCATTTAACCTAAAATTATTTTGACTCGACACAATTAATTAAACTATACTTTTTCATTTTTTAAAATTTGTTCATCTATGGTATATATTTTTAGGTTTTTAGTGATTTTGATTTCAATTGTATTATGTTTGCTTCCGAATAATCTTAATATTAATGGTCAATATTTATATAATCGTATAATATTATGTATAAATATCTATACTTTTAATATATATTATGATTTATGTTAAATCACACTTTTAATTTATGTTAATCTTAAATGTCTATAACAGTATATATAAACTTTTATACATTTATATAATCGAATGATATCATGTAAAATATCTATACTTTAATATATATAAACGTATTGCATTATAAATAACATTGATATGTTTATATAAACATATAAATTTATATATAAATATTTATACATATGTATTGATGTATATAAATATCTATACAAAATTTACATTAAACTATCCATTTATATATTTTCTTATATAACAATTATGTAATATTAAATGATTATACAATTTTGTAAATATTTATATTATATTATATTTTTTATATAAATATAGAATATTAATAATGTTTATATAAATGTGATATACATACTATATATTATTTATAAAAGTGTTACATATAAATATAATAATATTTAAGTAACATTTATAAAAATATTTTATTCAAAAATATTATATAGATACATGTGTTTAATTATATAATCATATGCCTTTTTATATAAAAGTATTTATAACTATATTTATAATAAAGTTAACTACTTTTATAACTATATTTATAACTTTATATAACTAAATCGTAACTATACAATAATGTATAGTTATATGTATAATTCTATATAACTATATTTCAAAAAAAATATATACTATATGTATTCATATAATTAAATTAAAATATTTATTTTGTATATATTTATGTATAACTACTTATCACTACTTGTTTAAATATATCTATATATTACTATTTGTTTAATTATATATAACTATTGATAATTATATATATTATATGTAAAATAATTTATAATAATAAATAATTATATCTTACTATGTGTATAACTTTAAAAGTTTTATGCATAATAATATTTAAATATTAAATTTACAGCTTATATTATATATATATATTTGTATATAGTAGTATATAAAAAAGTATTTTACTATATCTATACCTATACATAACTATATGTATAATTATATAAAATAAAATTAACAAATATATAAACATACATGTATAGATATACGTTTAATTATATGTGTAACTATATGTATAATCAAATGTAACAATATTTATAATTAAATGTATAACAACATACAACATTATGTTAAACTATATGTGTATAACTATATATAAATATTTGTATAACTAAATAAATGCCTATATAATTATATATAACTATATTTGTAACTGTATATACATTTATGTATTAATATAATTAAAGCAAAATATTTTTTTATAACATTGTTTATATTTATGTATAATCACTGATAACTACTTGTATTAATATATCTATATATATCTATATGTTTTATTATATATAACATTTTATAACTATATATTATATGTAAAATAATATATAACTATGAATAATTGTATCTTACTATGTGTATAACTTTAAAAGGTTGATCTATAATAATATTTAAATATTAAATTTATAGCTTATATTTAATATATATTTGTATATAGTAGTATATAAAAAAATATTTTACGATATCTATATCTATACATAACTATATGTATAAATATATGAAATTAAATTAACAAATATATAAACATGTATGTATAAATATACGTTTAACTATATGTGTAACTATATGTATAACCACATGTAACTATATTTATAATTACATGTATAACAACATACAATATTATTTTAAACTTTATATGTATAACTATATACAAATATTTGTATATCTAAATAAATTTCTATATAATTATATATAACTATAATTAGAGATAATTACTTTTGTTAAATAAAATAATTTGTTTAATTAGTTATGGAAGATGATCGTGAATAGATGTACAAGGGTCGAATATTGAATGAAATGTTCTCTGATGAATGGGAGGATAAAGTTGATGAATTTGTTGAGTTTGCTCTAAGACAAACCGAGTGTGTGAGTAGTGGTACAGATATAAGGTGTTATTGTACTTTAGTTAAATGTCAGAATAAACAATTTTTAAATGTTGAGACTATGAAGATGCATTTGTATAGAAATGGTTTTGTGGCGGATTACTATGTTTGGATATACCATGGTAAGAAGCAGGTCCACCAGAGGTGTTAAAGTTCAATATGGGTGTCAGTAAGTGAAACTGATCAGATGGTCTCAGATAATATTAATCACACTACATACCATAAAATAGTTTTTGATGCTGCGGGTCCTGAATTCAATGCGAATCAGGAACCCAATGCCGAGGCAAGGAATTTTTATGACATGATTCAAGCTGGAGACAAACTTGTATATGATGGAAATTCTAAGCATACTCAACGTTTTGCAGCCATGAGGATGTTAGAAATAAAGAGCAGACACATGTGTCTGCAGGCATAGTTTGATGATATGTCTAAATTCATTCAAAAATTGTTATCAAAAGATAATCTAATGTCATTATATTTCTACAGCACGAAGAATTTAGTTAGAGGTTTGGGATTACCCGTTTAGGTCATTCATTGCAGTGTGAATAACTGTATGATATACTAGGTTGATGACAGTGAACTTAACACTTGTATGTGGGCATGCTCAGTACAAGCAAAAGGTGAGGAGTTCTAGAAATAGATTGTATATACGTAAGTTAAAGGTGCCGTATAAGAGATGCACTATTTTCCATTAACACCTAGGTTGCAGAGATTGTATGCATCAATCGTAATAGCTAATAAAATGAGGTGGCATCCAGAGCATCATATGGAGGACGGTAATATTCTTTGTGTCACCCTTCTGATGTGTCGCCCTTTTGATGCCATTGCTTGGCATCATTTTGATGAGTATTTTTCTGATTTTTCTTCTGAAGCTTGAAATGTTATGCTAGGTTTATTTGCTAATGGTTTTCAGCTGTTTGGTTAATATGGACAGCAATATTCTTTGTGGCATGTGGTGGTGACCTCGTATAATTTGCCTCCAGACTTATTTATGAAGGATGAATTTATGTTTTTAACTATGTTAGTGCCGAGGCCTACGAATCCAAAGAGTAAGATGGATATTTTCTTGAAGCCATTGATAGCAGAGTTGAAAAGTCTTTGGGCTGTGGGGGTTCAAACTTATGATATTTCCAAATGATAAAATTTTTAGATGCGCGCTGCCCTCATGTGGGCCATAAATGACTTTCCAGCATATTCTATGATGTATGAGTGGAGTACAACTAGTATGTCGACATATTTGCTTTGTATGGAAGATTTTAATACTTTTAGATTAGTTAAGAGTGAAAAACAGTAGTGGTTCGACAACCATTGGAAGTTTTTGCTCATTAATCATCCGTAACGATGTAACACCAAAGACTTCATTAAGAATAGAAAGGTTACTAAACAATTCTCAGGGGTTAGATATGGGGATGATATTCTAAATGAATTGAATAACAGAGGCTTGAGGCAAGTGATAGATATTGATGCTGAGGTTGTGAATGCAACTATATCTAGTAATTTTGTGTGTGGAATAAGAGAAGTAGTTTCTGAGATTTGCTCTACTAGCATGAATACTTGCTCAGGCACAATCTTGATAATATGCATATCGAGAATAATATGTTTGACAATATTTTTAATATAGTGTTTAATATTCTAAGGAATACTAGGGACACTTACAAGTCAAGAGATGAGTTGAATAAATATTGTAGTCATCCTCAATTTTGCAAAAAATCTTGTCACTAATAATTACCATGATGTGACATTTGTTCTGAATAAATCACAGAATGTTGTGTTGGAGTGGGTAAAAAAACTTAGATTTCCAGATGGGTATGCTTCTAATATAGGGAGATGTGTGGATGCAAACAAACTTAAGATGTTTGGCATGAAGAGTCATGATTGTCAAATTTTTATGCAAAGGTTATTACCAATTGCTCTTCGAGAATTCTTGCCTAATAGAATATGGAAGCCGATAACTGAGATTTCTTTATTCTTCAAGCAACTAACTTCTTCTTCATTGACTAATGAGGAGTTGAGGAATCTGAATGAACAAATTCTAGTTATCTTATGCAATCTTAAGAAAATCTTTCCTCCTAGTTTTTTGACTCAATTAAACATCTTCTAGTGCACTTGGCTTACGAAGCTAGGATTGTTGGTTCTGTCCATTATCGTTGGATGTATCCTCTAGAAAGGTAATATTAATTCACTAAACAAATTATTTTCCTATATAAATATATTTATATATGCACAAAAATGACTTGTAAATTTCAATAATATTTTTGTAGATACTTGAGGAAAATAAAGCATACAATAATGAATAACGCTCATGTTGAGGGTTCTATACTTCTATATCAATAGGTTATATTATGAATGAGGCTACAAAATTCACATTATTCTATTTCAAAGAAGGATACCCAACTCTTCCACTTAAGAAAAAACAGAATGAGGTTTATCTTTATGACAATGTGGATAATGATATGTTTGAAATTTTCAAGCCTCCTGATAATGCAATTGGTGCTAAAGGAAAAAGGTATCTAGCAGAATATGAATATACTACAACTCATCTATATGTCCTAATGAATTGTCCAGGAGTTCAACCATTCACTGAGTAAATACTTCATAATAGTCAAATGACATTTATTACTCATTATAATTTACTATTTCCTATCAATGTATCAATAAATAAAAATTTCTTTTTTTTAGTGATTTTGTTATAGATAAACATAAAGAGTTTCCAAACATGAATGAAGATACAATTAATACCGTGACGGAGAAAGAATTTCCATCATTTTTTGAAAAATACACATTTTTTTCTTATAATGAAAATCACAAAATAATTGTATTGTTCTAATAAAAATTTATAATTATGATCTAAATAATCCACTTAATTTTGATTACAAGTTCATAAGCATGAAAATAAAATTTCTAATCAATATCTTTGAAGTATAGCACGAGGTCCCCTAAGAGAGGTTAAAACATACAATGGTTACTATGTGAATGGTTTTAAATGTCATACTAAATCGTATGGTAGCTACCAGGCAACAGACAATACAAGGGTATGCATTAAAGGATCCGTATACAATGAAACTGAATATGACTATTACGGGACTCTGGTTGAAGTTATCGAGTTAGAATTTGAAGCCATCTCGGTTAAAAAAACTCTGTTATTCAAATGTGAATGGTTTGATCCAACACCACATGTTGGTATTGTTCTCCATCCTTGATATAAACTTATCGATGTGCACGATAAAAAATAATTCCGCAAGTATGAACCGTTTGATTTAGCAGTACAAGCATCACATGCTTATGATTGTGAATATCCGGGTTGGACATGTCCTAGAAAGGATTGGAAAGCTGTGTGAAAGATAAAAGCAAGGGCTCAAATTGACATCCCCACATCACCAGGTACTGATATCATAGAACCAGCTTTTCAAAATGATGACAATGATTTTATAATTGAAGTTGTGGTGGGGGACGAAGATGTCCTTTTAGTCACATCTTATGAGATGGATACAAGAGGGGATGTTGATGTTGATGAAAATTTAATTGATTATGAAGAAAAAATGAGTGATGAAGAGGAGTTAGAAAATGATATTACTAAATTTGAAGAAGAACCAGATTTGGATGATTCTGATGAGAATGAGTAGACATTGAGTTTTATATTATTTTAATTGTTATTCATTTTTGTTTATTTTCATTTCCTTATGTGTTTTTTACATGTATGGCACATGGATGAGATAGAGGCAACACATTGCAAGGTCATACGAGTTATGGTATAGGCAACATGACCTCAGGTATGCCCGAAATAGGTAGAGGGTTATGGGTGGATAAGACGCCACAACAGCCAAAAAGGGTTGTGAATATACCACAACAGCAGCATCAACTGACTGATCCACATAATGGTCTTGAGATTTTGATGAATGATCAAGAGATGTGATAGGGAGAGGATGGAGATGTTGGAGATTCTTTCTCAGAGTACCCTACAGACGAGACTCTCCCTATTGCTCATTTTGATCTGATAATTGTCTGTAATATATAAAACTTAACAAATTATTTATCAATTGATTAATTTATTTCTTACTTACTAATAAATTTTTTTTTATAGGACGAAGTTAGAGCCGTCTGGTTCCATTTCTAGGGTTCTAAAGATAATTTTCAGGAAGTCCTTAAAACCTAATGAACATAATTGGAAGTTACTCACACACAGAGACCATTTGATGATTTGAAGAGAAATTAAGGTAAATAATACAACCTAAAAATTTTTACATCTTTTATTTATTCTTTTATTCACTAATTAATAATTATTTATTTATAATTGTAAAAAGTTTACAGGTGGACAGCCAAAGGAGTCGGTCAAAAGTGTGTTCTACAAACATGCTGCTAGTCAATATAAAGACACCATGTACGAGATCAAAGATAAATGGCTGAAGAAGAAAGAAAAAGATTGAGTGCCTCGGATCATGTTTTCGAGGAGTGGCAGAGTAGATGGGAAGATCCGGATTATAAGAAGAGGTGTGATAAACATAGCAGCAATCATCGCTCAAAGTGGGCTGGAGAGTGTAGTGACATGTCTACACACACTTATGGATCTCGCTCTATGAGTGATCATGAACGAGCATTGATATTATTTGCAATTTATACTTTTTATATTTATTAATTTGTGAATTGTGTTCAATTATATCTAAATTTTATTTATTATAAGGATTTTTTTTTCAATATAATTAACGTATGTATTGTTTGTAATTATAGACATGCAAAAAGGGGAAGAAGCCCAATGCTCCATACTTATTCTGATACACACACACGAAGGCTCATGATAATCAGACTTTGGTTGATCAGAGATCTCGTGCAACAAATATAAGTTTAAATAAAAAAATTAATTTTTCTTTTTTTTGTTTGAATATAAATTGAAATATTTTCATACATTTTTATTAGGCGAGATATGAGGAATTATTAGCTGCTACGACTCAAGCGTATTTCTAGTCTACTTTAGATTCATGTGATGGTGCAACATGTAGTTCTTATTCATCAGCTCCACTAGTTGATGCGAATCAAATTTGGTATGCAGTTGTTGATGGAAAGGAGAAGATGTCCGTCTATGACGTCGATTTGTCGACATCATCATTCTACTCGCATAGACAACCAGACTATGAAGCTGAATTTTCAGGATCAATTTCGAATTTGTTCTCGAAGATAGAGGAATTTAAGGACGATATGCGAAATTCAATACAGTTTTAGTTGGCCGATACCGAGCGACTTATGATTGACTATAAGGATGATAGGGATGAGTCGCGTATGCATTTTGACTGGCTTACAAAGAAGTTTTAGGAGGGAGGACTATAGTTCAACCCTGATGATTTACCTCGGATTGTTCGGTGTATTTCTCTAGCTACAGCATCTATTCCACTACCTACAGCAATACCTGTAGCAATCACATCAAGACTAGCAGTAGCAGATAGCTCTACCCTAGTATCTGACATCTCACCGTGTGAACCAGAAATATCACAACATAACGATGAAACTAGGTTGGATGATTGTGTGTATTGCACATATTTTTTTTCAATTTCATAAACTTTGATTTTGAATTTTAATTTTTTATTTTATCTTGATGTTTTTTATATATAAATACTGTATATATAGTTATTTGCTTGGATTAATTGGATATTTATTTTGTTGTTTTATATTTAAATATTTTTGCAGAACTGAATCAAAACTAGAAGCAAAATGGTTGTTTTTTTTATGTTTTTGTTTTAGTTTCTACAGCAACTACAAAATTTTTGCTAAAAAATGGTCGATAATTACCAATCGAATTGCGACCAAATTGACAAATTTTTTTTATTATCGATGATTGATAAAAGGTCACCAAATTGTCGGTAATTACCAACTGAATTGTGACCAAATTGACCAAAATTTTTTATCATCAATGATCGGTAAAAGGTCACCAAATGGTCAATAATCTTTTTGGAGATCAATTACCGACCAATGATTTTAAAAGGTTTTGGTCAGTTTTTTATAATAATTTTTTAAGCTTTTACCGACTTTTTTGTGACCATTTACCGACCAAATTATTTTGGTCGAAAAATGGTTTGAATTAAGTCAATAATTATTTATCAGTAAATGATCTCTAAATAATCGGTAATTACTGACTATTTAGAAACCATTTACCGACCTAATTCTTTTGGTCAAAAAATGATCGAAATATAGTCGGTAATTATTTATCGGTAATTGGTCTATAAATTATTATTAATTACCGACTATTTGGAGACTATGTACTTACATTATTTATTCGGTCGATAATTATCAGAATATAGTCGATAAATCATTGTCGGCATAAGATCGGTAAATGGTCGATATTTTACCGACTGACTGATTTTTCGTTGGTAAAAGATTTAGCGAAGAACAAAATTACGACCAATTTTTTTGGTCAGTAAATAGTTGCTAATTGGTTTACCGATTAAAAAAACACCAAATTTTCGACCAAATATTTGGTTGGTAATATGATATTTTTTAGTAGTGAAATCATCCTAAAATATTAGATAGAGAGATTAGATGAATATGAAGAAAATTCATATGGAGAATAATCTAAACTAATGTACTTACAAAGACATTAGATAGAGACAAACTCATTTGAATATGTTAACTCTTTGTTGGCCTAATAGAAATGTGAGTAATATATATAAGGTAGAATTCATGTGAGAGAATGTGATAAGTAAAGTAGCAAATGAAAATTCACCTACCCATATCACCCATTATTAGGATTGGCTCATACTTCTTCTAAAACTACTAAATGTGTTGATGAGTAGCAACTATGGTCTATAGAGTCATTACTAGTCAAAATCTAAAATATCTATTAAGGAGTCATGATCTTGTTCTTTGGAGTCATGACTAGAGTAAAGTTATAATATATATATTGAGGAGTTTCAATCCTATTTTGTGATGTCATGGATTGATTGAATCGTAACATGTGATATGAAGTCTGACCATATTCTATGATATTGTGACATGACTAAACTTGTAAGTTGTATTGTAACATGAACTTCAGATTACTCACACTTTTTTAAAGTTATGAAAAGACATAGTCCAATCCTCCATCTCAAATTCATGGTTAATCGATGCATCTCTTTATGTGGGAATTACATGATAGTTACGAAATATCATACAAATCCTCATTGCTTGAGATTCCAATATTTGGTACAAGAAGTAGTTTAGCTCAAACTAATTGTGTGACTTTGTGTTTGGTATCAGAGAATTATTGTTTGGGTGTCATCTCATCATTTGGTATCATTTCTATGTTGCGTCATTAGATTAGAATTTAAACCTAGTTTTTTTATTTAGTATCACAGCCGTATTAAGTTATTCGAGGCTTATTTGTGTGATTTTAAGAATGGTGAGTGTGATAATTTCTAGAGTTGAAATTAAAAAGTTCTTAAAAATGACTTTAAACTATGGATATTGGAGATAAAGGATCTATTACTCGATATAGATTACTACTTCAACACTAAACAGTATAAACCATCTGTATATGAGCAAAAATTAGATATAATGGCCAATATTGTTAGATGTAAATTAGCTATAAGATCAATGAGATAACTTGGTAGTGATATAACAAGTTTATCCTATAAGTAGTGGTTTGAGCCCTACTATCCAAGGATATTAAGAGACAATATATGAATAAATACTTGAAAGTGATTTTGTTAATGAAGGAAGAGATTGAAGAGGGAAGTGAGTGGTCTAAAAACTCAAAGATAAAAATAGGAAAAAAGGTTGTGAGTTTGAAGCGAAGTACTAGAAATATAGTAGAGCTAGGCATTTCAAAAAGAACTACTAGAATAAGCCAACTCAAGTGAGAGATGACTTGGCATACAAGTAGCAATCCAGAAAAAATGTTTATTTTGCTAATGCTTGTATCATTCATGTTGATAAGGATACGTGTATATTAACATACATATGTCATATCTCATGACTTCTCTTAAAAATAGTTTAGCCAATATAAGTCATTTAATGGAAGAGATGTGACTATGACCTATGAGGAATGACTTAATGGTGAGGATAATTAGTCATGGGAAGATAAAAATAAGGATACAATATGGATCAATTAAATTTCTTCTAAAAGTGATGCACATTCTTGACTTCTATAGAAATTGGATCTTAGTGAGTGCAATTACAGATGATAGGGCAAAGTTTTGTTGCGATGATAAGGCTTGCAATATGACACAAGGAGTAGTTTTGATTGCTTGAGAAACAAAATATGGAACCTTGTACAATCTATGGGTAACCGCTATCATGACACTAGATGTTGCAATAGTTGAAGTCACAACATGAAAACTCACAATCACAACATGGAAATATGGTGTCATTGTAGGGTATGGAGTCTCATCTTGAGAATATCGTGTTAAGAAACTTATTATCATGACATGAATTTATGGAGTTGTGATATAGAACTAGGTGGCGGTATTAGAGAAAGAAGTATTTGAGTAAAGAAGTATCATCATAGTCATGATATGAAAGCATGGTATTGTGACAAGATTTGGAGTCGTGACTTGGAAACATGAAGTCGTAACACATTAACACATTGTCACTACAAAAGATTGAGTTATGGTATTAGTGTCTTTGGCATATTAGTGAGAAGAATCTGGGGACATTATTTTTGAAGAGGATGGTGAAAGAAGTAATAACTTGTTTGAGATTGCTTGAATTTTGTAATGACTATGTATATGAAAAGGAAAAATAGGCAAAGTTCAAAGCTACCTCCACAAGATCAACACTAATATTAGACTTGAATCATAGTAATGTGTTCATGGGAATACTAGAAGCATTGTTTAGGAGATCAAGGTACTACATTTCTTTTGTTGATGACTTCTCTAGATAAGCATATGTTTTCTTCATTCAGAAGAAAATTGAAGTATAGGAGAAATTCATGAAATTCAAAGCACTGGTAGAAAATTTAATCAATAAGAAGATCAAGGTTCATTAGATTGACAATGGTATAAAGTATTTTCTAATTGATAAGTTCTATTTTGAGTTGGGCATTGCTAGGCAAAACATAATTAGATGACACCACAATAAAATGGAGTGATAGAAAAGTTTAATAAAGAATTGTTGAAAAATTGAGGTGCATGAGAAGCTAGGCAGACTTAAAGTTGGAATTTTAGGCAAAAGTAGTCACCACAATATGCTACTTGAAGAACTGCACTTGCACTTCAATGGTGAAGGATAAAACACCTATTAAAATATTATATGGGAGGAAGCCAAGCATAGCCCATATTCTGGTTTTTGGGTATGATGTACATGCACATGTGCCGAAGGAATTAAAGAATAAGCTGACTACAAGTCAATGAAATTCTGTTATTTGGCTAGAATGAAGCATCGAAGACCACATGCTCTAGAAGCGATAAATTAAAACTATGATCTATAATAGAAATATGATATTTAGTGAGTCAAAGGTTGGAGAATCTAAGACACGACATAAAAATAATGAGTAACGATATCTTTCTGTCTTGCCACCACAAATGATGTTATAACTTCATTTAACTGGTGGCACATATTTTCTTGATGAAGAGGTGGAGTAGAAAGAGGTTGAAGGCTCTATTGAGGATGATTCCATTGAGACAGCTCCTATATTGATGATACCAACATGAGTTAGAAACTCACCTAAAAGGTATTTTGACACTGCACACCTTGCTCTTCATGTAATAAAATATGAGATGAGCAATGTGATTAGAGGCAAAAACATTCGGAGGTCCAATTTAGTGGGAGACTCATGATGTTGTGCTTGAGTTGGCAGATGATCTAAATTAGTGGGATCAAGCAATGGAAGATGAAAAAGAGTCATTGGAGAGTGACAATGACATCTAGGAGCCATGTGAAGTTGGCTCAAAATAAATAACAAAAAGGTAGTTAATGTAGGAATGTTCTAGTTGTGCAGAGTTTGGATTGGAACAATAAAGAAGTATTTGTCGAGTAGGAGAATAATGAGATTGATTCATACTTCTTCTGAAGCTACTACCTATGTTTTGGAGTCACGACCCTAATCATTTGAAGATTATGACTATATTCGAGTTGAAATATCTGCTTAGGAGTCAAAACTCTATTATATGGACTCATAATTAAACTAAAACTAAAATACATACTAAGGAGTCACGACCCTATTTTGTGGAGCCATGACTAAACTAAACTAAACATGAAATATCTGCTAAGGAGTCATGACATTATTGTGTGACATCGTGATTAGATTGAAGTTATAAACATGTGTAGTGTGCTATGGAATCATGATCTTATTCTGTGGTGTTGTGACTCGAACGAAGCCATATCGAATGCTTTAGAGTCGCAACCATGTTCTATTGTGCTACGACTCAATTAAAGCAATAACATATGCTGCATAGTTATAACTTGTATTGTGTTATTATGATTAGTAGACTTAGATTCAAGTCGCAACTCGATTCATTGGTGTCGCAATATGAATGATATCATGATCTTAAATTTGATATAACGACTCAGAGTTTTTTATTTCAATCTAAATAGATGCTTTATAAATGTAATAGAAAACAACACAAAAGCAATACAACAACAAGAAGTGAATATGTATCAGTTTTGATAATGAAGACAAAAATGAAAATACTAGTATGTTAGCATATTTGTGTTTAAAAATGAGAATGAGCAAGGTGAAATTAGTTTTTAAAAATGGCAACACACTTTTATAATACAATACTAGCATGTTAGCGTATTAGTGAAGTCGACATGATATGTTGCATTATATCAATGTATGACATGTGCATCTAGCATCTAATATAATAGTGAATAATGATGTTTTGATATTTGTTTTTCTTAAAATATGCTAAAAATGAAAATTTAAATGAAGTCTTTTAAATTTATTATCTAATTTTCTTATATTTTTTTTAGTTTGTATGCTAAAACATAATTTTAATAAAATATTATTTAGCATGTTAAATAAATGAGATTTATAATTAAATACTTGTTAACAATTTCTTTATTTATTTTTTGAAGAGCTAGTTGCTGCAGGCGGCTCCTTCTCGTTCTAAAAACCCTAATCTACTCAGCGGTAGGCGTGCTTCAGCCTGTGCGGTCGAAGTTCAGCGGATCCTTTTTTTTTTTCATCAAATCATGGCAGTTGGGTGGGTCATGCATGCGTGAAACATGCATATCTGTTTAATTAATTTTTACATATCAACCTTAATTCCCAAATTACAGAACGATCTTATCTGATTTTTTTGTCATGTTGTTGCAGGAAGAACAAGAGAATCTCGAAGGGGAAGAAGGGAGGCAAAAAGAAAGCGTTAGTATTGTTCAATGTTGTTCTAAATCTGTTTCTATTTTATCTGACGTGTTCATCATTATTATAGATCAGATCCTTTCGCTAAGAAGGATTGGTATGATATCAAGGCTCCTTCAATATTTGAAGTGAAAAACGTAGGAAAGACCATCATCACTCGAACGCAAGGGACCAAGGTGTGTTTCTGTTGTTCTTTTCGTTTCGTACTCGCTGCTACTTTATTCTTACCTTGGGACGTGTCTTCTTCCAAAATTGAATGTGTTCTGATAGATGTTATCTGGATGGTAGCATGGTTTAATCTTATGGTTAGATTGTTAAGAAAATTTTTCATTATTTTATGCTTTCCATGTTTCATCTATTTTAAGTTTTTCAATCTTCTCCTTCTGGAAATTACCAATCAGTGTGGGAATGTTGCTCCTCGCATAAGTGGGGATTTTATAATTTAAGATTATTATTTTCAGATCTAATCATTGTGATTTAAAAATGGAGGGTGCTCGCTTAATAAAAATTCGTGGCTGCTACATTCATGTCTTTTGCAAGGAATTGTATTTGATGAAGATGTGGATCCTACTTAGATCCCAAGGTTTATACTTTAGATTTGAGTTTGAGAGAAATTAATATTTTGATAATTTTATATTCAAAATTTGAAGAAGTGGCATTTGATGAGTTACAAACTTGATGCCATTACTCTTGTATGAAAATATTCGTCATTGCTTCAAAATATAACTTCTAATAAACTTATACCATGAAGATTTTCTAGATGATTAATTATATCAGTATTATTTTTTGTTTAAATACATATCATTTTGAAGGTCATGAGATTTGTATTTCAGTATTTATGTAATTATATATTTAAAAAATTTATTTAATTTGAAGACTAAATACATGTTTCTTCAATGAAAGGTCTGTAGTGTGCTGACTTGGATTTTTATTTAAAATTGCAAATTTTAATGGTTTTTTTGTTCCCAATCTAAAATAACAATGGTTTTTTATTGTTGGTATTATTCTTTTTATTGTTTGATTATGATTATCGTAACCTAGATTATCAAAGTAGAATAGATTAGAAGTGTCTAATGGATTGGGCTGCCTGAGGCTGGCCTAATGCATAACATGAAAAAGTTATGCTAGGTACGACATGACAACGGTAGGAGCAATGCCTTTCTTGTGCATGGTATGACCCACGGCATAGCAAAACCCTGTCATGTGTAAAAAGAGGGGCATTTTTTTATTACAAAATTATTTTTTTTAATAAAAGCAGGTTGGTTAGTTATGGTTCAATCGGATTGTGCCCAAAATTTGGCTCGAGTTTTGGGCCAGGTAGCTGGGTCATGCATTGTTTGACACGAGGCTTGTCACATAGCTCTGCACTTTCTGATCCAATACGACATGAGCCATGCCTTGAGACGGCATGACATAGGTCTAGGCATGGCTCTGTACCATTTTGTGTTGGGCATAATGGTTTAGTCTGGTTTGGCTCGGGCTGATTGGCACATTTGATATCTCTAATGTGAATATATTATAATTATCACTAGTCTAAATATCAAATAATATGAAGATTACTTTATTTTGTGTTTTATGGTTAATTATTATTTATTTTTTTATATTATAATTTTTTTATTATCTTATTTATACATTTGAATTAGAGATCTCATGATAAGCTAATTAGATGTATGTGTGCATAAGATGAAATAGTTTAAGATGTTCCAAAATTTTAATTAAAAGATGTTTGCTAAAATTAAACTTAATCATTTGTTTTCTTATAAGTTCAATAGTTCATAAAAGGATCAATTTAATTAAAGTTTATTCATATTTAAAAATTTTATTACTTATTCAAGTGATTTTGGTTAAAATTTAATATATTATAATTTTTGGTGTTTTATTTGGTTTGTCTATTTAATGTATATAGTGCAACTAGTGCTTTGACATGTATATTTTTTTTATTATATATATGTATATATAATATTGAATTTTTAATATTCTTATAAATTTTATTTTAAATTATTACATTTTAGTCTATACTATAGATATTCATTTATTGTTAGGGTTGTTAGGTGCAGAGCAAAGGTTAATTAATGAATCTTTAATATTTTTATAATTTTATTTTAAATGATTATATTTTTAGTTCATACTATAGATATTCATTTATTGTTAGTGTTTTAGGTGCAGAGCAAAGGTTGATTAATGAGGCAATAATGGGAAGATAACTAATTCTTATTCTTTTTGGTTGTGTTTTTTCTTTGCCTATGTTATTTTTATAATATTTATTATTTTTTAGTTTAATATTTAGTGAGTTTTCACTATGAGAGAATTATATTTTTTTAATAATGTTATACTATATTTATTTTTTTTTATTTTTTAGATTAATATTTAGAGGGTTTTCAATATGAGAGAATTATATTTTTTAATTATGCTATACTATAAAAAATAAATCGAAATACATTAAAATGCATACCTTCAAGTTTTAATCTATGTGCTCAACAAGTTCGTAAATGTTAATTAGAGTGGTTATTCACAAATATTTACTCACAATGAATAAATTAATCTAAGTTGAGATGGCCGGACATATGGAGCTGCTCTATACCATGCTGAACTGAGCTTCTTGTTTCATTTGACACAATGTATATATTTTTAAAAATATATAATTGCTAAAATTGTACTGAAACAATTGAGTATTATTACATATGAAAATTTAAGCTTTTGAATATAAATTTTTTGAATACTTTGTGATATATTTTTGATCATATAAATGATGAATTTTAAGATATTTTTTTTTCATGTAATTTTTATAAATTCTAACTATTATTGTTATTTTGTTGTTCTAATTTTTTATCATTTGTTATTTATTAACACTTTAATTCATTACTAAATTTCATGCATATATAATTAAATTTTAAAGTAATAAAAAATTAATTATTGTAAAAAATATATAATTGCTAAACTTGTGATAAAATAAGCTACTTGTTCAACATGCCAAATATATATATAAAAATATACTAGAAATTGATATATTTGAAAGAGTAAGCTGATTTACACATGAAAATTTAAACTAACATAAAATTTTATTGAATACTTAGATATTAATATTCATATAGACGATGCATTTTAAAATATTATTTTATTTAAATATAAGTTTTTGAAAATTTAATTACTTTTTTTTGTTTTTATAATATTTTATTATGAGATATTAATTATCAATTTAATTTATTATTAATTAATTTTGTATTCATGTGTATATGATTAAATTTTAAAGTAATAAAAAATATTTGTTAATAATTTGAAATTGTTTGGTCGTACTCATTCCTAAAATCTAGTTTAAAGATAGATTTTCCGATACTACAATAATTTGGATTTTTTTTTTGATATGACTTTTTTTACACAGCATCATGCTCAAAGTTGGATATCTATAGTGAAGTTTGTAAACTTTTTTGTGCTTAACTCATCACCAAAAGCTAGTTAAAATAGACATCCTAAAATATATTAATATCATAATAATTAGGATTTTTTTTTGATGTTTGAGTCATATTATAATAGTAATTTAAAAAATTAAGACAAATAAATTGAAATTTAAGAAAATCTAACTAATATCACAATACAAACTACATAATGGGTGGCTGATGGGCTCATGTTGAGGGCTCTTCATCTCATAGCTTGGATATGGCCTCTAGACCATAGTTATGAAAGGCGCGCCTGAAGCATTTCTAAAGCTCAGGCGCCACCACTCCCGGGAAAAATCCCTTGCTTCATGCGAGTCGCAGGTGGGTGAGGCTCAGCAGGCAAGGAAGCACGAACACGGCACAGATACGTGTCCGATATGCCACGTGACGTATCATTGATAAATCCATATCCGATACGTCACATGACGTATCAGATGGTGGTGTATCAGATGTCTAGTGGGAGGCAGAGGGCAGACACGATTTAAGGGGGGAGGCAGGGGACGGGCGGGAATTGAGGGATGAGGCAGGTGGACAAGAATTGAGGGGGAAGGCAGGCTGACGGGAATTGAGGGGAAAGACAGGTGGGCGGTAAAATAAAATAAAAAAATATATTTTTATATAATATAAGTTAATTTTAAAATATTATTTTATAAAATAAAATAATTATAAATATTATCTTATAAAAATAAAATAATTATAAATATTATCTTATAAAATAAAATAAAATACAATATTTTTATTTTATAAACTAATTATTTATATAATTTATTTTATTATATAAAATACCTAATATTTATAAAAAAAATAATTTTTATATTTAATTTTATTTTTTTTATCATGACGTATCCTAGTAATATCTGTATCTTAATTTTTTAGAATTTACTGTGTCCCTGTATAATACTGTGTCGTATTCTTGTGTCCGTGTCCGTGCTTCTTAGGCAGCAGATGTCGACTTCTAGTTTCGGCGGTGACAGGTGTCGAGCTAGGTTTGTCCTTCTTTTTCTTCTTACTCTTATTCTCCTCCTTTTTTTTGCCGGATTCACCGCCGGAAATGTTTAAATTTCGTCGGAGAAGAAGGACAAAGCAACGTCGGGAGAAGCGGCAAGGGGCAGAACCAGGCGAAACGCAGGAGGAGCGCGTTGGGGAAGACGACGTATTCGGCTGATCCAACCCAAAATGATGTCGTTTTGGGTTGAGTTATATTTTTTTTTAAAAATCAAAACAACCCAAAACGACATCGTTTTGGGTTGGTTTTGATTTTTTTAATAAAACAAAATTCTCAAAACGACGTCCTTTTGAGGTTCTGATTTAAAATAAAAAAAATTCCACCTTCAAAATGATGTCGTTTTGGTCTTCTAGGAATCAAAACGATGCCGTTTTGGAGTTTTGTGATTTTAAGCCCTATAAAACCTCCTCTTTCTCGGGTTACACACTAAAACCCTCAAAACAACACTCCCAAAATACTCTTAAGGATGGATTGAGGAGGAGAGAATAAGAAGAGGCTCAAAATGTATTTTTTTCATTCTACCTATTTTTGTTGTGAAAAAATTCTTCAAAAGTTAAAATATTTTCAAAAAATACTTAAAAACTAGAGGAAAATTTTTTTGAATAATACTTTGAAAAAAATATGTAATTTTCAAAAAACTAATGCAGAAAAAAGGGAAAAAAATTCTGAAAATTAACGAAAAATAGAAAAAAAATTATGAAAATTATGAAACAATTAGAACAAAAATTATAAATAATTTTAGTTATTTTATAAAAATTGAGTATGTTTATAATTTATACAAGAGCTAAACCAAGCAAGACACAAATATCAACACCAAAATCAAAATCAATACCATCTAGCTCTAAACATACTCTTTCTCTTGCTTTGATTGATGAATATGAAAAGATGATCTATTCATTGGGAGAGGAAGATGAAAAAGAGGGACAGTGGAAGAT